>KK113839.1:32160-56500 GCA_000611955.2 Stegodyphus mimosarum
AAATAAAGAAGAATCTGCATAAACGTATGTATGTTTCTCGCATTGTGATAAAACGACGGTACCTAAAGCCATCGAATTTCGAATGCCGTAATCCTGCTGCGAATATAGGTATCTGGAAGCCCAAATTTGAAATTTGGAATTTGTTTTATTAATGATTTCATATTTTGTAAAACTTTAACGAATTTTTGATTAACAAACTCGAGGATTTCACAGCGGGCAATGGCAACGTTGTACAGAAAAAAAAAATTATCTGCAGTGCGTGAGACTGTGTGTAGGAAATTCTAAATTATATGCTCCTTTTAAAATTACCTTGCGATATTGTTCTTTAACTGAATTTTATGGTTTAAATGCGAAGAACATGATATTCAATAAATAAAAGTAACATACAAAATGTTTAAAAAACGGCCCTTTGGACGTAATTTAAAATCTGAAACCTTTCAGATTTTCTTTTTTAGTTAATTTTCCATTTTAATAAATGCCTTATTTGTCATTTTGCAGTGAAATAAAAAATAGTAATCAGTCAACTAGGCTAACCATTTAATATAATTATATTCGCCAAAATATCGTTGATTATTGTAATTCAGTTTTTAATTATTTTAATGTTATTCATATCATTTAATGTTGCTTCTTCCCTCTAAATTTATTTATTGTTAGTAAATAATACTTTCAAATTTCAGGAAATTTTCTCTGGCATAATCCTGAAGCAAATTCTAGCAGTATGATGACATAAGATCACGAAATTTAATGCACATATTTTTTGCTTATGTAGGCTGCTGAATAAATATAAAATACCTAAATTTATTTAAAAAATAGCATTAAATAGATTTCTTTTTTCGTTTAGCTGCAAAATGTCTACAGAAAAAGACATTTTTAATCCTAATTTTAGAGATTCTAATTTGAATCTTCAGTGGAGAAAATAACTATTATAGTTAAAATAGTAATATTTTGGGGCTTATATATATAAATCATATGTAATTGTTAAATTTTTGAGTTTTTAAGTGGTACCGTAATTAATTTACCTCTTAGCATAGCAAAAATGCATTACGCGGATAGACTGGAATTTTTTTAAAGCACACCTGGAAAACCTGAAAAAGTCAGGGAATTTAATTCTCCTGTTTGAATAGCAACCCTGTTTTTAATTTATCGCAAACTATTTTCCTTTCCTTTTTACTACCATGTACGAAGTAAAAAGGAAGTATTGTAATCGCGAAAAATTTTAGGTATAACTATATTTCAACGAAAACATCCATTTTGACCGCTATCGAATGCAATTTAATGGTGTTTTTGCGTGACATCCGTACGCAAGTAAGGGCAGAATAAAGGAATCTTTTTTCCCCAAAAGATTTATAAAACTTATTTAAAATGGATTCTGAAAAGATTTTTTGTGGCATTTTTGTGTACGTACGTACGTATGTATGTATTTCGCATAACTCAAAAACGAGTAGCCTGAGAACGTTGAAATTTTGTATGTAGGACTGCTATAACATATAGATGTGAGCCTCCTATTTTAGTTGCAATCCGCCGCACCAAAAGTATATAACTATATGTATATACATATATATACATATGTATATATATTCATAATGAAAGTAATTAAAAGTAAATTAATAAACCCAAGACTTGCGCTGAAACTGCAAAGTAATAAAGCAATAATTCACTATAAATTATAAAAAGAAAACTCTCTATATTACATCTCCAAGCAACGGAAATTCAATTTAAAAACATCATTGAAAAGATATTTTTCAGAATTTAAAAAATTTTTTAGAATTTTCAGTCCCCCTTGCTTTAAACATAGTTAAGGAAAAACGAAATCGCAAAAATGCCAAAATCGAAAGTAAACTTTTTAAGTATTGAAAAACCAGTTATTGTTATTGATAGCAGATTAATCGACTTATCAAGGGGTTAAACTAATCTACCATCAATAAACAGTAACTAAAATAAGAGAAAGTGCTTCCTTACCTCCAAGTAAGCCTTAAATTATTTGCTAGATTCAAATCATAAATCTAATTGATTCTCAATCAAAATAAAGATATTAGTAGTAAAAGAATTGTTAAAAAGTTGGTTAATTTTTGCTTACTAGTTTGATTTTTAAATTTCTTTTTTACTACAGTTTTTAACTTTAATTTTAATTTTATGGATTATTTCTTTTAATCTTCTTATGATTTTTAAAATTTGTTCTTGAATCTACTTTTATTTTTACTTTTGTATTTGAAATGAAAAGAGAGTGTAGGGGATATGTCTTCTAAAGTAAGCATCTCGTTCAGATTAATTGTGTTCTTAGTGAAAGATTATTTGCTTTTTAACAGGATTCTTTTGGGTTAATACTAAATATTTCTATTTTGATTGAGAATCAATTAGATTTATGATTTGAATCTAGCAAATAATTTAATGTTTACTTTGAAGTAAGATGAAACACTTTCTCTTATTTTAGTTACTGTTTATTGATGGTAGATTGGTTTATCCCCTTGATAAGTCTATTAATCTGCTATCAATAACAATAACTGGTATTTCAATACTTAAAAGGTTTACTTTTCCTTTTGGCATTTTTGCGATTTAGTTTTTCCTTAACTGTGTTTAAAGCAAGGAGGACTAAAAATTCTAAAAATATTTTTTAATTCTGAAAAATATCTTTTCAATGATGTTTTTAAATTTAATTTCCGTTGCTTGGAGATGTAATATGGAGAGTTTTCTTTTTATAATTTATAAAATTTATAGTTATATATCCACCCTGTTACTCGGCTGAGTGAGCTCAGTAGTTTTATTTTTATATGTTTGTAAATTCTGCTTTTTTGCTTTAAAAATTATTGAATTATGTTGTTCTTAGCTTCCGATTAAGGATTTTATGTCCTTAGTAAATCTACATGCAATATTTGTAGAATTGCGAACGATTTAAAAGTTGTAGCTAAGCCTAATCATTTTCCCCATCGCAGCCATATTTGTTTACCTTTCAAACTTAGCAGAATAATGGATTTGTTGCCAATCTAGAGAAACTAAGCTTCGCAACAGCAAAGATAACGCCTTCTTTTATTATTCCGAATTAAATCATGCTTATTCATTCTGGAATTTATTAGAGGAAAATAAGTGTTTAAGATTTACTTTGTAATTTTTAATGTAGATATTTTGAGTTTTTATGTATTTTTGCCTTGTCGCGAAGTGAGAACTGAATGGGAAATATTGAATAGTCTATGAAAAACTCATACGGAAAATGATTCTTGTAAATTCTATTAAGTGATGAATGCAGCAGAGAATTCGATGCATACAACATCAGATTAAATTCAGTAAAAAAAGAATTTCTGTGTAACTAGAAATTCCATGGCTTCTTTAGAAATATATAAAAATTAATCTCTTGCCTAATAGATGGAATTCCCAGAAATCATTTGGATTTACGTTGCTTTATTTGTAAGTTATATTTAAGCGCCAGATTTGCTAGACTGGCATTTATTAAATCAGATTACAGACACATTACGAAACCAGACGTTCTTTTAGGCTGGCTTTATCTTTTATTTTATCCACTTCCTTTTTGCATATTTATTCACGCAAAAGGAGGATTTGTATATTAAGAAATAACCCCTCTTTTTATATTTCTTTTTTTATTTTATGTTTTCAGGATTAAATTTTTATTTATTATTTTTTATATATTGGACTGATTCTCTTTTACATGTTTTTTTTTTTGGTTTCTGTCCACTCAAACTGAAGATTATTATTATTAGATTTTTATGTATTTTGTGTTTGTCTATAATTTTTAAAAATGCTTAACGGTGTCTGTGGAGTTTCAAAATTTACATAACATTTTGTTTTTGCGTAAGTTGGACTGCTTGTATTTGCACGTATCTTTTTTTAACTTGCTCTGCTCAAAATAATAATTTTAAGATTTTTTTAAATTTGTTTATGTGTTTGATGCTGTAATTTTGCAATTGTTTGCAATGCTTACTTCGGCCAGCAGGGGTTGAACGATAAAGAGGATTGATTGCTTTTCTGATATTATTTTAAGTTTCAAACTTTAATTTGGGTCTTTACTGGTTCAGAAACGAATTGATTTAGTTGCTTCTTTCTTTGCACCAACCACCTGAAGAATAATGCAGCGAAAGATGTAAATTTCTTATTTCATTTGCGTGTTTTGCATGTTTTTCCCGCTTTCTCTTGCAGTTTGCAACTTTGCTTCTGAAATGAATTTCAAATTTGGTATTTGCATATGCTAATTCCAAATTTAATATAGAAAGAACTTTAAACATATTATTTTTTAATTTGTTTTGCATCATTAGCACCACTTGTTGCTGCTTTCAGCCCGCAAATGGATTACTTTTTCAACTGCTTTTTATTTTGTATATATATTTAGTATTTTAAAGGCGTAGGAGGAATCCGACACTTTAACAGCTTCCTATAGCCGAGTGGAAAGGTAAGAAGAAGATGTTGACAAAAACCAAGTTCAGTTAACCGCCAGCTTTATTCCTAGGCACATTAGAATCATTTTTTTTTGTAGACAATATACTTTGGATCATGAGCAAACACTGGTTTTTTAAAGGTATGGCGTAGGTATTTTAGCAAGATGACTTAATTACTTGTGAGCTGTGTTTATACCGAGTATACGCAGAAAGTACTCTAAGCTATGATTGGTTAATTTTAATTTTAGGTACCTTTTTCAAGCAGCGTTATGTAACATTTAAAGATCTCCAATTTAGAAGAACAGATGAATTTAGGGGGGGAGAACGCCAAATCTATAAAAGGTATTTTGAGGCCGCTAATCATTTCTTCAAGCAGGCATCATATTATATGTATATAGTAAAGTTAAATTAAATTTAAATAAATTCTCTTGCGCCATTGCTGCAAGGAATGAAATTTGAATTTAACAAATATTCTCTATTCGTAAAAAGCAAAGATAAAATAAAAATTTTAATTTTAATTGCAAAAATAAAATAATTGCTACGAACCAATTCACAATATCATTTAAATTCTAAGAGCATAGGTAAATTAAGTTTTCGTATTAAAACTATGATAAAAATATGAAAAAAATTTAAAAATTAATAATTGTTGAGCAGGCAGGAGACAGACTTATGAATGGGAAGTTGCATCCAAACCTAACTCTTCAATTACTATATATATATAATATATAAAATATATACTATATATAAATATATACACATAATTTTTAGAAAGTAGTTCAAGAACGTGAGAGACCTATTTGATCAAGAATTTTGCGCATTAAGCTGGAAAATTAAATTTAAAGATAAGCAAAAGGCGTAAAATTCTGAAAGCAGTCGCCTAAAAGTAAATTTGATACCTTAGTTCCAGAGTTTAAAAAAACCTGAAAAAAAACGGTTACTAAAAAGTACAGGTAATTGCAAAAAAACTAAAAAACTAAATGTTGGTATTGAAGAAACTGAACATCTAAAAAATTACAACACGTAAAAAATTAAAAACAATTTTAAGCACAAGCAAAATTAAATATTAAAATCACCAGAATAAGTTACAAAGAATGGCAGTAAATGGCAATTTAGCCTAACTCGAGGTTCATCACGGACTTATCAAGGGAAAAGCGTGACAAATTCGAGTACAGCTAAACTCCATTACGCGTTTAGCTGTACTCAGACAAAGCAGCTTCCACACGTTGCCAAAGTTGATCTGGTGTGCAGCTTGGGATGTAATCTGGGTCAATTGTTCAGCAACCATGGACATGTTTTTTATCGGCAAAAGATCCGGAGAATGAGCCGGCCAGGGAAGCAATTTAATCTGGCGATTGACGAACCCTTGGACAATACGTGCCACGTGTGGTCGCGCATTATCCTGTTGAACTATGGCTGTAGGCAAGCCCTGAAGGTAAGGAAGGACAACTGGCTCCGACACCTCGGAGATGTAGCGCTGGCTGTTTAAAGTACCGGCAATGCGTACTAGAGGAGTGCGAGTGTGATATACAATACCGCCGCGTACCATAATACCCGGTGCAGGACCAGTGTGGCAGTGCATAACGCAGCTGTTCAGTTCCTCTCTCCACGGTGTCTCCGGATTCGAATCCAAACATCGTGGTGTTGCAGACAGAAGCGTGACTCGTCAGTAAAGACAATTTAATTCCATACTGCCGTCCACATCCTTCTTTCGTCGCACCATTGGAGGTGGAGACGTCTGTGGTTCTGCGTCAAGGGTAGACGCAGCAATGGACGTCTTGCGGACAGACCACTCTGCTGTAAACGGCGTCGAATGGTACGCGCTGATCCTGGATGATGCGTTACAGACTGAATGTGCTGTGCTATGGTTCGTGAAGTGACTGAGCGATGTGTCACTGCCATGCGCACAATGTTCCTGTCATCACGTGAAGTGGTGCACTGAGGTGGATGCGATCGAACACGTCGGTCCGTCGTACCCTCCTGCATCCAACGTTTCACGTATCCGCATTACAGTTGCTTGGTTTCGTCCAACACGACTACCGATTTCCCTGAAAGATAATCCACACTCTTGGTAGGCCACTATCCTTCCTCTGTCTGATCAAACGATGATTGCTGTTTACTACGAGGAGTAAAGGATCTTTTTTTTTTTTTTTTTTTGAAAAAACCGCAAGAAAAACACAATTGCCGAACTTGAAATCGTCGAAAACTCCAAGCCTTAGATAGCGCTTAGATAGCTTTGAAGTGGTGCCACAGGCGCGCGTGATGTGCGTCTGCGCTGAAATTCTAATCATTTGCATATCTCACCTCCACTAATGCATGTTGTAAATTTCATGGTATTTGCATGCTTCCTTCAGGGTGCTGCATTTACGGTGGCCAGCAGTATATATTAAAACATAAGACTATATTCAAATAGAATACACAATTTTTCAATTTTATTATTTAGGACTTTTATATCAGTGGGAAGAATATGTTAGATTTTGGATAAAATAGATAAACTCTAAGTTATACTTAACTTGAAGCTTTAAACATATTTTCGTAAAACAAATATATATTCCAAGATAAACCAAAATTCTCGAATTTCTTATTTAAAATTGGTATATTATTGAGAACGATATATTATATTTAAACTCTTAGAATTATGCAAAATGCAACTCGAATATGGCCACTATGAAGACGAGCTCAAATGTTATTGCTACATATTAATATCGAATATAAAAGGAAATGTATGGCAACACTTAATTCTCTATGGAATTCTAAATGTACGCCCTTTTTAAAATTTTTGTGGTTGTTAAATAAAACAATAAAAAATCAGTAGTATTTCTAATTAAGATTGAGCCATAAATTTTATAAGCAAATTAGATTTGATTTACAAACCTCACAACTGGAAGTGATAGGTTCCTTAAATCCTGCGATAGCCACATGAGACATTTTTTTATTAGGGTCGGATTATTTATTCTTATTAACGCTGTTTTTTTATTACACTCGAATTTAGGTAAACAGAAAATCGCAATAAATAAATAAATAAAATAAAAAATGTCTAAAATTCTGAAAGTTTTCAGATTTTACATTACTCCCAAGGAGTGTTTTCTTAACGTTTTGTGTGTTCCATTTACTTATTAAATATCATGTTCTTCGCACGTAAACCATAAAATTCATTTCAGCAATAATATCGCAAAATAATTTTAAATTGAGCGCATCTTTAGAATTTCCGATACACAGTTTCGCCTGCTGGAGATAAAAATGTGTTTTCTGTACAACGTTGCCATTGCTCGCTTTGAAATCCTTGAGTTTGGCAATCAAAAGTTCGTTAAAGTTTTACAAAATATGAAATCGATAAAAAAAGGAATTCCAAATTTCAAATTTGGGCTTCCAGATGCCCATATTCCGTGGAAACGTTCAATATTCAAAATTTGATCGCTCTAGGTACCATTGTTTTATCACAACGCCAGAAACATGCATACATTTATTCAGATTCTTCATTATTTAATTTCTTTAAATATAACACACGGCTCTAGTATTTAGTGGCAACAATTTGAAAAGCGAACCGACATTTATAATGAACCAACGCAAAATGTCAGAACGAAATTAATAGTCATCGGGAAGTTGCCCCTTTGAACTAAAAATCAGCGAGAGTGTAACAAGGTTTTTAAAAAAAACCTCCTGATACGATGTTAAAATGTGAATCCTTTTAAATTTTCCTTCTTTAGTTTATTTTGAATTTTTAATCATCATATTACACTTTATATTCTTAAAAGTGTATTATATACATTACAATTCATTCACTAAGACTTCATTTTCACTATCTCCATCAAGAATCTATTTCTCTAAACTTTGCTAAAAAAAATCTTTGCAGAAATTTCTTTTCAACAACATTTCCCAAACTTCATTAAAAACTGCAAAGAATATCCTTTTTTTCTAAAAAAAGTCAAGAATGAACTGCAAGATAAAGTACTGCTTCGTGCAAGCTAAGCATGTCAAAAAAGAAAAATGTAGAGTATTCCGTATTTCCTGTTACATGTTTTCATTTTTTCTCACAAATCTGTCCAAGTCTTTCGAGTTACAGTGTTGATCTCCCACATGGGATTGCTTTGAACACCTTAAACTATTTTTCCATCATAAATTTCAGGGTGTTTGATCTTCAAAAGAAATGTCAGAGGTATGGGAATATAAAATTTCCGTTCGATAAGAAACATGGAAATTTCCCCGCTTCCTATTCGCGAACATATCAAAAAATATATATTTTCTTACAGCAGGTTTAAAATGCTTTCAATGAATGTGCAGCATCTGTGAATTTTCTTGCAAGAAGTAAGAAATATTTTCAACTACGGGCTTGAATGTAGTTTTCTTGAAAGAGTTATGTCAAAGTAAATACTTTTGTTATAATACCGCGTCTTTTTTTCTGGGAAATTAAACGCATTTCCGAGCTGCATTGATGCTGGAATGTAATAAAATTGTACAACCGTTACGAATTCATTTACCAGTACCGTAAGCAAAGCCTGTGGCACTTGTCCTCCACCAATTGTTTTTGCTTCCTTGTACGACGTAAAGGAAGTACTGTAATGAAGAAAAATTCCGGGTACCATATTTCAACGAAAATGTCTATTTTGACCGCTTTCGATCGCAATTTAACGATGTTTTTGCTTGACATCTATCTGTACGCAAGAACAGAATAAAAGACTCTACTTCCCCAAACGAATTATAAAATTGATTTTAAATAGATTCAAAAGAGATTTTTTTTCATGATGTCTCTAGGTATGTACCCGTAAGTATGTATGTATGTATCTCGCGTACCTCTAAAATGAATAACCTCAGAACATTGAAATTTTGCATGTGAGACTGCTATAACATGTAGATGTGCACCTATTTTGGTTGCAATCCGTCGGACCATAAGTATATATATATATATTGTTTCAAAAGAATATAGTAAAGTTAAATTAAATTTAAATAATTCTCTTGCGCCATTGCTGCAAGGAATGAAATTTGAATTTAACAAAATTTGTATTCGTAAAAAGCAATTTAAAGTAAAAAAAATTATAGAAATAAGTTTAAAAGAAATTATAAATAATTTATATCGCTGCGAACTAATGTACAATATCGTTTAAATTCTGAGAACATAAGTAAATCAAGTGCAAGTAGCAAAATCTATTAACAAATATAAAATTGTAATAATTTTTTTTTAAATCCTAAAAATAATAAATATGAATAAGTGAATAATTGTTGAGCTGGCAGAAGACAGACTTATCAAGGGGAAGTTGCCCTCAAACCTAACTCTTCAATTATTCAATTCGTGTTTCGTCATTTATGTAGGCAAGTGCAAAATTCAAAACAAAAAGTAAAACCAAATGATGTGACCTACCAAAAGCAATTCAAACGAGTGGAACTTTTAGAAAAGAACAAATCAAAGCCAATACAAAACAATACCCTTTATAATACTAATTTTTTAGGAAACCAATTTAATTTGTAAACTCTTGCCCACAAAAAACTTCCCCGACAAAAATATGCATATAAACTAAAAAGATACAGATACTATTAACATACAAAAAATAAACTAGAAATTAAATTAAATAATACTAAAATAATATAATAAAGGCAAGTAAAAAGTAAGTTTTAAATTAAATTAATTTATCATTATTTCTATTGGAGTGTGGACAAGGAGCAGTATGTCAAATTAAGTGATGTAAAGTAGTGTTTCTTCTATTTATAAAAGAGGGTGCTATCCACTCTGTTACTCGGCTCAGTGAGCTCAGTTTCTTTATTCTTATATGTTTGTAAATTGTATTTTTTTTACTTTAAAAATGATTGAATTACGTTGTTCATATGTTCCGGTTAATGGTTTTATGCCTTTAGTTAACCTGCATGTATAGTTGTCGAATTATCAAAAATTTAAAAGTTCTTTAAGTGAGGTTCAGCCTAATTATTTTTACCATAGCAGCCATATTTGTTTACATTTGAATCATAGCAGAATAGTGGATTTGTTACCAATCTACAGAAACTTAACTTCGCAACAGCAAAGTTACCGCCTTCTTTTACTGTTGCGAATTAAATTCATGCTTGATGCATTCTGGAATTTATTCGAGGAAATACAAGTAAGTCTTCAAGATTTACTTCGTAACTTTTAATTTAAATGTATTTATTTAATTTAAATGTACTTTTAATGTATTTTTGCCTTGTCGGGAAGTAAAAATTGAATGAGAAATACTGAGTCTTCTGCGAAGTTTTTGAATAGAACATGTGGCAACGATGAGATAATTCTTCAGATGATATAATTTTTGTGCATTCTGAGTTATAAAATGAAGGAGATGTGACGCTGTTAAGTGAAGCTAACGCCAGAGTGTCGCTATGGTAAACAAGTATAGTGAATTTTAAAGAGTGCATCCATTCTATTGTGGTTTATGCGCTATCGACGAAGTAGATTTAATTCAATCCAATAAGTTTAAATGAAGTGCAAACTCCATACAAGGAAGTCATGTGTTGTACATATCAGATTTTTTCATTTAAAGATATCAATGCTGAAACTGAACTGTCTCCTTTAAAATGAATTCGCTTTAAATCTGCTTTAATATAATAATTTGTTTGTAGTCTTAAACAAAAAATTTGATCTCGACATCACATGGCTTATCTGTACAGCCTATTAAATTGTACACGTTTTTTGCTGTACTTTATTTAAACTTATTTATTGAAATAATATTAACTTAATTAAGCTATCTGTCAAAGCAAGTTGAAATTGACAGTAAAATCGTCAAATTTTGAAATTAGAAATCCTGGCTAATTTATGTCTCACGGGAGTCAAACGGGAGTCACGGGAGTTTATAATTTTACCAAATGTAAAACATAAGAACCCAGAGATAGCGACAGATAATAACGCATAAGATTAGATTTTGTTACTTGTAGAAAATTTAATTTTCTTAATTTCATATTGCGAACTTGAATATTTTCGTCATTTAAATATTGTTGTTGTTACTTATGGTTACTTGTCTAACAGTAACATCAGCCCAAGCCCTCAAAATTCCTCGTGGCAAGGAGAGGAACATTACGTCTGTCGTTGGCAACAGCCTTGACTACCATACAGGTGACAGTGCGATTTAGCTCAGTTCCGCCCCCAATTTTTATGGAAACCACCTCGGGGGGCACAGGTCCGGATGTCTCCCCCCTTTGCTCTTCCACCAAACCACATGAGAGGACTTTCGGCACGCCGCATATTTAGAGTGCCGCCATGCAGCACCGACGCTATACATTTACAAACATCCATCCCTTCTCCAGGTTTCGGACCCGGGCCCTTCGGCACTGCAGTCAGCGACGCTAACCACTACACCGGTTGGACGGTTCATCATTTAAATGATTTCTGCGGCAATAAAGGCAGGATAAGGACTTTTAAAACAGTAAGGAAGTGGGTATATATGTGTGTGTACAGGAGTTGGACAAAAATATAGAAACACCTTGTGAAATGCATGTTTGAAAGGAAAGATTGATTTTAATGAAATATATGTAGGTGGCGCTGGCGTTTTTGACTAATGACGCCACCTATACAACTTCGTAAATGTGCTAAACAGTTCAGTTGTTGTCGGAGTACTGTTATGTGAGGTTGTCATTGCATTATGTCAGAGTTAACAGATTTCGAACGTGGGCAAATTGTTGGAGCACGTATGGTAGGTGCTTCCGTAAGCAAGGTAGCCGAGGTGTTTAGTGTTCCAAGAAGTACTGTATCGAAGATTTATTCCGCATATTTGAAAAGCGGAAAAACATCATCTGCTAAATCACAGCGCGGACGAAAGTGTGTCCTGAGTGATCGTGACAGACGATCATTAAGGGCGATTGTGACCAAAAATAAGAAGACCACAGCTGCAAAAGTTACTGCTGAAATGAATGTTGTGTTACCGAACCCTGTGAGTACCAAAACAATTAGAAGGGAGCTTCATAAACAGGGAATTGCTGGCCGTGCTGCAATTGAGAAGCCACTCATCAGTGATGCTAATGCCCGTAACAGGAAAAGGTGGTGTTCTGTGTCAGGGCACATGACTGCTAAGACTTATGTGAACATTTTGGCCGATCAAGTTCATCCCATGATACAAACTTTGTTCCCCGATGGGGATGATGTCTTCCAAGACGACAAAGCCCCTGTTGCCACAGCTCACATTGTCCAGGACTGGTTTTCTGAGCACGAGGATGAGTTGTTCCATCTCCCCTGGCCACCACAGTCACCAGACCTGAATATTATCGAACCTTTGTGGTCTACATTGGAACGGAAAGTGCGTTCTCGTTATCCACCGCCAACATCGTTATCTGAACTTGCCACCGTTTTGCAGGAAGAATGGTATAATATTCCCTTGGCAAACATACAGGAACTGTATTTATCCATTCCGAGAAGACTGCAAGCTGTTTTGGATGCCAACGGTTTCCTACACCATATTAAGCAAAGAACATGTTTTTTAAAGGTGTTTCCATATTTTTGTCCAACCAGGTGTATATATAAATATATGTACATAGGTTTCTTAGCAAGGATTGCATCAAAAAAGGGAGGTGCACAACTAGATGTTATAACAGTCCCACGAGCAATATTTCAAAGCTCTATGTCTAATCGTAGTTGAGCTATGCGAGATGCATTCATATGCACGTACGCCACGAAAATTCCTTTTTCGATACATTTTACCATCCCTTTTGTAAAAAGGGATGGTAAAATGATGTTATACATATGGCCAGACGTTATATATTTCCGTGACGTTATACATATGGGTAGAACAAAGAATTTATACATATGGGCAAAATTATACATATGGGTCCATTTATACATATGGGCACCCATGTGTACAGTCGTCACAAAAAAAAAATCGTCCAAATGGGTTCGGGAAAAATCAAAATGGATATTTCCTTTGAAATATGACATTAACAAATTTTTGTGGTTGCTATACTTCCATTACTTTGTACAAGCAAGTAAAAAGGGATAAAAAATTTTTTATTCGCATTTATTGACCAAAAATCCGAAAATACAGGTACTTTACTGTTTCTTATATTATCCATTTCATATTTTATGAACCTTTAAAGAATTTTTGATTAACAAACTCAAGGATTTCAAAGCGAGCAATGGCAACGTTGCGCAGAAAAGACATTTTTATCTCCGGCGCGTGAGATTGTGTATCGGAAATTCTTTACTTCTTTTAATATTACTTTGAACTGAATTTTATGGTTTAAGTGCAATGAACGTGTCAGGACTGAGTGTTCGGTGCATATTCTTGGCAAACATATTCGTGAAAGTAACTAAATCCTGATCTTGAACAGGGAGCTGAATGCAGCTATGTTTTGTGGTAGAATACTGTGATAAAGTGGTAGAATAACTATACGTAAGAAGGATTTAAAATCCTCTTTTATTAAACCTCAACTATTTACAGCCACTTCCCAACTCGGGAGGGATACAGAAACTAAGAACCGCCACTTGGGTCTAAACTGGACAATCAGATAATTTAAACTAAAACTAATTATTAAGTAGTCGTTGATCACAGAGCTATGAACGCGAGGTTGGCCTCTAAACTAAATGGTGCGTAGCAAGATTTAACTAAGTAATAGCGTAACATCGCTACGGCTTAGAATTTAAATACTAGCTGGTCAGGCGAACGTCCAATAGAGTAACAGTGGTCTGAGACTAAAATCTCTCTCACACTGAGAGGTTCCTACCTCTCGTTTAAATAGAACTTAGCTCCACTTGAAATTAGCATAAAGCTGAAACGCGCGCTTATTCTAACGGGAAGTTGAAATAAGAACAGATAGAAAAAGGCAAATTAAAATAAAACTTTGTTAGTTTAACTAAAACCTTACAAACGTAACACACAAAATGTTAAAAAAAAAGCCCCTTTAAAATTTGAAACCTTTCACTTTTTCTTTTCTTTTCTTTTTTTTTAATCGCATACGAGCAAAAAAAGGTCACGTTTCTAACTTTCAAATAATTTTAACAAAGTGCGTAACCACATTTGGCGTAATTATCGCTTGTAACGAGCATGCCCAATTTCAAAACGCGCCAATATGTAAAGTCACGTATACCTTAGGAAATTTTGAATAAAAAACTCTAATTCCTTCAAGTTTGCCTAGAAATACATCTACTTTAAGATAATATTAAAAATTTGATAGGTAATAACACAAGAGGTTTTTCGAAAAATTTGTAAAAATTATTTAAAAATATAAATTATAAAAATAAATTACAGAAAAAAATGGATAATAATTATATTTGGATTAAGCCCAAAGTTCGAATTCTGGAAGAAGTCAGTTTAATAAAAAGAGATATATTAATAAATATATATCAATTTCAATCAACATCGAGGATTTTTAATTTTGAGAGCTAATTTTTTAAAAACTACTCAGGTGATTTTTACAAAACTTGGCAGTTTGGCATAATTTGAGTGGTAGAATCGAAATGTGGAAACAAATTGAGATATCTTTTCAGAAAAAGTCCGATTTTGTGTCAAAATACCTATATTAGAAAACCGCTGTATATACATCTAATATATATCCTAAGTCGCGCTTTCGAAATATGAAAAATGCAAGTTGAATTTAGTTAATCGGCCCAGTAGAACGGGAGCTATAGAACTGTCTTTTTTTTTGGGGGGGGGTACAGTGTACATGTAATCCAAATGTCTTTGAAATCTTTTAGAATTATTTTTAATTTGGTAACTCAAAAGCACAAAAACAGAAAAAGGTTTTGACAGATTAAAAACATTATATACAATGATTTTGGTGACCCCTTACACATGTCGCTAATAACGATATCCGGAAGCTTATTAAAATTTTTAAAATAACATTGATGATAAAAGCGAGCTTGAACTCTGAACAGCCGTTGTAAAGCGACTCAGGTTTTATTGACAAAACTCAATTCTCCGACGAACATACATTCTTTACTGAGCTCAACCTCAGACGTTTCGAATGACACGCAACAAATCAATATATCTTCAAAAAATAAATCCCTCGCAGTTCGAAGGTAACCAAAGCATGACTCCTTAAATCTAGAAAGATAGAGAAAGTCTCCGACAGAGGAGATATATATTCTTTTAACAATACATGCCGCTGAATTTTTATGGTGGAAGAAGACTATTTTTTTAAAAATCCCAAATATTGCTCTCCCCCTCCCCATTTTTGAGATCATAAGGGTTCAGTTCACCGCTTTTCAGAAGAAAGCTGAGCGAAAAAGTGGAAGTAACAAATAACAAGCATTTTTAAGCTTATTTTCAAAACATGACCGAGGATATAAAATTCAGAACCGTGGTTCAGTCACGTCAACGAAATGGATTATATTTACAAGCTCTTTCGTCTATGTACAGAATGAAAATATGATGACATTTCGAAGATAATTCAGAACAGGTTTTGGTTTCATAAAATGACGAGTTTTTTAAGTGTTGGCTGTCATTCAAAAATGCGCTTAGGAAACGCTTTTATTTCAAGGGTCCAGAAGTGGACGAGAGAATAAAACGAGGGTCTTGTTTGTTTTGCATACGGGCTTTGGTAACTAAATGAAAAAACCTGATGTGCGCACCACATGACTTCATTGTACGGAATATTAAATTATACTCATTTTGCATTTCATTTAAACATAATGGATTCAATTAAATCTACTTCATCGATAGCCCATAAACCACAATAGAATAAATGCACTCTTTAAAATTCACTATATTTGTTTACCATAGCGACACTCTGGCGCTAGGTTCACTGAACAGCGTTACACCTCATTTATTTTATAGCTCAGAATGCACAAAAATTAAGTATACAATCTGAAGAATTATCTAATCGCTGCCACATATTCTTTTCAAATACTATGATAAATCTAAAACGCTGTGTAAAAGAAATAAAACAAACAAACAAAAAGAAACAGTTTTTCACAGACGATTCAGTATTTCTCATTCAATTAATTCAGTTCTCACTTCGCGACAAGACAAAAATACATAAAAACTCATAAAAATATTTATATTAAAAATTGAAAAACATAGAAAAACATAAAACACCAAATACTGTTAAAACAATTAAAACAATTTTTTACAATTAAAATTAGAGTTTCTACTCAAAAACAAGCAATTCTGCAGATTTTTCGGTTCACAAAACTGAAAGTTTACTTTTGGTCTCACTCGGCAAAAAGACACTGAAGGCGCAGAATCTGACTTAATGTTCTGTGGATGCTATACTAAGTGAATATATGGGATAATTTGATGACTTAAATGACAATTCCAGAATGTATTAAGCATAATTTAATTCCCAATAATAAAAGAATATGTTATCTTTGATGTTGCACAGCTTAGTTTCTCTAGTTTGGCAACAAATCCACTATTCTGCTAAGTTTCAAATGTAAACAAATATGGCGGCTATGGCAAAAAAAAATTAGGCTTAGCTGCACTTAAACAACTTTTAAGTTGTTGACAATTCTACAACTATAACACGCAAGTTAACTAAAGGCATAAAAATCTTAACCGGAAGATAAGAACAATATAATTCAATCATTTTTTAAAACAAAAAAATGCACAATTTACAAACATATAAGAATAAGGAAACTGAGTTCACTCAGCCAAGTAACAGAGGGGATATATGTATACATATATTTAACAAAATTTCTATTCGTAAAAAGCAATTTAAAGTAAAAAATTAATTATAGAAATAAGTTTAAAAGAAATTATAAATAATTTATAATGGTTCTTACATATAGCAGCTTATCACTCAACTTTACCTGTTACTACCGCCCTCTTTTATCGATCACTACTTTACATCACTTAGTTTGACTTGCTACTTGTCCACACTCCATTAGAAATAATGGTAAATTAATTAATTTAATTTAAAACTTACTTTTTACTTGCCTTTATTATAATATTTTAGTATTATTTAATTTAGTTTCTAGTTTATTTTTAGTATGTTACTAGTTTCTGTATCTTTCCTGCTTACATGCATATTCGTGTCGGGGAAGTTTTTTGTGGGCAAGAGTTTCTAAATTAAATTGGTTTTCTAAAAAATTAGTATTATAAAGGGTATTGTTTTGTATTGGCTTTGATTTGTACTTTTCTAAAAGTTCCACTCGTTTGAATTGCTTTTGGTAGGTCACATCATTTGGTTTTACTTTTGGTTTTGAATATTAGACTTGCCTACATAAATGACGAAACACGAATTGAATAATTGAAGAGTTAGGTTTGAGGGCAACTTCCCTTTGATAAGTCTGTCTTCTGCCCCAGCTCAACAATTATTCACTTATGCATATTTTTTATTTTTAGGATTTAAAAAAAAAATTCTTACAATTTTATATTTGTTAATAGATTTTGCTACTTGCACTTGATTTACTTACGTTCTCAGAATTTAAACGATATTGTACATTAGTTCGCAGCAATATAAATTGTTTATAATTTCTTTTAAACCTATTCCTATAATTAATTTTTTACTTTAAATTGCTTTTTACGAATAGAAATTTTGTTAAATTCAAATTTCATTCTTTGCAGCAATGGCGCAAGAGAATTATTTAAATTTAATTTAACCTTACTATATTCTTTTGAAACAATATACATATATTTATATACTTTTGGTGAAGCTGACTGCAACCAAAATAAAAGGTGCGCATCTGCATGCTATAAAAGTCAATTATACAAAATTTCAATGTTCTGAGGCTACTCGTTTTTGAGTTATGCGAGATACATACATACATACGTACGTACGCCTTGAAAACAATCTCCTCAGAATCCATTTTAAATCAGTTTTATAATTATATTTTTGGGAGGAAAGAATCCTATATTCTGTCCTTACGTACGGACGCGCTCAAAAACATCGTTAAATTGCATTCGATAGCGGTCAAAATGGATATTTTCGTTGAAATGTGATACCCGAAATTTTTCGCGATTACAATATTTCCTTTTTACTTCGTACGAGGAAGTAAAATCTGCAGCGAATTTTCGGGACGAAAATGTCTCGGTTTGTAATGGAGCGTTCACACGAGTGCTTTGCAGTCACTAGTGGCACTCTGTTGCTAGGAAACCCGAACTTCGCTATGTCGAAGAAAATGATATATGGAATTTGTCTGAATGCTTAAGTTTATTCTAATCTGGCTTAAAGACTTACTAGTCACAGCAAAGTAAACGGTGACTGGCATTCGACCGTTGACTTCGTTGAGTCACCTGCATATTTACGCATGCCGAACTTCACCTTCCCTAACTGCCTACTGCTTAAATTCTGTACCATAAACGTAAACACATTTAGTCATTCTGATGCTTTACGATTATGAGAGTAATGACGATTAAATTATCGTATGAACCTTGAATTAGATTATGGCCGTGCATGCGAGAGCAATCTAGCTAAAGGGGGGAAAGCCTCCGTACAGGAATTTGTTAGGAAAACTAGCTCGTATCCAAGATACGCGGGAAAAAAACCACAAGTGTACCCATGCGTGAAAAAGAATCCGGAGATACGAGCAATTTCCCTTCAGAAAGTTTTTCGTAAAGGTATCGCTTCTGTGTAACAATGCCCAAGTCAGAGTAATTATGCAAACAGTTATTATATTCAAGTACTAGTGATCAGTACCCTCTGTTGGGCGTTGCAAGATTTGTGTTTCGAATCCTAGCGACTGCCCAATTGATATTTAATATTTTCTCCTGTCGCCTAGATGGTATAGTGGTTAGGGGAGCCTACTATGGTACCGAAGAGCCCGGGTTCGAATCCCGGAGAAGACAAGTGTCGATGCGGCATGGCGGCACTTTAAATATGCGGCGAGCCGAACGTCCTCTCGTGTGGATTGGTTGGAGAGGAGAGGGGTGGGAGACCCCTGAATTCCCCCCCCGGGGTGCTCTCCCTCAAAATTGGGGGTGGAAAATAGAAGTCCAACCTCTCTTCGGAGTAAGCTCTGGAAATCATTCTTCCATGTAGTAATGGACACGACAACAACAACAATATTTTCTCCTCTGTGTCGCCCGAACTATTATGGTGACTGATAATTTATCATCATTTGCCTTTCGTCGAGTGAACATCTTGCTTCTCTGTAGTAACCTAGATATAAGGAATTAGTGAAATTATTTCTTACTTTCGAGTGTGTTCTTGTGGTGTAATCGTGTCCAGTTAGAAATTCGAAGAATCTTGTTTGGAATCCCAGCTGAGTTGATTTCTCACATGTCTTGCTTGTAAATCCTAATAGTCTTTACGAATTAAATCATTGCTTGGTATTCGAAATTGGAAGGCAAAAAAGTGGAAAATTTGTATTATATTTAAATATAAATAAATAAATAAATAAAATTTCGACAGTAAATAATTCCGTAAAATAAATAAAATAAATTTAATAAAATTTCCTACAGTAAAATATAAAAATATTACTACTGCTGCTAAAATTGTAATGATGATTTCCGATTGAATTCTAATTAAATACTTTTACCAGAACTGATTAGGTTTACCTTATAAGGTATTTCTTTCGCCTTCATAGCATGCCTTCGTGGTGTAGTGGTCAGCACTCTCTGCGTGTACTTGAGAGGTCCGTGGTTCGAGTCCCGGTGAGGGCACTGCTCATTTTCCCTCTCTCCTGCTTTCAAAAAATGCCTAATGTCTCTATAATGGCGCCCGAACTAATAAAGGCTAAGGCGGTGCATGACGATACTTCACCATCATGGCTATTGGGTCCCCTAATTCCCTCGCGCCCTTTAAGAGGAGGAGTATATAAGGTTTTTCTCTCGCCTTCGTAGTGTAGCGGTCAGCACGCTCGGCGCGTATTCGAGAGAGGTCTGTGGCTCGGGTCCTGGTGAGGGCCCACCAGCGACCGAGCGGTAAAGTCGCTGAACACTGGTAGTTCGGTCCGAGGTTCGAATCCCGCGAACGGGCTGGCTGCATGGGCGTTTTCATGGTTTTCCTCATGTGTAGCGTGTATACGAACCAGTTTCCCTTAGAACGTCCTCCACGAAGGCATCCCTCCCTTTAGGCAGATAGCCCTCGTGTGCTTTGCCATAATTGAATAACCTAACCGTGTCCTGGTGAGGGCATTGCTAATTTTTTATGTCTCCTGCTTGGAACATGTTACTACAGTGGCGCTCGAACTAATAAAGTCGGTGGATGATGATACTCCACCTCCAGGATTTGGCAACTGGTTCCTCTAATCCCCAATCGCCCTTTAAAAGAGGAAGTATATAAGGTATTTCTCCCGCCTTCTTAGCATGTCTTCGTGGTGTAGTAGTCAGCACATTCGGCGCGTATTCGAGTGGTGCATGGTTCATGTCCCGGCGAGGGCATTGCTCAGTTTTTATCTCTCCTGCTTCGAAATAACCTAATGTCTCTGAAACCTGATTATGGTAAAGCATGAGGGAGCTGTCTGCCTAAGAGGAGGTATGCCTACGTGCAGGACTTTGTAAGGAAAACTGGTTCATATGTTAATGAGACTCAGGAAAATACACACAAACGTCCATGCAGCCAGCATGATCCCCTGTAACTGAAACCAGGTCGAATTACCAACATACATGCCGCTGTTGGAACCTATCAACATTGAATATCATCTGATGTTGACGAAATTGTAATGTGGTGGACCGTGCGAAATGAAAGAAAATTTTTATAACATGCCTAATATTACTCCAAACTTATACATATATCAAGATAAAAAATATAGAAATCCAAATATTCGCACATTAACTTTGAACTCAATAGTCTGCTTATCCTTTATTTTAATTTAGTTATTTTATTTCTGTATCCTAAAAATAGTAACTACTTCTAATAAAAATTCCTTTAAACTGAAATATTCCAAAATTAATCTACGTCATATAATTCGTATACAATGCTAATGACGCAGACTCTTACGTAACATTTCAACCAATCATGAGAAAAGCGAAACCCAAGCTGAATCATCTTTAACCAGATTTTTATAGTGAAAACCCGGCATACACAACTCCGCTTTCCTCTTCTGTTAACTTCCCGTCCGCTGCTGTTGTTTCTTTCCTCAAATTTATTACAAAAATATAAAAAAAAAGCACACAAAACATAAGAAGAACATGATTATTTTTGGAGCCATTTTAGCTGTCATTTAGCTAGACAATTATCTATAAAATGTACTATCAAGAATAAAAATTTTCGAACGGCACGATATTTGTCCCCTCATGAACCGTCTTTCATTAATTAACATTTGCGTCGTTATCAAAATTTATTTGGTTATATGCATACGCCATGTCTATAAAACTCCGTAAGCAGCTTTTATTGATTCAACTATCGGTCATAGATGTATACTCCAATTAGATAAGTATTTTAAATAATACAAATATTCACGTTTTGGCAGTTTAAAAAATTTTAAAACATTAAGGGTTTTAAGAGTATAAAATATACTCCTATCCCTATGCTTATATTTAAGAAAATTTTGTATTAATTATAAACAGTGTGTAAGTGTGCGTGTATATTTAGACAGTGGTACCTCCACATACGAGTTTAATTCGTTCCGTAACCCTGCTCGTATGTCAAATTGCTCGTATCTCGAAGCAATTTTCCCCAATGAAATTAATTAAAATGCCATTAACCCGTTCCAGCTCCCAAAACACCACCTCAGTTGTTTTTGTTAAGTGTTTTTGAATAAGAAAAATGTATTTACAAGAAGAAACATTTATTTACAAATAACAAATAAATGTTTCTATAAAATACTATAATATAAATAAAATATTTTCTATAAAAACATAAAAAAAGAAAAAGTGAAGTGCTTAATTTTCGTTATTGGTCTTCGTGTTTTTCGTCACGCTTTGCTCATTTTCACCTGCAGATCGTTTAAAAAAACTGTCCAAGGAGATTTGTTTCTTCTTCCCTTTCAGGATATTGCGGAAATGAGTTAGACAAGTTTCGTTCAACAACTCCGATGCACGACCAGTTGCAACTTTTTCGGAGTGATTTTATCCACAAACTCTACAACTTTCTCCCACATTCCCAAGATCTCCTTTATAACCTCCTCCATCTCTGTCTCCTCTTCAAAACTAATTTTTCGTTAAAAATAAATGTGATAATGTTTTGTAAATGTACAAAAAGCAAAACACGCGAACCCAACGTATCAAAAATGCTTCGAAAACGAGGGAACACAGACTGAGGTATAGTCTGAGGTGGGAGAAACTGCTAGACGCTGCACACGACACGCATGTTGGTGTCGTGTGCAGTGGTGTAACGTGCGATTCCTCGTATCTCAAATCTTGCTCTCATCTCAAAGCAAAATATCGCTCACTCGGCGGCTCGTATCTCAAAACACTCGTATATTAGGGCACTCGTATATCGAGGTACCACTGTATATATATTAACCGATTTTGTGCACTCCACCCAATGCCTGAATATATCTGTTTTTCTCAATGCTCTGAAAACAAGAATAGAAAAAAGTGATTATCAGTGCATTAAGTGAAGCGGGCGGGTGTTAACTAGAACAAATATATGTAAGTTAAACTGTGTAAATCTGAAAATTATAATTTAAACTAGCAATAGCCCTTAATTACCTCTAAATATAAAAAAGTAAAATACCTTACGAGATTAAAAAATATGTAAATATTAATAAAACATACATAAATTATAATTTAGATTATTAACAATAGCCTTTAATTCTCCCTTTCTCTTCTAAAAATAGTAATAACTTTTCTGGACTCCCTCATTTTTAGATCGATCTATATCACATGGCTTGCAGAACGCTTATGACGTAGCTAATTCGGATCCTGAACTCAAAATTTCGACAACTGAAACCTTTCTCGTAACAGGCTGTCTTAATGATTAATTGTGAACTTTTGCTTCTACCTCTCTTGCTGTTCAGACGCTGACAGTTCCTTTTCTTCGTATCGCAATAGTATGAAAAATGAAAATGCTCTTGATTAGGCCCGATTACTTGAAACTCGTCATAGGGCAATTATCTGTTTTTCCCCCAGCTAACATGAAAGAGATCTTAAAAAAGGCCTTTCTGTTTATCTTGATATCTAAATGTCACTCCTTTATTTAAATTAATTAGGTCTGCTTTTAAAAATCAAGAATGTTATGCATTGTAGGAAAACTTGCCCATAATAGGAAAACTTATTTTTGCATGTAAAAAATAACAAAAGCAGAAAAAAATCTTGAACTGTTTCCGAGTTAAATTTTATGAGCCGTACAAGTAGCGAGACAAAAATTATAAAACCTACAATGACTAAAAATGGTAAAATTAAAATGGTTAAAAAATCATAAAAAGCGACCCTAGTAGTGTGAAACGGACAGTTCACCGACAGGATCTCAAACTCGCAGGCGGTGCGCGGTGCAAGTCGGGAGGCGGATTGAGGCGGTGCAAGTTGGGAGGGTACAAGTTGGGAGGCGGATTGCGGATGAGCAAACTAACTGATAAGGTGTCGTCACACTTTGATAAGAGATTATCTTTTGTTGATTTGCCAGCCGTAATTTCTAATTTTAGAATTTTTTTCCCTTTGTATTTTCTTCGTCTTTACTTGGCATATAATGGTTATTTTCTATGTTCTCTAAACGCATGGAATTTAATGTTTGGCAGGTAGATGTAAATTTTTAATTTTTATGCTATATTTCAAGAATTATAATGTCCTATGCACTCTTAGTTTTAACGTATGCCTTACAATTTTTTATTTCATCACAGCATATTCATTTTCCTTTATCTTAATTACATTACTCATTTTACACAGGACGTTCTTCATATCTTTTAACCAAACAGTCTTAATTTTATTTCACTTATTAAATTTTAGGAGTGTAATTATTCAGATATACATTTTAATTTATCATATGATTTTAATTTTAGATCCAATTTTAATTTTTTCCTTCTTTCTAACCTTCGTAATGTTTAATGTACTCCAATTTATAATTTATTTGCTATATTTTACGAGCGTAATTATTGAAATATATGTTTCTATTTATTATATCATTTAATTTTATATATAATTTCAATCTTTTTTTCATACTTTCTAACATTTGCGATCTTCAACATATTATATATTTTAACTTATTTCTGATATTTTCTGATCGTTTACATGACCTTCACTTAATTTAGATGTAAA
>KK113839.1:65431-99466 GCA_000611955.2 Stegodyphus mimosarum
ATAATGTGGTGAAGAGGCGGGAAATGGAGGGAGGGCCGCCACTAGGGGTCTCGCCTAATGATCTTCGATTAGAGAGAACCTATTGAGATAACAAAGAGAGGTTTTCACAAGTGTAGGAGAAAATGTATTTTTAGCTGTATCCGCTTTCGTTTTTTTTTAACGGTTTTAGGAGTAGTTAGGTTTTTAGTTCTCTTTCTTTCAAATTCATTTCTGTCTTTTGTTGTTGTTATCGCTTGTGCTGAGATCGAAGTACTTTGAGAACACTTTACAGGCTAGCATTCTTTCCGAAGCATTCAAATTTCTAGCAATTAATCGATTTTTGTTTTAAAACTTTTGGCATTAAAGTTTTTTTTCACTTTTTTTTGCCTTGAAGTGGCATTAGAAATGTAAGTTAGAATTTTTTTATTCTGAACTGTTTTTTAGTTTAAAATAATTTTTTATTTTAAAAATAGAAAAGAAATCATAAAAAATCTGAAATTCAGATTTTAAATGACGTCCAAAGGGGGGTTCTTTTTAACATTTTGTGTGTTACCTTTATTTATTAAATATCCTGTTCTTCGCACTTAAACCTAAAATTCGGTTCAAGAGTAATATCGCACAATAATTTTAAATTGAGCATATCTTTAGAATTTCTGAAACACAGTTTCAAGCGCTGAAGATAAAAATGTTTTTTTTTTTCTGTACAACGTTGCCATTGCTCCCTTTGAAATCCTTGAGCTTGTTCATAAAAAATTCATTAAAAGTTTATAAAATGTAAAATCAATAATAAAGTAAATTCCAAATTTCAGATTTGGGCGTCAAGATGCCTATATTCGTAGGAGGATTACGTTATTCAAAATTGGATGGCTGTAGGTACCGTTGTTTTACCTCAGTGCGAGAAACATACATACATTTATTCCCTTTCTTCATTATTTAATTTCTTCAAATATAATACAAGGCGATAATATTTGGTGGCAACAATTTGAAAAGCGAAACGGACATTCAGAGTAATTCGACGCAAAATTGCAAAATGAAAACAACAGTCCTTCAGGGACAAAGCCCCTTTGGACTAAAAATGCAAATTAATTATTTTTTGAAAGATCATCATACAGTGCTGGAAAAGAAAAGTTTAAAAAGCGTCAAAATGCAGAAATTTCGAGCTGTACCTTTGGAATGAGGGAAATATTCGTATAATTAAGCTATTTTTTACGTATTATGTGCGCCATGGGAGAATAACGTTTTAGTGAAAAAAGGTTGCTCATGATAGTGCTCAGAAAGTTATCGATTTTTTTAGAGAGTTAATATTCTTCGAACTAGACATTTTGGCATTTTTGAAACATTAAAGATAAAATAAGGTACTAAAGTGTGTTAAAATTGCATTAAAAATCTTCTCAATCCCGGAGAAAATATATTGCGAGTATGTGAGAGGAAAAAAAATCTCCGTTTAACATTTGCACAGAAATTTGTGTCGGTTCCTTATACTTGATAGATTTCCTTGCACAGCTATCCTATAGATTTCCTAGTACAACTGTACAATTGCATCACTAATTTCCTAGCACAACTGCAGAGGATTTAACTTCGAACTTTTCGTAGAATTACTAGCACAACTATAAGCAAATTAATTTTGGACTTATCTCAGAACTGTTAGTACAACTGCGCAGAAACTAGCTTTAGATTTTAAATGGATTCCCTAACAAATCTGCATATAAATTTACTTTGGACTTATCGTAGACTTCTTAGGACAACTGCATAGAAATTAGTTTTAGACTAATGGTAGACCTTCTAGCACAACTGCACAGAATTTATAAGGTATTTCTCTCGCCGCCTTAGCATGTCTTCGTGGTGTAGTGGTCAGCAAAATCGGCGCGTATTCGAGAGGTCCGTGATTCGAGTCTCGGTGATGGCATTGCCCATTTTTCATCTCTCCTGCTTCCCAAAAAATACGTAATGATACTACAGTGGCGCCCGAACTAAAAAGAGATTTCAGGTGATAGTTCTCCACCACCCGGATTTGGCGATTGGGTCCCCTAATCCCCAGTCACCTTTTAAAAGGAGGGAGTATATAAGGCATTTCTCTCGCCTTCATAGCATGCCTTCGCTGTGTAGTGGTCAGGACACTCCGCCGTGTTCGAGATGTCCGTGATTCGAGTCCCGGAGAGGGCTGTAACGTTTCCGAGCTTTTATGGAAAAATAGCAAAACAGGATTGTCTTTTTAAATTTATTTAAAACTTAACAACAAATTCATTCGTGGTTAAATAAAGGATGAATAGCGTACATCGTTACATTGCTATATCTTACAGAAGGGAAAGACTTTTCTCTGACTACATATCTATTCAACTCCACTGCTTCGTCTCTCTCACAAAAAACCAGGCGAACCCCCGTAAACAAGTCGGCATCATAAAAGCATTAGTGGATAGAGACCCATTAGCCTTCAGGACAATCTCCATCGCCGATCGTTTTCACCTTTGCCCAAAAATGAGTTTCTTTAAGTTAGTCCGAAAGAGGAAGTCTCTAATAATAACCAGCTGTTTGTTTTTCTAATGATCCATTTGCTCTTACAGTTTGTCACAGGGCATTGCTCATTTTTCACTTCTTCTGCTTCTAAATAACCTAATAACTCTACAAAGGTAGTTTCGGACTTACTATGAATTTCCTAGCAAATCTATACATAAATTAATTTCGGAATTATCATAAAGTTCTTAACACAATTAAATAAAAATTAGCTTTGGACTTCGTAGAATTAAACTTCGTAAAGTACTTCGTAAATTAGCTTTGGACAAATTAGCTTTGGAAGATTTCGTAGTATATCTACGCATAAATTTTTGTTGGACGAATCTAATCACACGTACAAAAGTTATTACTCAAAAACTGTATTCAAAGCTTTGCTGTTTTTGAAAATTAGAATTTTTTGTTTGTTTATCTTCCAACCTTGTAACATTGCATTGAATAATTTACAAACTTTAAAAAAAAGTGTAAGATTAGGAAGATTAGTTTAATATTTATGTGTTAGATTTTCTCATCTTCTGGGAAAGATTTGGTAATGTTTGTGATATTTACTTATCTTACTTAACTTAGCTGTGATAACATTCCTTTTCATATCAGGTTAACTACATTAGTTCAAAATTACCCAGACATCGAAACATTTTTTAGATCTTATGAATCAGAAACTGTGAAGGGTATTGAAATTAATCCTTTAAATTGAATGTAAATTATATATGTGAGAAAAGAAAAGTGTAAAATATATATATATATTTTTTTACTTTCGTGGTTTTCGATTCTTTCTTTGTTTATCGCAGGAAATTGCATTCAGTTTTGTAATGACTCGTATGTTGCCATTCGAGATAGCGTAAGATATTTAATAAACAAAGCGGTTTAAAAGCAATAAAAGCAGATTTTAATATTTTTCTTACCTTTTAATCTCATCGATTTAAGTAAAAATGCATTTAATTCATGAGGTATCTAATTAAAACATTAAATTATTGTATGAAATTACGCAGCTTGACTTATTCAAATCATTATTAGTCCAAAGGGGTAATTTGCCCAGAAGGAATATTAATTTCGTTTTGGCATTTTGGGTTGAATCACTACAAGCGTTGTTTCACGTTTCAGATTGTTGCCACCAAATATTATCGCCCTGTATTATATTTAAAGAAAATAAATAATGAAGAATCTGCATTAATATATGTATGTATCTCGCATTGTGATAAAACAACGGTACCTAGAGCCATCCAATTTTGAACATCGAACGTTTCTACCAGAATATGGGAAAATTTGAAATTTGGAATTTGATTTATCACCGATTTCATATTTTGTAAAACTTTAACGAATTTTTAATTAACAAACTCAAGGATTTCAAAGGGAGCAATGGCAACGTTGTACAGAAAAACATTTTTATCTCCAGCGCGATGCTGTGTATCGGAAATTCTAAAGATATGCTCAATTTAAAATTATTTTGCAATATTTTTCTAGAACTGAATTTTAAGTGCGAAGAACATGACATTTAATAAATAAAGGTAACACTCAAAATGTTGAATAAACGCCCCTTTGGACGTAGTTTAAAATCTGAAACCTTTCAGATTTTTTTTATTGTATAAATTTTTATTTGAATAATAATCATTGTACGCTGCTAGCAACCCATATAATAAGAACACAGCTTTCACTAGAAACATGAAAAACATTGTCAGGATTGCGTGTTCAGTGCATATTCCTGGCAAACATCTTCGTGAACTCTTTAAGTCCTGATCTGGAACAGGGAGCTGAATGCAGCTATGATCTGTGGTAGGATACTGTGATTAAGTGGTAGAATAACTGCCCTTGAAAGGGATTTAAAATCCTCTTTTATTAAATCACTATTATTTACAAACCACTTCTCAACGAGAAGGATACAGAAAGTAGAGACCACACTTGGGTCTAAAATGAACAATCAAATAATTTAAACTAGAACTAATTAGAAATTAAACAGTCGTCGCTCACAGAGCTATAACGCGAGGTTGGCCTCTAAACTAAATAGTGCGTAGCAAGATTTACTAATACTGACGCACTTGGATTTATTTCAATAAGCAATCACGTAAAAGCACTATGGCTTATAATTTAAATGCCAGCTAGTCAGGCGAACGTCGAATAGAATGATCGTGGTCTGAGACTAAAAGCTCTCTCACACTGGGAGGTTTCTACCTTTCGATTAAATATAACTTGGCTCCACTTCAAATTAGCATAAAGCTGAAAACACGCGCTTCTTCTAACGGGAAGTTGAAAATGAGAAGGGATAGAAAGATTTAAATTAAAATAAAACTTTGTTAGTTTAACTAAAACCTTACAACATTAAACAAAAGCTTGTTTTCTGAAAAGGTGCTGCATTTTTTAGCTGCATTAATATAAACACTCAGCGTTTTTATATTCGTACTTTTCTAAAATTTTCCGGAAATTTCTAGATAGAAATAGTACGTATTTGAGAGATCCTTCTCTGTGCCATGAAAATATGAATTTCACGAGAGAGTTTCGAATATATCCTGCCCGACCACCTGTTAGAAACAAACTCCTTCTGCACTTCATGAGTGCTTTCGGTGATTCCGGGGAGCGACCAACGCGCAATCCAATTATACACTAATAGGAGAAAGGATAGAGGCAACGAAATCTAGTTAACTCGCTTGATCCCCATTGCAGGCAGATGACGTGAAAGAGGATGGAATGAACGATCAAGCGGCGAACTTCCTGCATTTGGAATGATTCGGGCATACTGAACGTTCCGAACGTCGGAAGCCTCACTTTATTTGCATAAGTGATTGCTAATGCAAATTTTAAGTCCGACTTGACAGTAAACATCAAGACGGCATTTTATAGTGTCTTAATTTACTGTAAAAGGCGCTTTCATTGGCTGAGAAAGGAGTTTTCCCGTCAGTTCTTTGCTACCTCGAAAAGGATTAAACAGTCCTTACTTGGAATAATGTGTACATTTTGTGTTTCCGTTCCTGTACAGCATGCAAACGTTGCAAATTAATAATTTCGTAGTTTATGTATATATAAGTATCTGAAAAAAAAATTAATACAAAGGAAATTACTTCCAAAGGGGCATGTCTTTAGCGTTTTGTGTGTTATCTTTATTTATTAAATATTATCTTCATCGTACATAAGCCACAAAATTCAGTTCAACAGCATTCTCGCAAAATAATTTTTAAAATGAGCATATCTTTAGAATTTCTGATACACAGTTCCGCTCGCTGGAGATAAAAAAGTTTTTTTCCCCGTAGAGTGTTGCCATTACTCGCTTTTAAATCGCTGAGTTTGTTCATCAAAAATTCGTTAAAGGTTTACAAAATATGAAATAGGTTATAAAACAAATTCCAAATTGGGGCCTCCAGTTGCGCATATTCGGGTGGAAACCTACGTTATTCAAAATTCGATGGCTTTAGCATTTGGCTTCGCATTTGGAGAAATATACATACATTTATCGAGTTTCCTCATTATTTAATTTCTTTAAATACAATACAGGGCCGTAACATTCGGTGGCAACAATATGAAAAGTGATACAGCCGTTTATAGTGATTCACCGCAAAATCGCAAAACGAAAACAATAGTCCTTCAGGAACAAAACCCTATTGGACTAAAAATCTGATGTGTACACCGTATGACTCCTTGTAAGGAATGTTAATTTATACGAATTCTGCACTTCATTCAAAACTTACTGGGTTGAATTAAATCTACTTCCTCCATAGCGCATAAACCACACTAGAATAAATGCACTCTTTAAAATTCATTAAATTTGTTTACCATAGCGGCACTCTGGCAGTAGGCTCACTTAACAGAGTAATATCTTATTCATTCTATAACACTGAAATCACAAAAACTATGCATATCATCTGAAGAATGACCTAATCGTTGTCACATCTTCTATTCAAATACTAAAATAAATCTAAAACGATGTACAAAAGAAATTAAACAAGCAAGAAAACAAACAGTCTTTCACAGACGATTCAGTATTTCTCATTCAAGTCATTCAGTTTTCACTTCGCAATAAGGCAAAAATACATAAAAATTCAAAATATCTATATTAAAAATTATGAATAAAATCTTAAACACTTATTTCCTCGAATAAATTCTAGAATGGATTAAGCATGATTACTTACTTGATAATAAAACAACGCGTTATCTTTGTTGCTGTGAAGCTTAGTTTCTCTACATTTCCAACAAATCCACTATTCTGCTAAGTTTCAAATGTAAACAAATATGGCTGCTATGTTAATAATCAGGCTTAGGCGCACTTAAACAACTTTTAAATTTTTGATAATTCTGCAAATCTTGCATGCAGATTTACTAAAGACATTAAAGACTTAATCGGAAGCTAGTAAGAACATAATTCAATCATTTTTTAAAGCAAAAAAAGCACAATTTGCGAACATATAAAAATAAAAATACTGAGCTCACTGAGCCGAGTAACAGAGGGGATATATGTATACATATATTTATATACTTTTGGTACGACAGATTGCAACCAAAACAAAAGGTGCACATCTACATATTATAGCAGTCCTATATACAAAATTGCAACGTTCTAAGACTAATCGTTTTTCAGTTATACGAGATACATATGTACGTACGCACGCACGTACAGATGCCAGGATAAGTTCTTTTCAGAATCCATTTTAAATCAGTTTTAGAATTTTTTGGCGGAAAAAGAGTCTATATTTGTGTCCTGATGTTCAGATATCATGCAAAAACATCGTTTAATTGCATTCGATATTGGTCAAAATGAATATTTTCGTTGAAACATGATACCCGAAATTTTTCACGATCACCTTTTTTCTTCGTTCAAGGAACTAAAAATGAGTATGTGAATAAAGCAATTAAAAAACGCGTGAAATTACTGCTTTGCCAGCCGAAAGAGATTGGTCACGTGATTTACTGATCGCTCCGATTTGTTTCTCGAAGTGAAAATAGGGAAGATGGGTAGCTGCGGATGAGTTCTGTTGTGCAATACAAAGAGTCTCTTGCTTAAATGCCGACAAGAATAAATAAAAACAAACAGTGCATAAAGGGGAGATGCATAAAATGGAAAATTACTAAACAAAAATCAGTTTAAAATTATCACAAGAATAACATACACACACACAGAATAAGAAACACATCTATAATAAACTTTTAGAATTTATTTTAACGATTGTAATCTAAAATAATTGCTGTAAACATGTCTGAAAAATTAATTACACTAATAATTTACATTACAAATTAAATATTTGCATTGAAGTCTTTAAAATAGTACAAAATTAAAGAATTTCTTACTTTGGGTTTCATTAAGTAATTATGCAAAAACAATAATAAAAATATTTCAGTTGGAAATTTAACCTTCGTTCTCTCTCGAATCGTCATCATCGTCCAAGAAAATAACTAAAGAGTCGCACATTTCTTCAAGTATACCATCTTTTTCCCAGTAAGCGTTTTTCAAGCTTTCTACGTGTGCACAATAGTTCTTCCATTTTTCAATTGTAACATTTTCTATAGCGTGTTCAGTAAGCTTTAAGAGTTTTTCCATGTTTATATCTGCCGTTATGTTTTGTGCACGAATAAAATGTTTGATATCTGCCCAAACATACTCTATAGCATCTATGTCACAGTGATATGGTGGCAGTCTCAATGTTCTTCTATCATGACATCAAATTTATATGTTTTTTTCGGTAGCAAATGTTCTTTAACAATGCTCAACAGTTCGATCTTTCGCATATTAGGTGAGTACACAATATTGTTTGAAGTAAGCCAATCCATTATACTCTGCTTATTATGAGATGAATTTGGGGGCTTGTTCAGTTGCACTGTCTATTACAACAATTGAATTCTTTGGTAAATTCGGAATCAATTTTTCTGTTGCCCATTTCTCAAATATATTCGAATTCATTTGCCCGTGGTAATCTCCTGTGCTACAACTAGCTTTATAAATTAAATTTGTGTTTGGAATAAATCCATGAGCAAAAATATCAAACAAAAAACACAAAAGTATTAGACAATAATTAATTGTGACTTATACAATGATCTTGAGATGGAAAGAACTAAATTTAAACACGCGCAAAAGGGAAAAGCTAAGAACACTCTGAGATTACTGAAGGAAATTCCAAGCAAGTGTATTTTTTCGTCCCTCCAGACCTTCCTTTCTCCCCCTTGGCTTGTTCCATTTTCTTGGCAGCTCGCCAAACCCAGTCTCTCTCGCTTGGGCAAGCAGTACTCGGTTTTATTCGAGTGCACTAAAAAATAAACCTTTAACGGAACTCGAAACAAAGCTCTTTCCATTTAACAGATTCCATAGCAATGGCCTTTACATTTAAGGAAAAATATCTGGTATGCACACAACATGATTTCCTTGTACGGTCCATCAAATTATACAAATATTTTGCTGCACTTTCTTTAAGCTTATTTTCTATAATTTAACTAGAGATATATTTTTAATTTAATCAGTTCAGTTCTCACTTAGCGTTAAGGCAGAAATATATGAAATCTTAACCTTCTTTAAAAATTCTAAAATACAGGGAAACCTAAAACATGAAATACAGTTAAAGAAAACAATTTTTGCAATTAAAATTAGAGTTTGTGCGCAGAAAAGCAGTTTGGCCAGCGGGAAGGAAGACAAAATCTTCTGTGTACAAAAATGAATGTTAACTTTTGGTCACACTGGGCAAAAAGATCCCCAATGTGGTGCACCAACTGACTTAATTTACCATTCTACTAAGAGGAGTTTCGAATGGAAACAAATTGCGGCCTCCGTAGACTAGATGACTGTTGATAATTCTACAACTACTGCATGCAGATTAAGTAGAGCCATAAAAAGCTTAGACGGAATATAAGAACAATAGATCTTATAAGGTATTTCTCCCGCCTTCTTCGCATGCATTCGTGGTGTAGTGGTCTGCATGCTCGACGAGTAACCGAGAGGTCCGTGGTTCGATTCCCGGCGAAGGCGTTGCTCATTTTTCATGTCTGATGCTTCGAAATAACCTTATGTCTCTACAACGTTCATTCGTTTTTGAAGCGAAATGGGAGGTCAATTCGGAAATTATCCTCCGTTGTAGCGTGGCGCTAGTATTAATGGGCGGAGCGCAGCTATTCTTACATCAAGCAATCTGTGATTCAGTTAGCTTCCTGCTATCGCAGTGAAAATGTCGTATTGCCTCCCGTACGCTGGCGGTACGTCGCAAAACGTGCGTTGCTATATAAAATCCCGCCATATGCGATGTAAGAGTAGTAATACGATTTCTTTGGGCAAAACAAAATCTGTCAGCGGCAGACATTCATCATGAACTGTGTACCATATATGGCCCAAACATTATTAGTGAAGGTGTATTGCTTCAGTGGGTGACATTTTTCCAGGAAGGAAGGAAAAGACATTCATGATGAATCTAGGATTTTGACTCCGTCTGTAGTGAATGATCACCTCATCAAACACCATCCCTCTACAGACCAGTCGCGGCTCTTTTGATTACCATCTGTTCCTTGCAATGAAGAAGTAGCTTGAGACACAGCACTTTGCTGACGAGGGAAAACTTCAAACTGTTCTGACAAGTTGGTTGAGGTCGCAAGATGGCTAAGTTTTATGCAGAAGGGGACGCTACGGCAAGTGCTTGAATAAACCTGGTGACTAGGTTCAAAATAAAGGACTGCTGTACTTTCAGACGTAAATAAACAATTTGTTGAATCTATGCGAATTTTTCATTTATGGAAATTAGTTTCCTAATTGCCCTCGTATATGTATCGTATATATATATATATATATGTAAGATATAGCAAAATACAATAGCTGCTTTAAAAAATAATTGGCGACCTCAAAATTAACACTCTAAATATGGTGCTTTTCCCCTAAAGTCATCTATTCTCCGAAATTCGAGATCTTTCTATGATTATGTAATGCTACTTGAGGAGAGCAACTAAAACTAAAATTAACCAATCATAGATTATACTTGTACATCACACTTGGTATGAATACCTCTGGTGAGCTAATTACGTCATTCTTCTGCTTTTCTTTTCCTAGCTTCCGCCATTGTTAACGTATCTGCTGAAATGATGTCGTCCCCATTAACCTGTGTAAATTGTATATGAGAAATTATTGTAATTGTAATGATTAAAGATTATGTTGTCGTCAAGGAATAATCCTAGTGTGTCTGGAAATCTGGAAATAAAGATGATAATTCTCTGAATTTAGTTTGGTATCAACTCCTTCCCCTCGCCGTACCACACGCGGCACAAACTCGCATTAAAAGTTTCGGTGAAACGGAACTTTTCCCATGATTCACTTCGAACATAGAACGACAAAGCCGTGTAGATTTCTTCAGAATTAGAACTGGCCGAATAAATGTTTCCATTGGAATGTTGAAACACAGGTACACATCCTGATCGACTAAAAATGTAATGGAAGTACAATTTTGGAAGCACTGGTGTAAGAACACTGAGATGTAAAAGCGTAGCTACGTTGCTCAGCGTAAATACTTGATCCATATTAAAGAGGAACAAATCGACCCGGATTAATTTCCTTTTATATTTAAATTCACATTTGTGGCCACAATTCACTTGGCACTCCACTCGTGCTTATTTCCAGAACTTAACATTTTTTATACTACGGCGGTAGAAGCGAGCATAGCCAAGCGTCCACGCAGCGCAGAAGTTGAAGCGAAAACTGACACATCAATTCGGAGGAAGAAGGGAGGGAGTCAAATCTTTCAGTTCGAGTTAAAAAGTTTTGGTTTTCAACTATTCGATTGGGCAAGAAATATCTGCATTACGCCTTACGTAGGATTCCATGATTAATTTGAATGACGCAGTTTAAACTCATAGCACTATTTTTAAGATAGAGAGATGAAGTTCCCAAATTAAATAAAAAGTAAAAGAGGTTATAGCCAATTAAAATTAGAAGTTTGCTTTCATATTTTTTATCTTACATAGATATATTTATAAGCGTTTGGCGAGGCCGATTTCAACGAAAAAGACAGGTGCACAATTACATGTCATAGCAGTACACAAACTTTCAATGTTCTATGGCTAATCGTTTTTTAGTTATGCGAGATATATACATAACTACGTACGTATGTATATGTACTAATTCATATAGTACTGTGAATCACTAAACTAAGCATATCCAATCAGATAAAATTTAAGACAAACATTGTCACTTTAACCGAGTAAAACGGTTGCCATAACATTAGGAAACAAAGTCTGTTGTGGGTTACCAGAAAAACGGCACCAGAGCCGAAATTTAGCGTCAATCAAACGAGGCACCCTTTTCCACACTACACCCCATTTCTATATTTGAAAGTATATGACAAACGACTGCGAAAATAAATGCCATGTATGCTCTTTTAAGCCGATATATGAAGATTTGAGAGACCTTAAAAGATGAACTCCAAATGAAGAAAATATTTCAATTATTTCGCGCATTATCTCAAATGTCTCAGAGGAACGAAACCTATAAAGATCAACTAGGTACAAGCCTTCAAATCATTTTTTACCTTGATAAATTCTGTTTGAGGTGTTGAACTTGGGAGATCAATGTCACCTTCTAAAATATTTTACAGTTATATATTTCTTTCAATGATTTCTATTTATTCGTTGTTTACTTGTACTACCCTAGGGCGCGACTTTTTTCGAGATACTAAATGACAAACAAATTTACTGTAGAGAGCAAATTAAACTACATCATTATCTTTCAAAATATCTTTTCACGTTTTACGAACCTGCAGCTTTTGAGCATTTCGTCTTAGTTTTTAAATTTTGTCCTCACAGTCGTTTTAGAAATTTCTTCTGACTTTTGAATATATATATATATATATTCATAATGAAAGTAATTAAAAGTAAATTAATAAGCCCAATACTTGCGCTAAAGCTGCAAAGTAATAAAGCAATAATTCACTAAAAATTATAAAAAGAAAACTCTCCATATTACTTCTCCAAGCAACGGAAATTCAATTTAAAAAATTATTGAAAAGGTATTTTTCAGAATTTAAAATAATATTTCAGTCCTCCTTGCTTTAAACACAGTTAAGGAAAAACTAAATCGCAAAAATGCCAAAATCAAAAGTAAACGTTTTAAGTAACTAAAATAAGAGAGAGTGTTTCATCTTACTTCCAAGTAAGCATCAAATTATTTGCTAGATTCAAATCACTAATTGATACTCAATCCAAATAAAGATATTAGTCACTAAACCAAAAGAATCCTGTTAAAAAGCAAATAATCTATAAGATTAAAATTTTTTCACTAAGAACACAATTAATCTGAACGAGACGCTTACTTTAGAAGACATATCCCCTACACTCTCTTTTCATTTCAAATACAAAAGTAAAAACAAAAGTAGATTCAAGAACAATTTTTTTAAAAAAAATCATAAGAAGATTAAATGTAATAAATCATAAAATTAAAGTTAAAAACTGTAGGAAATAAAAGAAATTTAAAAATCAAACTAGTAAGCAAAAATTAACCAACTTGCCTTAAAATTTAAAAAACCAAATGACTGGAATGCAAGTACGTATTAAGAGATGGAAGCAAAAGGGTTGTCGTAATAAGTAGTTTTCTACTGAAGAAAGCTTAGCCTAAATTGGAGACAAAACTACAAAGTTTCTTGGAGATATAATACACAGAGAGCAGGCTGTTATTAAAATAGCGCTAAAACCAAATGACTGGAATGCAAGTACGTATTAAAAGAGGATTCTTTTGGTTTAGTGACTAATATCTTTATTTTGATTGCGTATCAATTAGTGATTTGAATCTAGCAAATAATTTGATGCTTACTTGGAACTAAGATGAAACACTCTCTCTTATTTTAGTTACTGTTCATTGATGGTAGATTCGTTTATCCCCTTGATAAGTCGATTAATCTGCTATCAATAACAATAACTGGTTTTTCAATTCTTAAAAGTTTAGTTATGCGTGATACATACATGCGTACGTAAGTATGGAGGTCAAAAGTCACGAAAAAATGTCTCTTGAATCCATTTGAAATCCATTTTGCTGTCTATTTTGAACAAAAAAGTCCTCCATTCTGTCCGTATTTACAAAAGTTATGCAGAAAATCGCCCAAATGGATTCGGGGTCGGTCAAAATCGATATTTACTTTGAAATATGATACCCGAAATTTTTCGTGATTACTATATCAGGAGTCGTATTTCTTTTTATCTGTTTGGCGAACATAACGCGTCCTGACTGGACAGTGAGTTGACTGCAAACTATGTCCTATGGAGTGTCCTATAGACGACAAGATGAGAAGGGTTAAAATTACCCTTTATTTTTTCCACGTTTTCACAGTCGCTCCCGCACTTCGGGATACAAAGACCAACCACTTGTTGTCTGAACATAAAAATATTACTAAAATTTAAATAAGAGCTAATTTTTAATATTTTACACAGATGACTAACACTAACGGCATCAGAGCCGGAGAGGGCTTTTTAAATTACTACGTTTGTAGTACGCAAATTGCGGAAAACTACAATACGTGTTTAGCTTTCAAGAGGACTAAAACCTCTGGCCTTAAAGGCGGACAGTAACTGATGACAAGCTCGCGTGAAGACTCGTGGCAAGACGGCTCACTCTCTCTCCTTCTACTACGCTCTTGGCAAAAAGCCACAACTTAAATACTTAAGCGTTAGCAAGTGCAATTTGCGTAAACGGATTCACGCGCTGGCCGGAAGTGGAAAATAAGAGATGATAAACGTTAGTCAAACTTAAGATCTTTACAACAATACTTCCTTTACTTCGTTCAAGGAAGTAAAAAAAAAGGAAAGCAGAAATTAAATTATTATTAAGGGCGTTTATTGTGTTTAAGGTGTCCCATTTGGTAATAATTTGCAGATTGACTGATTAAATTTGAAAATTCAATTAAAGATACTAACTTTGCCGACTGGTAAAATGAGATTTAACTGTCTGTTACGTATCATGAAAGACAAATTAAAGGTGATGCGACGATGCAAAGAAGAAACTGACCAGTCGCTTCGAGGATGAATATCTGGTAGCTTAACTCTTTGACATGCAAATAAAATACGTGTCCAAAAAATACCATTTGATTTGGACACTCCTTGTGCAAGCTTAGAAACAGAATATTTTATTTTCAAATTTACATTGCCATATAACAATAATAATACACTGGGCGGCGTTTGCCGAAGAAAGTTCTTGATGTCTAGGAGACGTCAAAGTCTACAGTGGCAAATGAAATCAGTGACATCTCCCGGACGACATTGCATGTCAAGGGGTCAAGGGGTCAATACAGAAAAATTTTAGAAGGATCCAGCTAAAGACGTTTCTCAGTACAACTGAATTACATGTTTATATTTCTGTTGGCGATAACATTTCGAATATCGCTGAAAATGCATTTCAGCTGTTTCTGCAATATATCTCTTAATTATGTAAGATGTTTCCATATTTTTGCTTATCATTTATTCAAACTTTGTTTTGTCTTTTTAGGTAAGTTATTTCTATTTTCGTGCTTTCCGTCCTGATTGGTAAGTTTTCATTTTATATTAAGAGATTGTTGCTGCTTTTTTTGGACATATGTGATGAAAAAGGCTCTGAATTATTTAGTTAGACGAGTTTCAACGAATTGGACAAAGTGGTTAGACGACTTTTGCTTCTATTTTGTTCTATTCAAATTCGCTTTCGTTCTCTGTTTAATTCTTATCATTATTTGGTTTAAATTTACATTTAATTAATTTTATTTTCAATTAATTTATTTTTAAATTTAATGTATCGTTATTTATTTCTTTTCTCTATTTAAATTACTTCTCTGCCTAATTTATCTATTTGTAAAGTTTTTCTTCTCTAAATTTAGATGAAGCAGACGAGTTTCGAATTACTTCCTCTTCTGTAACTAAGTGGCTGCAGAATACTGCAAATAGTTTCATTTTAAAGCATAGTGCAATTTTGTTGCTAAGAAAAATAGAAAACCGTTATATATAGAATATACAATACCGTTATATATAGAATACCGTTATATACCGTTGTTTATAGAAAACCGTAAAACAATCATGGTTTTGAAATGTTAAAAAGTTATTTCCTTCTTTAAGGGCTTGGTAGAACCTATATATTAATGTAAGCTTTAATTTCTCTTTATTCCCATTGCTAAACGTATAGGATTTGAGAAGATTAATACGGCTTATTAGAAGTAAAATACGTTCAGTTAATTCAAAATTCGTCTCAGAATGAAAAGTTTTCAATAAAATTCCGTCGATTTCATAAGCGATTGGTCTGTCAATTTCGATATAACTCAAATGCGAACCTTTTCTTCAGACTTTTTTTAAAATAGTCCATAAGGTTTGTTAGTCGTAAAACACGATTTTCCTTTGATTCATTTTAAATATCGTCCATTCTAAAGGCGTCATTTCACTTTTCATTGCAGTCTGTTGTAAATTTGACAAAAGGTAAATCGGTAAAATATAAGATTCAGATCTTCCAGACTAATTCTGTCTGTTAATGATAAACAAATTAAGCTATTGAAAAGCTATTAAAGAAGTCTTAATATATATATATATATGTGTGTAAGATATTACAAAATACGATAGCTGCTTTAAAAATAATTAGCAACCTCAAATTAACTATTGTAGATTTGGTGCTCTCCCCCTAAATTCATTTGTTCTCCTAAATTCGAAGTCTTTCCATGTTATATAACATTGCTTGAAAAATTAAACTAAAAACCAAAATTATCCAATCATAGCTTGTCTCTACAATTGCATGTACGGTATAAATACCATTCGCAAGAAATTACATCATTCTTTTCCTTGCTCCTCCCACGCTGTGAACTACATGGTTCTCTGTCTGTCTTTCTTCTTATTCTAAGCTGACGTCGTATCCCCGTTAGTTATAAATCATTGTAATTGCTTATGATTTAGATATACACTCTTAGACAAAAAAAAAAAAAAAAAAAGAAAAGGAGTTATCCGAATGGGACGAAAATCGGTAGAAGTAATGTGCATATACAGAAAAACAAATGATTACAGTTTGAGAAAAATTGGGTGATTTATTGAAGTGATAGAGCTTCACAAAGTGGAAAAAGTCAGTAACGCATTTGTCCACCTTTGGCCTTTATGCAAACAGTTATTCAGCTTGCCATCGGTTTATAGAGGTTGCGGATGTCCTCCTGAGGGATATCGTGCCAAATTCTGTCCAACTGGCGCGTTAGATCATCAACATCCCGAGCTGGTTGGAGGGCCCTGCCCATAATGCTCCAAACGTACTCAACAGGGGAGAGAGATCCGGCGAAACTTTCTGGCCAAGGTAATGTTCGGCAAGCAGTAGAAACATATGCAGTGTAGGGGGTGGGCACTATCTTGCTGAAATGTAAGCCCATGGTGGCATGACATGAAGAGCAACACAACAGGCCTTAGAACTTCGTCGCGTACCACTGTGCTGTAAGGTTGCGACGGATGACAACCAAAGGGGACTTACTATGAAATGAAATGGCACCCCAGACCATCACTCCTGGTTGTCGGCCTGTCTGCCGGAAGACAGTGAGGTTGGTATTACACCGCTGTCCGGGGCGTCTCTAGACTTGCCTTCGCTGGTCATCGGGGCTCAGTTCAAAGCGGTACTCATCGCTGAAGACAATTCTACTCCAGTCAGTGACATTCCAGTGCGAATGAGCCCGATACCACTGCAAACGGGCTTGACGTTGTACAGAAGTCAATGGTAGTCGGCGCAAGGGGTGCCGTGACCTCAGGCCCCTTTCTGCGAGCCGTCTATGAATGGTCCTTGCGGTCACTGAAGCACTAGTTGCACGTACAATCGATGATAATGATGCATCTGGGGCTGTGAGTGCCGCTGTGACGATTGCTCGGTCTTGACGTTGTGTCGTTTCTCTAGGCCTACGGCTTCCTTCTTGACACTGTGTGCGACCATGGTTCACCCATTACTGCCAACATCGTCTAATAGTGACATCGCTCCTGCTCAAATGTCGAGCTATTCGCCGATAAGGCCAACCGGCTTCTAAGCCCAACTACACGACCTCTCTCAAATTCTGACATCTGCACATATCGTTCGCGCACCTGTATGCGAGGCATAGTTACTGTCTACCAGAGTACACGGAATGAAATTCGTGAACAATATATGACCTGGAATCGTAATTTCTCCTCTTAAATATCTGCCAGTTGCGCAGATCAGATGCGCTGTAGCGACAACCGTTCATTCATTGGCAACCAAAACGTAAAATTTTGCATTTTCCGTCGAAACCTGTATGCATATCAATTTGTGTCCAATTTGTTTTATATCTTCTCGCTGCGTCGTGGTGCGTCGTTGTTTTTTGTCTAAGAGTGTACATTTTAACACTTAAACGTATTTTAAAGCCCTCTGTTTAAATAAAAGTGGATATGCTTGAAAATCAAATTGATCAAGCAAATCAAGACTGGTGATTTGTCGAAATGCAGTTTCTTTATCTTCGTTAGTATGCATGCAACCCGGGCCATGACGACTGTCAGCTGTTACAGTACCCGGATTCCTCCTATGCATTAAATCATCACACATACACACATATATATACATATATGATTTATCTGATTGATTTTTAAGTAAAATGAATTTTATTTATGATATATCGAGTTAAAAACATTACTTATGTTTTAAGAATTACAATATGTATTTTTATTCACTTTTCAAATAGTAAGAAGGTAAATAATGTTCTCAGGTTTGTCTAAATTTGTAGTCATTTAGTATCGTATAAATTGTTTCGCTTTTACAACTGATCCGTTTTTGTTGATTATCTCTACTGAAAAACGATTATTAAACTTTAAAGACCGTTAAAATCTGTAACCTTTAGTTTTTTTTTAATTTTTGAATTAAGTTTTAATCTTTTTTAATGTTTTTATTTATTTATTGCAAAAGTGGGAGAAGCGGCAATTATGTTACATCAAAAGCCAATATAAACATAACGCTATCTATCAAGATAAATAGTAATGAAATATGAAAACGAAAGAAAACTAAGCTATTAAAATTGTGAAAACATTAGGAGGAAATGAATTGGAAGTAAGCCACTAACTAAAAATGATAAATTTTTGTGAATGTGAAAAGCTTCAATGAACTTCACTTCTCCAGCTGAAAAGCGTTGTTCATAATTTCAGCAAATCTTAAAATTGTGATTAAGTTTTCTGCTGTAGTAAGCGATCGAAAATTTGCTTTTTTCTTCTTTTCGAATGTAAAATTCTTTGACACGAAATTTCTTTCTGAGCTTTTCAAATTTCTAATAGCTTAGCTTTTCACATTCATAACTATTTTCCTCGATAGCTTGCATTATGTTGGTTTTCGCTTTGCTTCGCCCGCTGCTTTTCGATATAAAATGTGACTTTTCCCATTTCTGGAGAAAATTCTTGCATATCGCCTTGAAAATCGATAGCGTTTATCCAAAAATCTACCTCCAGTTAAAGTTATCTAACTTTAATTTTATTATTACCTAATTTTAGATTTGACATTTATTTTCCAGTTTGCCGTTTAATTAATTTTACAATATATTTCGCTGTGTAACATATAAAAGAAAACTCGGGCGATTTACTCAAAAGTTTCATTTTTGAGCTCCAAGAAATTGATAATTAAAGCGATCATTTACAATGGTTGATCATTCCGTAGTTTAAAGGTCAATCTAATCGTTGTAGAATTTCGATCTTTATACCGTTTCACGGATCGAAAGCTAGTCATTACATTTTTAATGGTCATCGAAGAATTTCAATCCTCGCAATACTTGATAGAATTAAACTACTAATTGCCCAATTTAACGGTAAAAATATTCTTCCCATCTTCAAGGAGTACTACAGGTATAAACTAATCAATGCACAGTTTAATGGTTAAACTAATCATTAACAGAATTTCGAACTTTACTCCAATCGACAAATCGAAAATGGATCATCGCGTTTAACGGTCAAACTAATCATCGGAGAATTCCGATCTGTTCGCTGTTTGACATAACGATGACTAGTAATTGCCCAGTTTCACAGTCAAACTAATCTTCGCAGAATTTTGAACTTCACGTGATTTAACAGATTGAAAACGTTATCACCATACGGCTTAATAACCAGACTAGTCATAGCAAACTAGTTCCAATCCGTACGCAGTCCAACAGATCGAAAACTAAACCTCAGAAAGTCTAGCGATCGTATTAATCATCACACAATTTGACATTTATGCGGTCCGAGAGCTAGAATAATATTCTTCCCTGTAAATGCTTTTGGGAAATTCTAAAGTAATTCATAAAGTCTTCGCAATTTTTCAAGCATCTTCTGATATATTTTCAGTTATCGTTCCGTTAGCAATGAAAGATTTTTAAATAATCAAAGGATTTAATCATATAGAGTTAGACCATAAATGGCTTTCACTGATTACGAAATTGTATTCTAAAGCAGAAAATTAAATGAACAGATTGTAAATATGCTCTTGGCATAAATTTCCTACATTTAGTGACCGATATTTTTAGCACCAGCAGTGCCATTAGTCTCGAAAGTCACTTTTTGTCCGCATCACGTTTGGTTCCAGGTCACTCTTCAAACCATTGCCATCAAATGTCAATGCAATATGTTATTATTTTTTTTTAATCTGAAAGCTTTTAGATTTATATTCTCCTCAAAGGAGTGTTTAACGTTTTTGTTGCTTTTTTTTTTGTTTGTTTTTTCATTTACACATACATACACGGTTTGAGAGAGTTTGGACCAATACCCCTTTAGGCTAAAAGTATTTAACAAACTATCTTTAAAATTTCTGATAGACAGACTGGCGCTAAAGATAAATATATTTTATTCCGTACAATGTGTTGCCACTACTCACTTTGAAGTAATTGACTTTCTTCATCAAAAATTCTTTAATATTTAAAAAATATAAAATAGATAATAAAACAAATTCGAAATACAAGATTCGGCTTCCAGGTGCAGATGTTCGGGTGGAGGACTAGGTTATTAAAAATTGGATAGCTCTAAGTAACGCTCTTTTTTTGCAATGCGAGAAACATATATACATTCGTTCATATTCTTCATTATTTAATTTCTTTAAATACAACACAGGGCGATAATATTTGGTGGTAAGAATTTGAGAACTGATACGGCCCTTAATAGTGATTCGATGCAAAATGCCGTTTCAAGACTAATAGCGCTTCTGGGCTGCGATAGTTAATAATGAAGAATTTGTATGCATTTATGTATATGTTCCTCCCGCTGTAAAAAGGCAAAGACACCTAGAAGCATCGAATGTTTAATACACGTAGTCCTCCACTCGCACATGGACACTTCGAAACTCGAATTTGAATTTGATTTATTTTATATTTTGTACAAATTTAACAAATTTTTTATTTAGCGAACTTAGCGATTTGAAGCGAGAAGTTGAAAAACTGCTTGAAATGAAATATTTTTATCTTGTGCTCGCCACTCACTTGCCATTCGACAAAATGTACGGTATTTTGACAAAACGTTTCGATTTTCATCCGTAAATTTGATTATTTTAAAGAAATGCATTGCCACTGCCTCAAATAGAATGCTTATTATCTGCATACACCAATGTGTTGCCCTTCAGTAAAGTGTAAATCTTTAACTTTCAAATTAAATCTTTCTGTTTTTCAGTAGCAGACAAAGTGATTGAAAAGTTGTAAACTCAGTTCTTAAAAATATTTTTTCTGCTTTTTAATCAATGTGATTATTGTATTTAAATCATAGAAATGTATTTAAATCATAGAAAGTCCAAAATCATTATACACTTTTCTTTGTTAACTCTTTTAGAGGGCTAGTTTTGAAACAAATAATATAGCCAATATTAAAATATGCATGACAACCGCTATCAGCAATTCTAAAGATACGCGTTTTTTTAAATATTTTATGATTTTGCTCTTGAATTTTATGTGGCGTTAGTCCGAAGAAAGCGATGTTTAATACTAAAGACAGACAGAAAAGTATTATGTTACAAGGAGTAAGTCCAAGAGGAGACTGGTAAACTGTGATACAGAGTGTGAGCATAAGAAAAACCTTAACAAATCTTCTGGGTTACCAGAAGATTGTTAAGAAGATTTTGCCTAACAAACTTAACAAAATTTGAATCCTCTCAGATTTTCTTTCTTTCTTTATAAGCCACCTGTAAACTAAAAAATGCAACGAAATATATAGAAAAATATCACTTTAAATTGCCCGGTATTAGTGAGTGCATTACAAAGTTAAAAAAATTCGCTACGAAAATATTTTTGATTATATTTGATTTGGTAAACCATCGAACACTTTTACGTAAATAGCTTTAGAGCATTTAAATGTCATTGAATTCAACTTACCTAAACTTCTTTTTAATAACATCGATCCGAAATTCGCCATTGTTGGCAGTGAACCATTTTGTTTGAATTATATTGAACTATTATTATTGTATATTGCATTGTATTGTTTATCATTGTATATTGTACTAAAAGATTTTTTAGCTTTCAAAATATTTTTGATAAAATCTTATTTAAACAAAATCTTCGAATTCCCATACATGAGTTGTTTCAGAATATCGAGAGATAACTGCTTCAAATTCCATGAACTTCTTTTTAATAATACCGATTCAAAATTCGCCATTATTAGAAGTAACAAATTTTTATTCTAATTTGCTCTTTTTAGCTAATACATCATATTTGACCGAAAATAAAATCGTCGCACGAATTGTTTTAGAATTTTACCTGATTAAAGAGCTTTAGAAGCTTTTAGAGCTTTACAAAGCCTTAGAAGAGATGATTGCATTTAACTCAATTTTCCCTTTGATAACTTCGATTCAAAATCGCAATTACTAGCAGTTTTGAGATTTAATTTCCATTAATATTTGAGAAGAAACATCACGACAGCTAGAAACATTTTTTTTTTCCTGTATTTTGCTAGACACGGTAACTTAAATGTACCTGTCTTGTTAGACCAAATGGGCAATTTGTTCAGAAGGACCATTAATTTCCTTCCGGCATTTTGCGTTGATTCACTATAAGCGTTGTTTCACTTTTCAAATTGTTGCCACCAAATATTATTGCCTTGTATTATATTTAAAGAAATTAACCAATGAAGAATCTGCATAAATGTATCTATGTTTCTTACATTGTGATAAAACAAAGGTACTTCAAATTTTGAATAAAGTCATCCTCCTGTGAATAGGGGCATCTGGAAGCCCAAATTTGAAATTTGGAATTGGCTTTATTATCGCTTTCATATTTTGTAAACCTTTAATGAATTTTTGTTTAACAAACTCAAGGATTTCAAAGCGAGCAATGGCAAAGTTGTACAAAAAAAACCTTTTATCTCCATCACGCGAGAGTGCGTATCGGAAATTATAAAGACATGCTCATTTTAAAATTATTTTGCGATATTGCTCTTGAACTGAATTTTATGGTTTAAGTGCGAAGAACATGATGCATAATAAATAAAGGTAACACACAAAACGTTAAAAAAAACCCTTTAGACGTAATTTAAACTCTGAAACTTTTAGATTTTTTATAGTAATTATGTCTTATTTTTTTTTATTTATGTATTTTTTCAGTGGGCAGCTTCTTTTTCTTTCATCCAAGATAACGTGAATGAAAATATACAAATAATGATTAAGATTTCGGGGAAAAAAGATATGTCATGGTAAAACACATCATACAAACATGCTTTTTTTGGGATAAACTTCATTACAAACGACACAAATCACAAAGCATTTTTCACATTTTTTTAATGGGATATAAAATACATCACTGGTTTTGCATAGTTATTTTTACTGTTTAAACATCACTCTAGCTTGTTCTTTAACATTAATATAACTTCAAAATTAATTAATAAACATAAATTAATAACCTTATACGAATAACCGAATAAATCCTCTTTGTTGATATTTCTTTGCTCAAATTTCTGAGTATAAAGCATCGATATGTCAAGGTGCACCGGTGTTAAATAAAATTAATGGAGTTATGTGTTTTGAAAGGTTGTTTATTTGTTCATTTCGAGAATTGGCTTAGTTAATTAGTTCGGTGCAATTAATATAAAATCAGAACAAAAGCCTTGCGGTTCTAATTAATTTGATGTGTTTCTCTGATTTATGGAAACTATTATGTTAGCGTTGGGTAGTCAAAATAGGAAATCCAAATATAATTACTTGTTTCATTCAGCTTTCTGTTTCAGGGTTCAGTTACGATTTTCAGAGGTTTAAGACATCATATTCTAGATTTACTGGATTCATTACACGTGCAAAACTTACTTTGTGTCTTTGTTTGAAAATTTACTTTGTTTTGCAAAGATGTTGCAAAACAAATTAAATCATTTTAGGGCAGTTACGGTAAAAAGTAGCATTGCTGCGTTGTTACGGGTTCATAATAAATTGAATGCACACAGCTTCGATGACAGGTTGATAAAATTTATTTACGCTATACTTAGGGGTATCACGAATACTCCGACTCACACTGCACTAACAATGAAAGCAGATGCCTCTCCGGTCTTATATAGTTTTCACCCGGCCACCGAGATATTTCTAGTATTTTCTGCTTCTCGAAATGGCTAGAAGGAATATGAGGACCTAATTACGATTACAGCTACATAGAGTATCAGTTACAGTTATTCAATTACAGTGTCTATTACAGTTATGCAGGGATCGGACAAAAATCTCGCCGTGTTTGGCGACTTATCGCCAAATTTGGCTGCAAAAATTAGCTGTCAAATCTGTTGCCAGCTTGGCGATATCGGGCCAAATTAACGATTGACCCATTTACTCAATGTTAAGTATACTTGCCCCTGTATTCTTATTTTTCCGGCAAGCTTTGTATCTCTAGATTTTCATGTTGCATTACGTGCAGAAAAATACAACAGTTTCAAGTATAATTGCACTAAAATCATCTAGATAAAATTCGTAGCAGTTTAATGAAATGAAAAGTGTTTTTGTTCTCACATGACATTAAAATTTGAAGCTGACTGTAACAGATTTCTTTATTCAAATGATATTTTGCAGAAAACCTTAGCTATAAACCTCAGCATTCACGGTTTCCCTTGGAAAGACATGGAGGTCTGTGCGTCGTATGCATCTCTTTGACGGATATTTGACGGATGATAATGGATTCCAGGTTCTCTCTATATCAAATAACGCCTGCTATCGCTTTCTAACTAAACCTGGTGTCATCCATAAAGAGAACAGCCCTCCATTGATCAGGCGTCCAGTGAACATGTTGTCGTGCCCTCTTCAAACGGTCCGTCCTATGGCGTGACGTGAGCTGCACACAAATGGCTTGTTGCCTCGCCTACAGTGCACCTTCGTGAAGCCTTTACGGCCTTACACCAACTTTACGGTGGCTGCAGCAAGAAAGGATCTAAGAACAGCCGGAGTAGTGGTTCTATTCCTGCGTGCACATAATATCAAATATCGGTCATCGGGGCTCGTCGTAGCAGCTGGCCGTCCTTGGCTGAACCTCCTAGATACCGAATCTGTGATTTGAAACTGCCTCCAAAGTCTATGAACCACAGAACGACTCCTATTTAGCCATCCGGAGATTTCTGTTTTGTAACTTTGTCCTGCCTCTAGTCTCCCAATGGCTCTCCATCGTAGTTCTGCAGGCAAATGATGCCTGGAGGTCATTGTTACGAATTGGCTATCTCAGATTTCTGATGTCACTATCACAGTGAAATATGTGGGCTTGCTCTCAGACATGGACTTTTATGCTCCTCGCAAATGACGTATTTAGATTGCAGAGCCACTAATTTGCGTATTGCAGTTTTACTCAGCTACTCTTACTTGGCAACATATTCAAATTTTACACGGTTTGGCTTAGTTCTGAAGGAGTTATCGCTATTTTTGTGATTTTTCCTTAATTTATGATAACCAGTGTAGTTCATACTGTTCCTTTCGGTAACTTCCTTCCAAAAGGCTCCTCTGTAGTAAGTTTTTATTACTTTTTTTGCATTGTGGATGTGGTTGTCAGTTATTTGGAGAACACTGGCCCCTTTCTTTGCCAATAAATCTGCCTTATCATTTCCATGATGGACAGGGTGTGATGGTAACCATTGCATGGACACTTCTTTGCCATCTGAGCTAAGTCGTTTAGAAACTGCTGGCATTGTAAAACACCGACAGACATTGTTGATTCAAAAGACAAAATGCCTAGAAAAGTATATTTAGAATCAGAGAATATTTGAAAAATATTCAAATTGTCTTTGGAGTTGGGATAAGCTATGCGTATGGCAGTGATATCAGTATCAAAAGTATTACTCTTAAAAAGTCACACATTCTTGTTCTTTCCAACAGAATTATAAAATGCAAAAAGCTTGTAAAAGACGCGAATGAAAAATGAAACAACACGAAATCGGATTTCGAGATTAATAGTCCTTTCAGGTTAAAAATTAAAAAATGAATTTCAAAACTGTATATTTTTAATTATTAATTTAGGAATCATTATTGAATTAGTTCTCAGCTATTATTTTTAAGGCATTTTCTTCCTTCTTTCGGCATGCCTTCGTGCTGTAATTGGAAGTGCACTCGACGTATATTCGATAGGTCCAGGCTTCGAATCCGGCGAGGATATAACGAATTTTTCATGTCTCCAGCATAAAAAAACTTAATGCCTCTACAAGTGGCATCAACTAAAAAGCAACTGAACGATAATTCGTCATCACCTAGATTTGGCGATTGGGTCCCCTAATCCTCAGTCGCCCTTGTAAAGGTGAATTATGTACGATATTTTCTCCCTATTTTCCGCATGCATTCGTGGTATAATTCAAAGCACATTTGACGCGTATTCGAGAGCTCCAAGGTTCGAATTCTGGTGTAGGCACTACACATTTTTACGTCTGCATTATCAAAAAATCTGAAATCAGTGATAAACAAGTTGTAAGGTTTATCCTAAGCTTCTAACAGTTAATTTTTAGTTAAAGCTACTGGTTACGGCACCAAATGTAATAGGAAATGGAGAAAAATGTGTCATAGAAGTTGGATCGAAAGTGGGTACTAAAGGTAGAATTTATTTACGTTCTTAAATCATCAATTAAGATTAAAATTACTGAGAATACGTTGTGTCTTTGACCCGCAATAACCTGTAGATATATACAAATGTGAGATTAGAAATGTGTGATTTATGAAGGAAATATAAGATCAAAGTAAACTTACCCCAAAAGACGATAACTCTAGTATATCACAAGAAAATCAATTAATTTTATTTTTATTTCAACATTACCACATCAAAATAGCATTAAGGAAAAACAAAGCAGGTATTTGCCAGACAGACAAACGCTGGTACTTAAACAACATATGCCCGGGACATGTTACGCGTCAGTTCACGTAAATTAAGAAATCTAACGCCGAGCTCTTTAATATAGTCAATCAAGTTACATCTATGCAAAATGAAAGTTCTGGAGGATAGGAATCATCAAATATTAAATCAGTCAATAAGCATATGCAGTAAACAATCGTATTTTTTTTTACAAGAAGAGAAGACACGTGCGCACGGTGATCACTCGCGAAGGGAAGACATCTTAATTGACAATGTAGCTGGGCAGAAAATTATCAGCAGCAGCGATATTAAATGAATCTGGAGAAAAATTTTTCTTGCGTTGTAACATCAAGTCAAATTCCTCTCACAAGATTTGCAAAGTCTTATCACTCACATTCAAGCTAGAAGAACAAAAAAATGGCTCGTCACGTCGGCAGAAGAGGAACAGGCCCGAAGACCGTTCTCCACCTCCGAGCTCCAGCAGCAGCAGAAAGACACGGAGAAACCGGTTGTTTCATTCTTTTTGGCGTCGTCATCCTGCGCTTGCGATTAAAAAAAAATATGGCGCTTGAATAATGTGGAAGCTTGCCTGTACACCTATCTCTCCTAATTTCAGCATACAATTTCCTACCACAACGTATTTTCAGAATCGCGTTTAATGCAAACGAGTAAGAGTAGTATTTAAGTCGAAGTTCCACTGACTTCGTTAGAGAGCCAGAGTTTCTGACTAGCGCGCTTTCGCCTTTGGGCTACGTCTCTCTCTCTAAGCTATTACTATGCTCGGCCGTATTTCAGGCCCTTGATAGCTTAGAGTCTTGATAGCTTCGGCTATATGTTTTTAGTTAAGATTTATTTCTTATTACTTTGAGTTCAAGCCCAAGTGGAGGCTTTGCTGTACGCTCTGAGAAAGGAGCCATCTGTACACTCTTATTTTGAATAATAAAGGGTAATGAACCCTTCTTGAGTTTTACGTCTCTGTTCCCGAACTTAAGCGATTATTCGCTTATCTGTTCAACCTGCACATTTAGTTGTTATATAAAAGGTTGGAACCTCAAGTTTTAACCGATATCACGGTTAAAAACTTTGTTTGTGTAAACATTTGTAATGCACAAATTGCCTTATAGTAAACTCTGACTTGATAAATTCAAATATGTTTGGAAAAGTGATTTTAATAATCGGCGGGTACTGTAGTTGCTAATGCGAAATAAAATGTATGGTAAGATATATATTGGCATTTCCCGTTCCGCGAACTTAATCGCACTACAGGGCCTTCCCCCAGCAGAACCAAGGCCGAGGTTCAACCTCTTTCCCGGAACCTTGAGGGGTCGGCGCAACGCACCCAATCTGGGGCGTCACTGGTCGTCATTTGCTACCCACCAGTCGCTCGGGCGAGCCCGTCGCAGGGGGACATTACCCAGCATACCCGGGGAGTTACCCCCGGGCTACTAGCACCACCCTGCTCTAAGAGATGCCGAACCCCGGGCCGACCAATAAATGACCTTTCCGGAGTCCCCAGAACCACTAGGTTCATAATTTGTATACCCCCGTGGTCGAGACTGCCTAGGTACAGATCCTAGCCAGTAGCTTCGCAGAGTTCTCTACGTCGACCCCCCGGGGGGGGAAATAAAATGTATGTATGCTTAACAATATAAATTAAAATTTATAAATTAAAAATATGACGTAAACAGTACATGATAATTGTTGACTATACGGGGAACCGCACTGTTATAATTATTAACGGCAGTACCGCAATAAAGAAACTTTGTTTTTCCTGTACACAAGGCCCGGTTAATACGCAAACCGGTTAATCCACCTTCATGTTAGCCGGGGTTAATTACTTATAGTATATCTGAAGTGTAATATCAGATTACTCAAAATATTACGCGTTGTTACGCTTTTAAATAAATATCGGCTTTATTCTGTGTGTCTTTTATCGAAAATAAATGAGAAGAAACTTTACTTAAACATTTTGATAAATTAACGATGATAAATATTAATAAAATGATTCAGAAGACATACCGAGTCTTCTTTAATAAATATGACTTTACTAAGTTCAACGCTGTAGTCTGGAATGAAAGACTCTTTCAAAATATTAAACTTCAGACGGTGTCTTGAAATGTCGCAAATTGTGATTAATCAAGATGAATTATAAAAGTTACTTCTGATATTTGCAGTCATTACTTTAAATTTTGTATCCCGCCGTCCTCAGGTAATAAGCACCATTATGTCAATATGGATTTTAATGAAGTTTCCATGACAAGATAATACTTCAAAGCAAATGGGAATTTTAAGAATTTATTACGGATGACGACATTCAGCCATTTCCTTAGTCGCTTCAGCAAAGCCTTCGATGCGAAATGTATCATTTTTTGCGCATTTAAAAAGAGGTCAAGATTATTATTTAAAAGAGGTCAAGATTGCTTAAATGCCGAAAATTTATTTCTCAACGCATTTTCTCAATGTATGTTGGAGAAGCTAGGGTAAAAAGAATCCGAGTAATATTCATAAGTTTCGAGGACTGGTTTTAAAGATTTAAATATAGAACCATCTTCTTCAGATGCAAAAGAGCAAATGAGGAAGGTTCTGTATTTAAACCTTCGAAGCTATTCCGGCAAATTTATGAACATTATGCTGTTTCTTGCTGCTTTAGAATCTCCAATAATCCTTATTTGGCGTATTGTTTTAATTCAGATCTTCTCATCGTATTTACACAATCATTAAATCTGTTCGTGTGGTGATGTAAAGAATTTTTTCCTCGTGTACTGCGTGCCTTCATGGTCAAATTGGAATTACGTCCGACAAGCAATCGGGAGGTCTGAAGTTCGAATCGCGGAAAAGCAGCTTCTTGATTTTCTCTTTTCTGTTCCAAAATAAAGTTAAGGATTCTGCAGATAGCACGATAACTAAACGGCGTTAAACGATAGTTAGCCCCCCAGGGATTTCGCCCCCCCAGGGATTTCGATCCCCCCAGGGATTATTATTCTGGAGAAGGAGTCCTCTCCTTCTCCATATCTCCTCCAGAATCACTCCATAAGTGGTGAAAAATTGTAAATAATTTTTTCCGCTCTTACCGCCTGCTTTGATATGTAACTGGAAACACGTCCTGATAGCAATCCGGAGAATCGGATTTCGAAACCCTGCACATTTCACAGCAGAGCGGAAAATCTTTGCACATTTTTCATGTGTATTATAGGGATTTATATTTATTTTTAATAACCAGTTAAATTTAATTTGAAGCTCTTCCCTATAAGCCTTCATTCCCCTAATTGTCAGTGACAGAATATTTAAATTTGGTACCACGCGTAAGGAATGCAAATTCTACCAGTGGGAGAAAAAGTTTAAATATCGACTTCTAGAAGGGAAAGTTAGAGAGTCTGGGAAAACTCTGTGCGTATTAGGAACGCAAGCTTCGGCTTAGCATTTATTGCTGGTTGGACGTGGCTAAACAGCTGTTATCTTGCTGTCACTAAACTCATCTATGCGCTGTAGAATACAGGATTGTCTGAGCCTTGTAGCTTAATTTTACTACTTGTTAATATCTTGAATTCTTGAGTTTTGATTCTACTGTTTCAGTTACTGCCCAAGCAGAGGCGTAGTATGTTAGCTTCGAGTTGGCGCATTGTAAATAAGTTAGAGTGTAATAAAGGGTAGTTTTAACCCTTCTTCTGTGCTGTCACTATTCTTTAGATTCCACACAAAAGATAGGCAGTAGATCTCTACAGTATTATTCCCATAAGTTTGTAATAACTGTATAATGTAATCTAACGATATATTATTGAACTAGGAATATCAAAGTCTCGAATTTCATTCTGAACAATGCCGTGCTGAAATTTTTTGGGGATTTTTCATCTTAAAACCGTCCATTTCTACAGTTTATTTAAAAGCAAATATGAAATGCAGTTTATGACGGTTTGAAGTTCTCGTCACTTAAAACAGTGCTTTGAAAGAATGAACGATGGGCCCTTTTCCCTCCCGTGCATCAATGAAAAAAAAAAAAAGAAAAGTAAGAAGGTTACTATAAATTAACAATTTCGGCAAGTGAAATATTCTTTACGCAAACTGAAAAAAATGCGCCAAGATAATTTTTCTTAATTTCTCCGTAAATTTCTCACCAAAAATTACAAAATTTAATATCTAGGCATAAGTTGAGTCGTAGAATCAAAATATTGAAAAAAAATGACATATTATTTCAGAAAAAGTCCGATTTTGTATCAAAATACCTATGTTAGAATAAAACTATATATAAATCTAATATATATCCTAAGTCGCGCTTCCGAGACATGGAAAGCGCAATTTGAATTTCGTCAATCGGCCCAGTAGAAGGGCAGACACATAACTGTATACGCATTTTGGCTGTGACGTAACGTGAAAAAAGTTTAGAAAGCAGTAACGTAAACACCTAAGTAAGTACTAATGGCGAATTAAATAAATAAACTCACTAACCACTGGTAGTTCGTCATCAGTGCAGGTTCTTGTTACTGAAAAAGGAAGTGAACTGTTAATGAGGAAAATGGCTGTCTATTGTAGTTCTCTCTATGTGTACCGACAAAATTTGACAGCTCCCCTTAAAAATTATCCCAACAGTGGCTGAGTGGTTAAAGAATGCTGCATACCGGCAGTTCGTTTCCAATAAGAAATAATGCTATCGGCGATTTTAGTTCTCGCAATTTTCTCCATGCTCAACTTGTATACGAGTCAGTTTTCCTTAGAAAATCCTCCACGAAGGCATCCCATACCTTAGACGGATAGCAACCGAGTGCTTTGACATATACATACAATCCAACCTAATCCCGTAAAGGCAAAACCCTTCAGAGCTTGGCCCAAAATTATCTAACAAGCGAAGTTTTTTAAATTTATGTTGTCTAAAGTCTGTGTAGGTTTCTTGAATTTACTAGTTATCCCTTTTTTTTTCTTTACCCTTCTATGAAATAATGAAGAGTCTGTATGTATATGTGTATGCCCCTCGCATAGTAAAAAAACGACGGAACTTAAGCCACGAAGTTTTAAGCACACGTAGTCCTCCACCTGAACACGTGTACCTAAGATAAAATTTTTGATTTTCATTTATTTCCTATTGTTGCGTTCTACGGGTTCGTGGATTTGAGAGTATCCGATGAAAACACGATGCAGAACAATAAAAAGCACAATTTATTTACAGGAATCACTATTTACAGCACAGTTCCAAAATCACCTTTAAAAGCGTCGAAAATCTACAATAAATACGCTGAAACAATCAGCAACACAGCTTCAGGCTGTAACTGTACAGGTAGCTTCACGGCAAAGCACTATCTCGATCGCTTTCCGTTCACAAAACTGTCGCGTTGCTTAGCACTCACAGTAAGCAGCTATTCTCGCAATCCTCACAACTAATCACACTCTGCTGGCAACAACTACTTCACAATACTTCACAATCTGCCTGCTCTCAGAAACGCAAGGGTTTATATAGCTTTTCTTTAAGTTCCACACGTTTCGAGAAATATCTCGACAGGAAGTTATTCTAGAAGCTTCCCGATTGGACCATGGATATCGCCAATTTGGTCGCCAAATGGGCGATAAAGTCGCCAATCTGGCAACCCTACCATACACTATTTTATGGCAACCCTAGTGCTATACCGGAAAGCTTACATACAGGCGCAACCGCCGAATTTTTCGCAACACTATTTTGTACAAATTTAATGAATTTTCAACTAAAAGCTCAGCGATTTTAAAACCTTTATGTTGTCACTCTGCAGAGTGTAAGATATTTATGTTTAAATTTAATCAAAAAACTCAGCCAATATAAAAGAAATGCGTTTCCAGCTCGGCAAAAGACAATATGTGTGTCTTTCGAAATAAATCAACTCCGCGATTTAAAAGAAACGTGTTGCCGAAGCCGGAATTATGAAACATTTTAATCTTCTGCGTGGTGGCATGTTGTCGTTGAACAAACAGTGAGATATTTAAACTTTCTTTCAAATTTTTTCTGATATGAATTAACAAATTAAGCTGTCTAAAAGGAGTCAGTTCAGACATTATTAATCACTAGCTGGACCCGTAAAATTGCATTAATTGGATTCATTAAACTCATTATAGATTTATTTCTTTTTTATGATAACTGTTTTATGACGCTGGCTTGTATTTTAAATTTATATCTTGGTCACCAAAAGTGGAGCTGAATTAAAGAGAACTGAGAAAAAGCAGAAAATAAATTTTCGATGCTAAAATTTACAAATTCAAAGATTCTTCGGAAACTTGGATATAGAGATGAGAAAAGTCATACATTCCTGTTAAGCTCACAAAAATAATAAAAAAAAATGGAAAATTCTTTATTTTATTTTTAGCCTACAATTCTTTATGTTCGAAAAACGAGAATAAATAAAAAAAATTGTATTCTTAAAATAACAAATAAAAAAGCAATTAAAAAGTAGTTTTTATTGTCTTTTATTCTTTAATCCAAATTGCGTGCCTCACATACCTTCTTGAAACACTTTGATCTTGATTCAAATGTGCCATATCCCCCCTTTTTTTATTTATAACGCCATCAAAATTGTTTCTTCAAATAATCGTTCAACATTTTTTTCTTTCTTCTTTTTTACAATTATTATTACTTCTTTCCCAAAGCGATAGTGTTCTTTTTATCTTATTTAGCGATAAAAGAGAATTTTTATTTATTATTAGTTTATGTGGAGTAGATTAGAGAACCTGCTATTAAAAATAGTTAATTCCCTTTTGACATGATGTTATTAAAAACACTCCATTTCTTTTCGAATCTAATCGATTATAAGTGCTTTTTTTAAAATTTTAATTTATGTTTCGTTTTCCATGGATTTAGAATGTTGGTAAAGAAAATAAATAAATTAATTCTTATGCTGTCCTTGAAAATGAATCGTATTTCTGTGTGTATTAATTTACGAAATAAACGTATTTTAATTATCTTTAAAACGAATTCGAAATTCAAGTTCGAGGAGATGCACATGTTGGGGTGCAGTTGTCGCCATTTTTTCGCAGTGCGCAGAATATACACAGACACATACATCCAGACCTTTCATTATTTTATAACAGATATAAGCATTACATTATTAGTCCAAAGGGATTTAGTCCCGAAGGACTATTACTTTCGTTTTGCGATTTTGCGTTGAATCACTCTGAATGCCCGTTTCACTTTTCAAATTGTTGCCACTAAATGTTATCGCTCTGCATTAAATTTTAAAAAATGAAAAATCTGCATAAATGTATGCATGTTTCTCGCATTTTGATAAAACCTAGATCCATCGAATTTTGAATGACGTAATCCTACTGCGAATATGGGCATCTGGAAGCCCTAATTTTGAATTTGAAATTTGCTTTATTATCGATTTTATGTTTTGTAACATTTCAACGAATTTCTGATTAACAAACTAAATGATTTCAAAGCGAGCAATGGCAACACTGTACG
>KK113839.1:102604-168151 GCA_000611955.2 Stegodyphus mimosarum
CAAAAGATACTTTTCCTTTCTTCTGCTGCTTTTTTCTTCTACTTCCTTCTACTGCTCGATCAATTTTTTGTCTTCTCTTTCTTCCACTTACGAAACTCCTTCGCCTCTAACAGTTTTTGTAATTTGTACGATTTCTTTGGCTTCATTTTGAATCGAGGGAAATCCTTTAAAGTTCGGCCCACCAGCGGCCGTGCGGTAAAGACGCTGAGCACTGGTAGTTCGGTCCGAGGTTCGAATCCCGCGAACGGGCTGGCTGCATGGGCGTTTTCGTAGTTTTCCCATGTGTAACGTGTATACGAGCCAGTTTCCCTTGGAAAGTCCTCCACGAAGGCATCCCTCCCTTTAGGCAGATAGCCCTCGTGTGCTTTGCCATAAATTGAATAACCTAACCTAACCTTTAATAATAACCATAATCTTTTAAAGTTCATAATCCTTTAAAGTTAGACAAAGCTGATACCAGCAAGCGTTCAGCGTTGATGAATGAATGCTGAACCACATATGAATGAAGTTCTAGCGTTGGGCAAATTAAATGGAAGCAACAATTATATCACGTGTATACGTAATCGCGTTTTGCAAGAGTTTACTCTATACGCATTAACTTCTTTCGTCGCGTAGCTAAACAATAAGCAGCGTTACAAGCATATTCTATTGAAATCATAGGTTAGAAAATTCATAAAAAATATAACTATATTATATCAATTAGTTTTGCAATTAAAAGTAAAACAAACGTATAAATTATAAAACAGAAGATACATCAGTTTATCATACTGATAAACGATGCACAACAGCAATTAGAAAATAAACTTAAATATGCTTTTCTTTGAGGATTCGGCAACAGCTCTTTCTTAACATTTCGCCAAGCCGAATAAATAATTCCAAATCTTGGAAGAAACCCATAAAATACTATTTTTAAGTATAAAAAAAAAGTCATGTGTACACCACATGACTTCCTTGTATGCATTTTTTCTAGCACTTCACTTAAACTTATTGGATTGAACTAAATTCTACTTCGTCGATAATGCATAAACCACAATAGAATAAATGCACTCTTTAAAATTCACTATATTTCTTTACCATAGCGACACTCTGGTGCTAAGTTCACTTAACAGCGTTACATCTGATTCATTTTATAAATCAGAATGCGAAGAAAGTTATACCATCTGAAAAATTATCTAATCGTTGCCACATGTTCTATTTAAATACTATAATGAATCTTAAACGATGTACGAAAGAAATTTAAAAAAAAGAAAAAGAAAAGTTTTTCACAGACGATTCAGTATTTCTAATTCAACTAATTTAACTAATTCTACTAATTTACTTCTAGCTTCGCGACAACGCAAAAAAACATAAAATCGCAAAATATCTATATTAAAAATTACGAAGTAAATCATAAACACTTAATTTGCTCAAATAAATTCCAGAATGAATTAAGCATATTTAATTCGCAATAATAAAAGAAGGCGTTTTCTTTGTCACTGAGGATCTCAGTTTCTCTAGATTGGCAACAAATGCACTATTCTGCTAAGTTTCAAATGTAAACAAATATGGCTGCTATATGCTAAAATAATTAGGCTTAGCTGCACTTAAACAACTTTTAACTTGCTGATAATTCTACAAATATTGCATGCAGATTTACTATAGGCATAAAAACCTTCATCGGAAGCTAAGAACAGCATAATTCAATCAGTTTTAAAGCAAAAAAATGCACGATTTACCAGCATATAGGAATAAAAAAATTGAGCTCACTGAGCCGAGTAACAGAGTGAATATATATATATATATACGGCAGCACTTTTGGTGCGGCCGATTGCAACCAAAATGCGAAGTGCACATCTACATGTTATAGCAGCCCTATATACAAAATGTCAACGTTCTGAGGCTAATCGGCTTTGAGTTATACAAGATATATACATACATACATTCGTATGTAGGTACGTACGCACAAACGCCACGAAAACATCTCTTCAGAACCCATTTTAAATCAGTTTTATAATTTTTTGGGGGGAAAAGAGACCTTTATTCTGTTCTTACGTACGAATGTCACGCAAAAACATCGTTAAATTGCATTCGATAGCGGTCAAAATAGATATTTTCGTTGAAATATGATACTAGAAATTTTTCGCAATTACAATACTTCCTTTTTACTTCGTACAAGGAAGCAATAAACAGAAGTATTTAAGAAGCCACTACTCAGAATTATTCCATAAAATTTCTACATATTTAATATTCGGATATTTAATGAAATGCAATAATACGAAAAAGAAATAACTACAGCAAATATTAATGGCGCCATCTGGGAAGTAAATAACTAACTAAAAGGTATAGATCGCATATTACATTATTACCGAATGTCAGTGCAATGTTGAAAGCATGACCTAATTACGGCACTTAAATGAGGAATATGTGGCATTAGAAGTGTCTTTTACTAATTAGCATAACGTTTCATGAATAGTTTCGGCTGCACATACTTTAAATTAAGCACTTATGAATCTCATCAATTAGATTAGATATTAACAAAATAAAATTAAAACCAAAAAAAAAAAAAAAAAAAAGGAAAATTTGAAAGGTTTCAGATTTTAAATTAAAATTACGTCCAAAGGGGCATTTAACATTTCGTGAGTTAGCTTTATTTATTAAATATCATGTTCTTCGCACTCAAATCATAAAATTCAGTTCAAGAGCAATATCGCAAAATAATTTTAAATTGAGCATATCTTTCGAATTTCCGATACACAGTCTCACGCGCTGGAGATAAAATTGTTTTTTCTGTACAACGGTGTCATTGCTCGCTTTGAAATCTTTGAGTTTGTTAATCAAAAATTCTTTAAAATTTAAAAAAATACGAAATCGATAATAAAATAAATTCTAAATTTTAAATTTAGGCTTCCAGATGACCATATTCGAAGCAGGATGACGTCATTCAAAATTCGATGGCTCTAGGTACCGTCGTTTTATCACAATGCGAGAAACATGCATACATTTATGCACATTCTTCATTATTTAATTTCTTTAAATACAATATACTACTGGAATATTTGGTGGCAACAGTTTGAAAAGTGAATCGGCATTTAATGTTTCTGACGCAAAATGCCGAAATGAAAACAATAGTCCTTCAGGAACAAAGCCCCTTTGGACTAATTATAAAGAAAGAAGTGAGTTTAAAGCTCTTCGTCAATTTTAGTTTGTTAAGCAAGGCAGTTATAATTTGAAATTAAAAGTTAAGATCTTACGGCATGGTTAATGAAATTTCTAGGTTTCCGCTACACTGCATAGATAAAAAATTAGAGATCTAATATTTCGTACAATAGCAATATTTACCTATCTCTTGTATGTTAAACTGCAAGATAGCTAGCGGCTAAATACATTTCTAGCATTAAAATATAAATCAAGGTACAGATTACTAAGAAAATTATTTATAGATTTCAAATATAGTGTTTTTGCTACTGCATTTACAATTTGTCATTAATCAAACATTTTACGCCACGTCGAATGGCAACAGTCTATGGCTATCCGCAAATCCTCATGGAAATTTTATAATCTTTAAGTAAAAAGCTTTTATGTCTGTCGGAATGGCAGCGTGAATGATAAACGACCTGAGTTAGAAAAAAAAATTTAAAGTCTTAGATATAATTAACTTGAACTTAAAAGAATTTAAATTCGTTGGACGACCCCCGTGATTTTAAAATCATTCCGAACCGATCTCTCTAGTAGAACGCAACTTAATTTAAAATGATTGATTATGACGTGTAACTCCCCCCCTGCTTTTCAGCGCAGAGATATTATTTGAGTACATAACCCTCTTATGCAAATTCCTCTTTCCACACTTTTTGACGTACGTGGAAATCACATTCCTTACACCCCACTTTCCTCTTATTAGCATCTCATTGGGGTTAAACTCTGCGGTATAATAAACGACCGGAAATTCAAAATTAACTCCTGCGGTGGGACACCTTTTCCGGTCCTTCTGCGCCTTGTTTAGGTTTAAGATTTCTGAGCATAGAGCTCATAATACCTTTCCCACCGCTCTAAATTTAGCAAACATAACGAACGACAACATGTTATAACATGATAATGCTTCATGCTACAAGCTGTAATCACGAACCTCGCTTTGAGGGATACGTTAATAATTCATGGGCTCGCCAGGTGATAATTTTCAATCTTAAAATAGCTCTCAGCTTTTATAATAAGAATAATAATGCTGGTGGCAGTATTAATAAAAGAAGCAATGCTTGAAAACGGCCAACCTTCGCGTGATTCTGATTGGCTGCGTTGTTGGCCCTTTTCGAATACTAATTGGTGGCACATTAGAAGGGGAATTAAGTTGCTATAAATAGCTACCCTTGTTACGGTTAGCCGTTAGTTAAACTGCTTCCTAAATGATATTTTAATCGAGAATCGATGAGAGCTTTCCCAATATGCAAATGCTAAGTTCCTTTGTTTATTCTGAATCCAAATTCGCTGCTCTTTTTTTGGGGGGGGGGGATTTATCTTCTGCTCATGTGCAGAGCGTAGTTATGGATCATTATGGAAGAAATAGATTTGTGAATGGCTGGAATTTCGGAAGAAGCTCTCAGATAGTCCTTGATGCACAGTAATTTATAACTAGATGATATTTATTTTTTGAGTAGTAAAAAACTAAGTAGTTCATAATAATTATTAATAACATTTTCCATTAATTAAATATACTCTTATTAAAATCAGTCAGATTTTTCTAATTCAAAGTCAAAGGGTTAATAATCAACCCTTTGAAGTTTTTATCCCTCCGATTTTTTTAATCCGTAGTCAAAGGGTTAATAATTAACACTTTGCTTTTTAATTCAAAGGCTTAATAAGTAACCCTTTGTTTTTTATTCGTAGTCAAAAAGTTACGAATTAAAAAATACACCGTTTTCTATCCAAGTGAACAAAATATGTCATAAATAGGGAAAACTTAGCATTCGGGAATTTGTTGACAAACGGTTTTCAAGCCAAAGGCTGGGACACTTACGTCCTAGCCGTAGTTAATGGTGGGATACATATGTCCCACACGTAGCGATCGACTTGCTATAAGCCCGCCTATTACACCGAAAAACCTTATTATATAAAATAGATTTTAAATCGTATGGTACAGGGTAAACATTCTCTGAATAACCCAACATTACTCTATAAGGTATTTCTCCCGCCTACTTCGCACGCCTACGTGGTCAGCACGCTGGACGCGTAACCGAGAGGTCCGTGGTTCGATTCCCGGCGAAGGCGTAGCTCATATTTCATGGCTCATTATTCGAAATAACCTAATGTCCCTACACTAGCGCCTGAACTAAAAGCCGGTGAATGATGATGCTCCACCATCGGGATTTGGAGATTGGGCCCCCCAAACCCCAGTAGCCCTTTAAAAGGGGGAGTATATGAGGTATTTCTCCAGCCTTCTTCGCATGCCTTCATGGTGTACTGGTCAGCACGCTCGGGGCCTAAACGAGAGGTCCGTGGTTCGATTCCCGGCGAAGGCATTGCTCATTTTTCATGTCTCCCGCTTCCAAACAACCTAATGATTCTACAACTCACTGCACAACTCATATTTTTTTGTGTTCATTTGCGTACAACGAGCACAGCGGCTTGTCGATTTTCCAACTATTGGAAGATGTGTAGCGACATTAGGTTGTTTTGAAGCAGGAGACATGAAAAATGGGCAATGTTTTCACCGGAACTCGAATCTTGGACCTCTCGAATACGCGCCAAGTGTGCTGAACGTTACACCACGCCGGTAAGCTAAGAAGGCGGGAGAAATACCAACAGTATCCAACAATCTCCAACATTCAGGAGATTTTAAGTACTTTTTAAGACAGCGGTAATTTTTAAACTTTCAGTGGAACACAGTTAGCAGTCAAAGGGTTAAAAAAATCTAATGTGGCTATGACGGGACCTCCCCAGAAATTTATATTTTAAATAAAAACGAGATTTCTGGGAACTGTCTCTTTCTGTTGATCGTTTATAAACAAAATTAAATGTCTTGTTGCAAGAAATTGAAAGGTCTGTAGCACAAAATATTCAAATATATTTTGTTAAATATAACTGGCCATGTGAAAAAACTGGTTTTTCTAAACTTATACTAACATATAATAAGACATTTGCCTCTTTGTTTATTTACTAGCGCTCGATTTCAGTTAAGTTAGATTGAGAGTAACGCATCTAACAACAGAGAGACGGAAATCGCTGTAATCCTTCTCTAATAACGATGCAAAAATACGATTCATAGTCATACATATCTCAGCCTGATACGATACGGAACCCAAATAAAAAAATTTCGATACAAAAATAAGCTAATTCTCTCTCATTATATCGGCAGTCATTATATCGCAGTTTTCAATAACTTTCGTTTTTCTAATCAAATGGTCGTAAAAGCTCCCGTTCCATCCAATATTTCACCTATATTCAATTTTAGTCGATTAAATGTGGCAAAAATTGACCCTAATTGATCAGAAATCAATAACGCGAAAAAACGCAAACAGATATTCTTGTAAAACTTACAAATTTTTGATTAACAAACTGTATGATTCGAAAGCGAGCGGTAGAAACACTTTTCGAAAGAAAGCATTTTCATTTCCAACGTGCGAGGCTGTTGCTACTCGGAAACATGAGTGCGAAAATGAGTGCTTTCAGAATCTTTAATTAATATTTCGGCTGATTAAAGTCGTACAAAGACGGGAATAGTCGAAATGGCTTCCCACGAATTTTTGGAATCGAGAATAATGTATTTAATGTTTGGTAATGCTATTTTTATTTCATCGTAAAACTTAGAAGCGCTTTTATTAACAAACTCTAGATTTTGAAAGCGAGAAATGACAACAACGTTCGAAGTAAAGCAGATTTTCATCTCCAGTTTGCAAGACTGTTGCCACTCGGAAAATTGAGGACCAAAATTATCGTTTTTTTTTTAATTTTTATTTAATATCTCTCGTAATAAATACTTTTTTGGAAAACAGTAGATGTTGATATTTTCCAGAACCTAGAAAAGAATTGTAGAAAGTTTGGTGACGATAGCTTTAGTAGTTAGAGGACAAGCATACAGATTTTGTTCTTTATTTATATAGATTTATTATTAGAAATTGTATTTCATTGGGCAGCATAATAACGTAATTTAATTTTGTTTTAATTAAAGAAAACTAAGTGTTTATAATGCATTTAAAATAACTGATTTGAAACGAATACTGTAATTGAATTTTCTTCTGAGTTATCCCTATAGTATCATGAAATCTGAATTCATTTTGATCTCCACGTATACAGGGATAATATTTAGGTAGCTGTGCAAACAGTGCTCCTTAGGTTTTAGAATGGCAGCTGAATGATGACTGCAGTGCAATCCGAGATCAGTGAGAAATATAGCAAAAGGTATTTTCGAATTTGATATTTGTTCTTATGCCTCATCATCCGCAACAGTGTAAGAGTGGATGTTTTAGGTAACATGCCTGGTTTACAAGAGATTTGAAGTTTCGCAAATGGAACCCTATTACCAAAATCATTCTTTTCAACGGCTTGATATAAATAAGTGATAGTTTATTTTTAATTAAATTGTTACTATGGTGATTCTATATTTGCCACAAAAATCTGTTAGGCATTCACAATGAAGTACATCTTCGAGTTTATCTATTTTAGCCCAAATCTAATATATTGTTCCCACATTGTTTAAGACTTTCACTGCATTTGGATTACATTTTATACAGCTTTTAATTTAAAAGTATGGATTTAAATTAAGGGGGCTTGTACACCCTAGAAACCGAGATTTTGGTCAAAATATACCTTTCCCCCCTTATATTTGATGAAAGTCATATTTCTTACGATTTTAAAACTGTTTGAATTTTGTTTCTATATTTATTTAAATCGACGTTATGATAAATTATTTGACACCTAGCGCCCGAAAAGCATAGGCGCAGACGTAGAAATTTAAAAGGCTGACTTCAGTGCATCAAAAGTTTCTTACTTCTATTTTTGGGGATTAAAACTTTATTTAATTGCATTTTAAACAGGAAAACGTAATTTTATGATAAAAAGTAAGGTTTATTCTATTATTTCTACTATTATTTTGGCAACAAAACAAAGTTCTAGCATATTTTCAAGCTGTATCTTATACATTCATTTAACATTTTAGCATGTATTTTGATTGCATGTTTATATTGCTGATAAGTGTTTTTTTTTATTTATTACTGAGTAATACTGATTTTTTTAAAAAACACAGTTATATTTATTCGGTGAGGTGCCTAAAAGTGCTTCTCATCGATCTAGATAAAGAACATTTTACGGAAATCGTTTCACAAAAAACAACAAATGTAACAAAGAATAAGGTATAAGTTATTTTTCCCGCCTTCTTAGCAAGCCTTCGTGGTGTAGAACGCTCGGCGCGTAATCGAGAGGTCCATGGTTCGAGTCCCTGTCAGCGCATTGCTCATTCTTCCCATCTCCTACTACAAAATGCTCTAATAAATCTACAGTGGCACCCGAACTAAGCATGTGGTGGATGATGATTCTCCCCCGCCAGGATTTGGCGATTGGGTCCCGTAATCTCCAGTCGCCCTTTAAAAAGGGGACTTATATAAGGTATTTCTACCGCCTTCTTCGCAGGCCTTCGTGGTGTAGTGGTCAGCACGCTCGGCGCGTATTCGAGAGGTTAGTGTCCCAGCGAGGACATTGCTCATATTTTACCACTCCTGTTTTAAAAAATTACTTAGTGTCTCTACAGTGGCGTCCGAACTAAAAGTTGGAGGATGATGATTATCCACCACCAGGATTTGGAGACTGGGTCCCCTTATCCCAAGTCGCCCTTTAAAAGGGGGAATACATACGGTATTTCTACCGCCTTTTTTACATGCCTTCGTGGTGTAGTGGTCAGCACGCTCGGCGAGTATTCGAGAGATCTGCGGTTCGAGTCCCGGCTAGAGCATTGCTCATTTTTCGTCTTTCCTACTTCTAAATAACCTAATGTCTCTACAGAGGTTAATTTTCAACTGCACATGCTAGTAAATTACTTCAAGAAATTTATGATTTACGTATGCCGAATGATTACTACAATCCTAATTGAATACTAGATTTGTCTATCCTGCGGTTCATAATTTTTGAACTTTGCTGTCCTGATTGTTTTATTAATTTACAAAATCTAACCGAAGATTATAGAATGAAATGTGCATCAACTTCTTCTTAAAGTGTACAAACTGTGATTTTCAAAAAGGATTTGCTTGTTCAAAAAACTTAATAATATGTCTGAACTAAACGCGATATTCTATAAATGTTCTCGAGAGATTGGTGGTAGGAGAAGAGAGAAATAGATTTTTGGATCTGTCCTCGGGGAGACTTTTAACTCAGTTTCGATGGATCTAACCATACAAAGCTTCAGAACCTCCTTTGATTAGATGATAAAAAAGCCCTGTTGATCAGCAGTGACTTTGTCAGTAGAAAAGCATAAATGGACAGGTTTTTGTTAGAATCTCAAGTTTAATTAATATCCTTTCATTTGAAATGTTTTAGCTTACGTAAAGTAATGATAGCAATATTTTTTTACACCCTAATAACAAGGCAAGTCGCCGGGTTCTTTCTGTAGCTCTGGTTTGATAGTTAACGCAAATTAAGAATTTTGGAGCTCTAATAACTCGTAAGCTTCATACTGTTCGCATGCTTAGTGTCTGCGTGGAATGAAGATCCTTAAAAGCCTTCGATACGTAAATTTTACTGAGAGGCTGATGGAACGGAAAAGAGGTTTGGATAGTTTTGAACTCTATTTGTTTTCAGTATTAAAAGATTTCTGTTGCCAAGAATACATAGAAATTAGCTCTATCTTTTTTTCAGTGTCGAAGATTTTGAAAGCCATGAATATTTGGAAATTAGCTCCATCTTTTTATCAGAGTCGAATCTAAAATCTCCGCATTACCGCCTCCAGAGCTAACTGTTGCATTTAAGAAGCAGCTCAGAAAAATGTCTTTCTCCCTGCATTCACCGCCATCTGCAGAGATAGTAACGGGAAAATCGAGCGAATTTAGGAAAAAAGATGTTGAAAAATTCACTGTTCTCTTGAGCGAATTCGAGCACAAGATTTTTTGAGTAATAGATATATGTGCTACCTGTTGCCAAAGCCACTACAGAAAACAAGTACGGAAAATTCTTTAAAAATAATTCTTCACAGGTGACATAAATATTATTCATAGTTAAAAAAATGCTTTGTATTAGAGTTGATGTAAAACTGATTATCTAGAACAGTGATTCTCAAACACTGTGCCGCGGCACTTTTGTGTGCTGCTAAATTCTTAAAATGTGCCGTCAAATTTTAGAAATGTATATAGTAAAATTATAATGGGTTTAATCCTAGTATACGGTACACATGAGAATTGGCGAAATTCGGTTTTTAAGACATTAATAAGAGCGCAAATTGTGGTGTCCAAGCCGATTTTGGTGCTCTGGAGGAGAGCGTGATTTGGAGCATTTTTGCGCACGTTCAGCACATAATTTAAATTGAGAAGTTCTGATTGGTGCAGATGGGAGATTAGCTTACTTCTCAGACATTTTTGTTATTTTTAATAACATACATTCAAGTATGCAAGGGCCGAAAGAAAATGCATTAAACTCAGCAGACAAACTGGTGGAATTCCAAAAACAAATAACTTTTTGGAAGAATAAAGCTCAGTAATGCAATTTGGAAAAGTTTGAGTTGGTTCCAAAAGATTTTAATAAAATTATTTAATAAAATTCTTATTGACCATTTGACAACATTAGAGGAAAGAATTATTCATTATTTCCCAAATTTAAATATGAAAAAAATCTGATGGAGTTCGTAATCCATTTCTGATAACGAATACTTCTGTATTTGCGTTAACTTTGAATGAAGAGGAAGAGCTAATTTCGCTTTTTGATAATCAAGATTTAAAGTATTCGGAAGAATCAATTAATTCACTTTGGATTAACATTAGATGCCATTAACCCATGATGGCCAATGAAGCTATAAATATGTTATTACAATTTTCTACATCTTATTTGTGTGAATTCTCATTTTCAGTATAAACCAGCATAAAAGCGAATACAAGATTAAGACTGTTAAATGTTGAAGACGATATGGGAGTAGCATTGTCATTTTTACGACCCAATATAAATGAAATTATTAAAAACATCAAGCTCAAATTTTTCATTAAAAGTATTTTTATTATTAACTTGTAATTAATCCCTTAATAAACGCACTGCTGCTTTTGTATATATATTATTTTATTTTACATTCAACGTTATTAGCATAAACTATTTTACACAGTGTACAGAGGCTGTTCGTACATTTTTTAGACGATGTATATTGTATTCACAAAACTAAATTACATTAAATTCTTGTGTTTTAAATGTTCTTTTTGACATCCCTTATTCTGAACTATCTTTCGACACCGCAATTTCCAGGATAATAATACCTTTTGAAGTGTCAGAAGAGATATTCTATCCCATTCCTCCCGAACAGCTTTCCAGAGTCCTGTTAGGGTTTTGGGACAACGTTTGGATAATGCAGTTTTTAAAAGTCCGAAAGCACAAACATCCATAGGTGACACATCCGGAGATTTAGTAGGGATATCAGTGAAGGGTATGGCCTGGATACCAGTTTTTTGTTCCATTTCTGTTAGGAAATTTACAGTGGATTTTGATGTGTGACTGCTAGCTTTGTCCCGATGGAGTCTCACAGATGGATGGCACTGTGGGTAAAGCGATGGTATTTCATTCAGAAAAATTGGCGATAAAATATGTTCCTGATAGTATTTGGAGTTAATCTTGACATTTTTTTGCACTCTCTTCATTTTTGACTTGCCATTATAAGAAAAACCAGCAACAATCATGAATCCCATAAAAAGCTTTCTTTCGATTCTTTGAACCATGTACTTAATTTTTTTCTCCCCTTTTATGATAATAAATGGCTCTTTTTTTGTTACAATCATTTAAATACACCCATGCTTCATCTATTGTGACAATTGTTTTCCATGCTTCTTTGGATAAGTGTTTCTCATATAGAATTCTGACCGAGGATTTTAATGATTTTGCAACTATCCTTTGACTAGGGGGGATTTTCTTTTAACATTAAACAACGTTCCTTTGCAATAGTCGAAGATGTCCGTTTTTTCCTTGGATACTTCTTTTAAATTTTTTTCCCGCTTGAAGGTCCAATTTGATGTTTTTTTTTTCCTTTCTTGCTGATTATATTACCCATCGACGCTTTAGATATCATAAAACCATGGCTCTCACATCGTTTTTGGATAACGGAGTATAAATATTTCTCTTCGGAAAGAGCGTAAATGTAGCCTTCAAACCACTGCTTAGTTAAATTCGCCATTTTGAATAAAAACAAAACTTTCAAGCCTCAGACGATGATCTTGACTTTTAAAAACATAGTACAATTGCAATTACTTCTTTTGCAGCAAACGAGTTTTTATTACCGCTTACCAAAATCGTCTAAAAAATGTGCGAACAGCCTCTGTATTATAGGTAAGTAAACAGCTTAAACTTCTCTCTTTCTTTGTATGCCGCCAAATTTTGATATTGTTAAAAGTGTGCGGCGACCGAAAAAGGTTGAGAATCATTTATCTTTAACCAACAAAAACTAAATCTCATTTAAAAAATCTCGAACATATTTTCTAACTCCGAATTTCTATTCTACATAGAAACGAGAAAATCTAACGAAACAGAGGTTAGATGTATATCCAATTGAAATATTGCATATGTAGAAATACAGAAGTATTCACTTAAAAAAAGATTAGCTTTCATAAAAGGCGAAGAGATTAATGAACATAAAGATAAATTTTTGATTTTATCTCCATAGATGACTTCAATGAGCGATTAAATTACCCATTACAGTCGTACTTCGCTAAGCTAAGTAATGAGTTATTACTGTAAGTAGTTAAAGTTACGGGCAATAAATTATTCATTACTGAAATTCCCATTTTTGTTTCGTAAATGAATGTGTTATTGAGATTAAAAATACTGGGATTTTACAAATTAGCTTTCATTGCTTTAAGATTGATGGCCTGAAAACAGGAAAAACGTGCAGGCTGCGTAGTTAGGTAGGAATTTTAAACCGAAGCGCTTGTTAAATTAAAAGGACGTTAACTTTAAAATCGTTAAAAATCGACCAAAGTTTCGACTTTTTTCTTTCTTTTTGCGTTTAGATCGTTACGTTACTGTATCGTATACAAACAGTTGTATTCAGTTGCTCTAACGTGTAAAGGAGATACGAAGAATGTTTCCAAATTTCTAGGAATTTAGGTATTTTGCCTAAAAGAGATGCTAATCTCGAATGATTTATTAGTTTCGAAACGGCATTTTGCTTTCAATGACTGACTATAAACAGCGTATCACTTTTCAAACCACCAAATATTTTATTTTGTTTTCATTAGATGAGCAGCTGCACCTCTACCAACTGCTACGCCAAGCCTAGGGACTGGCTCGGCGATCAGCGGCGTTTATTAAACAAATATAGTATACAGAATTTACATATATCTACATATAATAAAAGAAAGTGTCTGTCTGTGTTTGTGTGTGTGTTTTTCGTTCGTGCCGCGCGTAAGCTAATAGACCCAGGGCTACGAAATTTGGTACGTAGGTGCATCTAAACAAGAGCCAGTGCACCTCGAAGCGATTTTTTCGAAATTCGAATTAGATTATTTTTTATTTTATGTTTTTTGACGAAATCGCGTCATTTTGAGATATAATGGGTTATAGAAAAGAGATATTACTCTATACATTTCATTTTCACATCGTCGTAAAACGCAGGCACTTAGCTATTTTACGAACTTAATATAAATTTCGTATTTCAATAAATCGATTAAATACGAATTTATTTAGCAAAGCGAGTTCAACAGCTTCGCAACGGATTTTTTTTAAAGTTTATTTTTAAAAACGTACTGTTTATTTTCCTATCATTTTTTCCTATCACTTTAATCCTTCTCGACTCTTTTTACAAAAAGAATGTTTTTTTAAATAATAATATTTTGTATTTTTTTAAAATTTTTTAAATGAAGCTTCCGAATACACTTCTCATATCTCACATATTTTAAAATATGGTTTGGGCAACAATTTTTCATTCTTTTTGTTGTTGATAGATTTTTGATGAAATTGCATCATTTTGAATAGTTTCATTCTTTTAGAAATGTGGGTTTGGCAACATTTTTCATCTTACGTCACATTTTTTAAGAAATTGAAAAATTGTTTCTTTTTGCAAAGGTAAATTGTTTAATTAATTTATCAGGATAATTAATATTTATATTAAGGGATATTGCTTATTTCATTGTAATTTTTTATATTATGTTTTAATTACATATAATTTTAATTATAAAAAAAGTTCTGCATGATTTTTTTTTGAAAAGCCTTAATATGTTTATACCATTTGAGTTCTTAAAATTTTGCAAAGGGAAGTTGGTTAATTTATTTATTAGGATAAGTAATATTTGCATTAAGGGATACTGCTTATTTCATTGTCAATTTTTATACATATAACAAGTTAAATGGCTGCGATACGACTGCTGACACATTTTCTCAGAAGATTACCTATCATAAAATTTCAAAATTTCAGAAAAAGAATCACTCAAACTATCAAGTAAGAAAATGTTTAAAAATTTAAAGATTTCAGAAAAAGAATCACTCAAACTATCAAGTAAGAAAATGTTTAAAAAATGTTGAGTCATCAGAAATGGCATGGAGTTATTTATATTATTGTAGAATTTTTATATAATGTGTTATGCTCATAGTTATATGGTGGTGGTTAAGAAGGGGGATATAAATTATGTTTTAACAAATGTTTAATACACATTTCGTGCAATCAGTTTGCTAAAAATTCAAGATGTACATGCCTTTCTGGTAATGTATCAGGGCCGTATGCAAAGGGGGGATTTATTCTTAACAAACAAAAAATTGTTGGAAGAACTTAACGGGACCATCGGTCCCAGGTGTGTCTTTTAGGCATTTTTCCGGTACGTTTAAAAGCCAGACGAAGGCTGGCCGCATAGCCGCTAGTTGATAAATACAATAATAGTGACGATGGTACAATAGTAATTCAGATTGTATGTTACATACATTTTTTTTTTAAATTCTGCTTACTTCCTAAATACAAACATAAATGTTGTTACATATAAAATTCAATAGAGGTATAAAACTTTGACAATTACATAATAAAAATTAAATATCAAAAAATGAATATATAAATACATAAATTCGTATTGCGAAAAAACTAGCCATCAAATTTTGAATCAAAATCACCATAAAAAAAACGAGCGTACTAGAGCCATTAAATTTTGAATAACGCAGTTCTCTACCTCAGCACGTGCTGATGAAAACCGGAATTTTGAATTGCGAATTTGTTTTATTATGTATTTCATAATTTAAAAACTTTAACGAATTTTTTGATTAACGAACTCAAGGATTTCAAAGAGAACAGTGTCAACACTGTACGAAGTAAAACATTTTTATATCTCCAGCGCGGGAGACTGTGTATCGAAAATTTCAAAGATATGCTGTTTTTAAATATTCCATGATTTTGCTGTTAAATGGAATTTTATGAAAGGTAAGCGCCAAGAACGAGATATTTAATAAATAAAGTAAACACACAAAATGATAATAATAAAAAGACAACGAAAGTTTTGTTAAGCCATCTTAGTAAAAAAACTGAACGTTGATATGATAAATTGAGGAAAGACTGGAAAAAATAGAAAAACGTATGCCAACACTTAAGGCTGCATCGGGAATTCTAAGCGTATACTGCTATTAATTTTTTTTAAATTTTGTTGTTGAATTGTATATGGCGCACGGGCGCAGAACATGGTGCTTAATAATGAAGCTAAAAGGACAAAAAGATGGGTTAGAAGGAGTGAGTATAACAGCAGACTGATAGACTGCCATCTCAGCGAGACGGTAAAAAACCTTAATATACCCTTTTTAGTGACTGTTAAAATCTGAAATTTTCATTTTTTATTCCAAAGGGGCTTTGTCCCTGAAGGACTGCTGTTTTCGTTTTGCGATTTTGCATCGCAAACATTCAATGTCGGTTCACTTTTCAAACTATTGCCACCAAATATTGCAGCCCTGTATTATATTTAAAGAAATTAAATAATGAAGAATGTGCATAAATGTGTATATTTCTCGCATTGTGTGAAAACGACGTTACCTAGAACCATCGGATATTGAATGACGTAATCCTGCTACGAATATGGCCATCTGGAAGCCCAAATTTGAAATTTCGAATTTGTTTTATTATCGATCTCATATTTTGTAAAACTTTAAAGAATTTTCGATTAACAAACTCGAGGATTTCAAAACCAGCAATGGCAATGTTGTACAGAAATAATATTTTTATCGCTAGCGCGTGAGACTGTGTATAGAAAGTCCTAAATATGCTCAGTTTAAAGTTATTTTGGGATATTGTTCTTTAACTGAATTTAATGGTTTAAGTGCGAAGGACATGATATTTAATACATAAAGGTAACATAGAAAATGTTTAAAAAAACGCCCCTTTGGACGTAATTTAAAATCTGAAGCTTTTCAGATTTTCTTTTTTAATTTTTTTCTCTTTTTTGTTCACCTTATTTTTTATTTTATTACTTTTCATAAATATTCATAAATTTACGATGCAGGTTTTGCATATAATCTGCATTTAACTGAATATGTTAATCCCAACGAAAAACTGATTTTTCCAGCAGTCCTCAAAGATCTTTTTACAGTCTCTCGCAACCCACCTCCTGTCGTTTGGTTAAACTTTAAAATCGAACATCCTGTGAAGGTGTCTTCGAATGTCTACAGACGGAATACATGTGGTCAACTTTTAAATTTCTCAGATTTTCTGAACTGCTTTTCGCATAAATAAAATGTTTGCTGCATTTAAAATGTGCAAACGACAGAATAATTGCTCTTCAAATTTCGGAGAAATTGTAAACCCGAAAAAACTGTAAATCATAATTTTCACACAACAGGAATACAAATTTTCTCTCAAAAAAGAAAGACCAGAACAAGCTGACGTCAGCAGAAACTGTAACGTCTTGCTTAAACTCAGCGATTTAAAAACAAAAAAATGCGTTAGAACCTAGCAAAGTATATGACATTTATTTTCCCAATTTAATCACAAAACCAAGCGATTTAAAAGCCATGTTCTGTCACTTGGCAAAACGTGAAATATTTTGTTTCAAATTTAATCGCAAAACTCAGGGATTGCAAAACAATGTGTTACCAGTAAGAAAAGCGTGATATATTTACAGTTTTACATAAAATATTTTCAGTTTTTTGAGAATTTAGTAAAAAAAAAAAATGAGGGATTTACGTAAAAGCCATGTGTTGCCACTCAGCAAAGCGTTGAGATATTTATGTTTCAAATTTAATCACAAAACTCAGACATATGAAAACCATATATTGCTACTCGAAAACGCCTGAAATATTTGTGGTTAAAATTTAATCAAAAATTGATGTTTCCGGCTAAGCAAAGGCGCAAGATGCGTACTTGTATTTTAAACTTAATTAGAAAACTGAGCGACTTAAATGCCATTCGAAAGCGCAAGATAGCTATATTTTTAAAATTCAATCAACAAACTCTTCGATTTGAAAGAAATATGTTGGATGTGTTCGAAATAAAATATTTTTAATTATCTTCGCAACCGTGTGTTACCATTGCTCAAAGTGTAAGATATTATTTTTCTTCAATTAATAGGTATGTTTGGATTAACAAACTAAGCGATTTAAAAACAATGAAACGTAGTTCTATATCTTTATTGTTATTAATTAGTAGCTGGACTCGTGAAGTGGCTCTAGCTGGACTCATTAAAATCATTATATATGCATATGTTTTTCACTATAGCTCTTTTAGGCATCTAGAAGCGAAATAGGCTATAATTGTAAGGTATTTCTTCCGCTTTCTTCGCATGCCTTCGTGGTGTAATGATCAGCATACTAGGTGCGTATTCCAGAGTTCCGTGGTTCGAGTCTCGGCGAAGGCGTTGGTCATTTTTCATGTCCCCTTCTTCAAAAATACGTAATGTCTGTACATACTGACTAAAAAGCAAGCACAAACAACTCTTTGGTTTCTTACTCCGTGCAACAAATTCTCCCTCGAGAAGGGTTAACCGGGACTTAACTGATGTCTGGAAGATCCTCTTTCGGGAAGACAATAAAATGCTTTCAACAAAAACTGGAGTCGTCTCAGAAACTGCGGTATCTGGCAATTGTGATTTGCAGTTTTCCTATCTAAATAGCAAATAAATTAAATAACGTAGGTTTGCTATAATTATAGCTGATTTTTCATATTTCAATACTCCTGATGAACAGTCATTAGCAATACTGTTTTTCACAATACCTAGCAAAGGTATAATGGTAACAACTGGAGGCTCCTAATTGTATTCTCTAGACCGTTGCAACAATACAAGGCGACGGACTAATGAGGAATAATGTAATACGAAGAGCCGGACTAATGGGCGCCAGGAAGCATTCGCCCACTGATAATCATATGTTTTCGCAGCTATTGCAATATCTAGAAAGCTCAGATTTTAGACATCGATTTACAGGTCGGATTTGTTTTCGTTTTGATTCGATATTGATGCTCGAAGTGATTCCAATAATGAGCTCCTTCAGATGCAGAGAAAGTTGCTTGTGTTTCACTGAGTATCTCAAAGGACAAGGATAGCTGCCTAAGATTAGGTTAAGTTAGATTATTTGATTACGAAAGAACCACGAGGGGGATCCTATCTATCCACAAGGGTTTGTCGCATAACTCAAAAACGAGTAGCCTCAGAACGTTGAAATTTCGTATATAGGATTGTTATAAAATGTAGATGTGCACCTCCTGTTTTGGTTGCAATCGGCCGTAGCAAAAGTGTATAAATTTATGTATATATACACAGTCCAGTTACATTAATGTGACCATCTGTCAAAAGCCAGATTAACCACCTTTTGCAGAGCGGACTGCTACGAGACGTGCAGGAAGAGAGTCATATAGGTCCCTGAAGGTGTTCTCTGGGATGTTGAGCCATGCCGACTCTAATGCCGTGGCCAGCTGCGCTAGATTACGCGGTTGAGGATCCATGGCGCGAACAACTCGATCGAGATGGTCCCACAGATGCTCGATTGGGTTTAAGTCAGGTGAGTTTGCTGGCCAAGGCAGGACGGTAAACTCATCCTGGTGCTCTTCGAACCACGCACGTACACTGGCAGCTGTATGGCACCTCCCATTGTCCTGCTGGAAGATGCCATCATCCTGAGGAAAAACAATGCGCATGTAGGGGTGAACATGGTCCGCAAGGACAGATGCGTACTTGTATTGATCCATTGTGCCTTCCACAATGATCAGTGAACCTAGAGAATGCCAGGAAAACATTCCCCAGACCATAATGCTCCCGCCTCCAGCTTGGACCGTTCCGGCAATGGTTGCAGGGTGGTTCCTTTCAGAGGTTTCACGCCTTATACGCCAACGTCCATCTGTCCGATGGAGCATAAAACGCGATTCATCCGAAAACGCAACCTGTCGCCACTCAGTGGACGTCCAGCTGCTGTACTGGCGTGCAAATTCTAGCCTTCGCCGTCGATGAACAGCAGTCAGCATAGGTGCACGAACCAGGCGTCTGCTTCGGAGGCCCAGACGCAGCAATGTTCGCTGAATAGTACTTTGGGAGACACTTTTGGTAGCCCCTTGGTTCATTTTGGTGGTCAGTTGCTCAACGGTAGCCCGTCTATCTGCCTGAACGCATCTCCGCAACCGTCGTTCGCCTCTGTCATCTATGGCCCGTGGTGCACCACATTTGCCACGTCGCTGATTTTGGACAGTCCCATTTTGCCATGCACGGTACACTTTTACCACGGCGGCACGCGAACAGTTCACAAACTCAGCCGTTTCGGAAATGCTTCCACCCTTGGCCCAAAAGCCAATGATCATGCCCTTTTGGAAGTCGGATAAATCGCTTCGTTTCTGCATTACGCCAACGATTGAAATATTTTCCGAAGCCCTCACACACCCTTTATATACGCTCAACTGCACTGTGCTGCCACCTGCCTTCTGTGATTGGTTATTTAACTCTGACATGGAATGTACGTGGTGGTCACATTAATGTGACTGGACTGTGTATATCCACTCTGCTATTGGGCTCAGTGAGCTCAGTTTTTTATTCTTATATGTTGGTAAACTGTGGATTTTTTGCTTTAAAAATAATTGAATTATGTTGTTCTTATCTTCCGGTTAAGGTTTTTATGCCTTTAGTAAATCTGCATGCAAGGTTTGTAGAATTATCAACGATTTAAAAGTTCTTTAAGTGCAGCTAAGCCTAATCATTTTTCTCATGGCGGACATATTTGTTTACGTTTGAAACTTGATTAATATTGGATTTCTTGCCAATCTAGAGAAAGTAAGCTTCGCAACAACAAAGATAACGCCTTCTTTTATAATTGCGAATTAAATTACGCTTAATCCATTCTGGAATTTATTTGAGGGAATAAGCGTTTAAGATTTACTTCGTAATTTTTAATTAGATATTTTGAGTTTTTATGTATATTTGCCTTGTCGCAAAGTGATCATTAAATTAACTGAATGAGAAATAGTGAATCGTCTGTGAAAAACTGTTTTTTTATTTTCTTTTTATTTAATTTCTTTTACACATCGTTTTAGATTTATTATAGTATTTCAATAGAACATATGGCAACGATTAGGTAATTCTCCAGATGATATACACAATTTTTGTGCATTTTGATGAGTTATAAAATGAAGGAGATGTAACGGTGTGAAGTGAAGCTAGCGCCAGAGTGTCTCTGTGGTGAACAAATATAGTGAGTTTTAAAGAGTGCATTTATTCTGTTGTGATTGAAAAGTCTTAAAATACATAGTAGTGCACCTGTACGACAGGGAACCCCTTTGTATTTAACCAGGGTGCTGAAGAAAGAATCTGATGCCTCTAAGAGAAGTTTTCATAAGGGTTGTAAATGGAGTTATAACACACACTATACTGTTATCTGTATCTGTTGTCTTCTCCATGTAATTTGATGGCGGAATGCTTGCCAGAGTCTCAAGAAGGTTAGACTTCTACTTCTCCTTCAATTTTTAGTACCTCAGGGGGAGCACTTTCCCTGCCACCAAACCGCACGAGAGGATTTTTCAGTAGTCATATATTTAGAGTGCCCCTATGCGGCAAAGGCACTCTACATTTATAAACATATTCGATGTCTTCTTCGAGATTCGAACCCGGACCTGCGTATCGCAGTAGGCTTCCCTAACCACAATATCGTTCGGGCGACATCTGTATCTGTCTTAGAGAAAATAATAATTAAACGAAATTTGATTAAATAAGGGTAGAATAATTAAAATATAACTCAAACTTTGCGCTGCTATGAGTAGCAAAATAAATCAAGTCCCGAAGTTAATTAAAAATTTTATTCTATACATTGTTAAACTTTCTAGAGTCATTAGGTCTTTTTGGAGGCAGAAGACATGAAAAATGAGCAATGCCTTCGCCGGGAATCGAGCCACGGACCTCTCGGTTACGGGTCGAGCGTGCTGACCACTGCACCGCGAAGGCATGCGAAGAAAGACTGAATTAAATATACTTCATTGTTAGCGTAAATGCACTATTTACTATTTGTTTACCACAGCGACACTCTGGCACTAGCTTCACTTAAAAGCGTTACGTCTCATTCATTTTATAACTCATCAAGAATGCAAAAAATTATATATATCATCTGGAGAATTACCTAATCGTTGCCATATGTTCTATTGAAATACTATAATAAATCTAAAACGATGTGTAAAAGAAATTAAATAAAAAGAAAAAAAACAGTTTTTCGCAGACGATTCAGTACTTCTCATTCAATTAATTCAGTTCTCACTTCGCGACAGGGCAAAAATACATAAAAACTCAAAAAATCTATCTTAAAAATTAGGAAGTAAATCTTAAACACTTATTTCCTCGAATAAATTCCACAATGAATTAAGCACGATTTAATTCGCAATAATAAAAGAAGGCATTACGTTTGCTGTTGTGAAACTTAGTTTCTCTAGATTGGCAAGAAATCCAATATTCTCCTAAGTTTCAAATGCAAACAAATATGTCCGCCATCAGAAAAATGATTATGCTCAGCCGCACTTAAAGAACTTTTAAATCGTTGATAATTCTACAATCTTGCATGCAGATTTACTAGAGGCATAAAAACCATAATCGGAAGATAAGAACAACATAATTCAATCATTTTAAAAGCGGAAAATGCACAATTTACCAACATTTGAGAAAAAAAATTGAACTTATTAAGCCGAGTAACATAGTGGATATATATATACATAAATTTATATACTTTTGGTGCTGCCGAATGCAACCAAAAATAGGAATTGCGCATCTAGCATCTGCATGATATAGCAGTCCTATATAGAAAATTTCCACGTTCTGAGACTACTCGTTTTTTAGCTAGGCGAGCTACATATATACGTACGTACATACGTACCTCGTCGAATTTTATATTCAGTGCGTTGAGTTCCGAGAACGACCGAACCGAGTTGGGAGCTTCACTTTAATGCTTATCGTGGAGTGAATATCGAGTTGTAGTAGCGTGGAGTGTCTCGAGAATACTTAGAGTTCTGAGAACGACTGAACCGAGTCGGGAGTGGTACTCTGGTGCTTTGCCGTGAAGCTGTCTTCACCGTTATAGCCTGACAGGCTGAAGGCTGTGTCGCTGATTGTTTTAGCGTGCTTCTCGTAGTTTTCGACGACTGTAAACGTGTTTTTGGAACTGTTTTGTGTATGAAGTTTTGTTGGCAGTCGTTCCAATCCACGATTCTGTACAAAACACAAAAATACACACGACCCAACGCTAGACATCGGCCACGAACAGGTAAAATAAGGTGAGAAGTAAGTAATAAGACTCGGCGAAAATGTTCAAGTTGTTATCTTCTCGCTATGGCGAGTACATACGCGTATTGCGCCGCAAATATGAATGTTGCCACTCACTGCAATGAGGATTTCCGCCATAGTGCTCGCCATAGGTCTTTTACACTCCTCTTACATATCTATGTGCATTCCAGACTTAATAATTCGCTATGTTTAGAATGTTTTTCAGAATCTCAACTTAGTGTATCCTTCGCGAAAGTCTACAAATTTTAAGGTGCAAATTTTAGGTAATTCTTTAAAGTGGTTAATTTCAGATTATTCATTTTAGCCGAAATATTTGACGTGCATTATCTTTAAATAGTTAATTCTGAGGAAATTTAAAAAATTTAATTTTAGGTAATTAATGACAAGGAGGTTCATTTTAAGCGATTAATTTAAAGCGGTTAATTCATGTAATTCATTGCCAGCCTGCGAATTTTAAATTGCAAAACAGAAGATTTAATATCAGTTTAAGAAAAAAGAAAAAAATTAGATTAGGGCTTAGGGGAATCCAAACTCTTACTTTTACATTGAAACTCTATTACTTTCTTTCATTCTTTTCTTTCCCTTGATGATTTGGTATCTAAGGCAAAAACAACAACTTTCCTTTGAGGTTTACTTTTTTTTTTTAGTTATCCATCCAAAAGTATAAAAGGATCTAACATAAAATCATAAGGATAATGAAAGGGAATTGCTTAAAAAGCTATTTTCCTCTTTTATTCTTCTCTGGTGTTTTCTTCTTTACACTCGTTGTTTTTGCTTTGTCAGGAGATTAAAGCAAGAGACAGAAAAAAAAAGGGAACTGGACTTCGTCTATCTAATTTCTCCCCATTAAAGATGCACAACGAAATTTCTCGTTTCGAAGCAAAATGCCTGGGGAATTGGTAAAAGAAAACCGTCTACTTTTTATAACTACAACCGCACAGAACTTAGTTTGTGAAGTTCTAGAAAATTAGAGTTTTGGGTTTAAGTTTTCTTTTCATAAGATAATTTTCCATTAACTAATTTGAAAACTAAGCACCTCAAACGCAGAGCACCGACAAATTAGGATTAGATAAAACATTATAGACGTACATCGTTTTAATATGCTTCGCTCTATTCATTGCAAGGAGAAGGTTCATCCGCGTTCACAATGGTCCCAAATATATTCTTGAAACGTCTCCAGTAATTAAAATGAATCCTCAAGTTTTTCAAATATTAAACATTTATTTACAGAGAGTGTTTACACATTTTTAGAGCAAGTTCAGGGCCGTTCAGTTACTGCTTAAAATGTAAAGATTATTGCTTAAATGTTCGATCTGACAGTCTTGTCCTCGATTGAGATTTCCGTGATAAAAAGCTTTTCCTAAAATTTCCATTCCTCTTCCATTACTCTTCAGAGTCCTTAAATCGTGGTGGGTTTGCGCTAAGAAGGGGCTATTTTCAAAACCCAAAACTCAGTAGTCCACAGGGCAAACGTCAGCGGACTTGGCAGGAGTACGTTGAAAATGTGTATGTGCAATATTTGTATCAGTCTTCATTTTTTCAAGAGATTCAGTGTTACTTTTCGATGTATAACTTGCCGCTTGATTTTAACATCCCCCCAATCTTCTCATTTTTAATTTTGCATTGTAAGAGAATCATAAATTCTTTACTGAAACTTTCGTCATGGAACTACATCTGTACTTTTTGTTTTTCATTTTCGATCACAAATAGACATATTCTGTTGAGTCATTTAGGTAAATCTATGCTTCGTCAAGCTTCACAATGCATTTCTGTTTATATCATGCTAAATAAATTTTAAACGAGATGCCACAGATCTTGCCAAAAGCTTGCGAACGTTATGTTTTTTTAGCTTTTTTAATTTGTAAATCTTGGCTTAATATTAACCCAAAGAAGTGTTTACTCAGAAGGGCTATTAGTCTCGAAACGGAATTCTGCGTTGAATCACTGTAAAAGGCTGAGCCACTTTTCAAATTGTTACCACCAAATATTATCGCCCTGTATTATTTTAAAAGAAACTAAATAAAGGAGAATGTGGATAAATTTAGGTACGTTTCTCGCATTGTAAAAAAAGAACGGTACCCAGAGCCGTGAAATTTTGAATAACGCCAAACTTGGGACCCCACAAGCCAGGATTTTGAGATTCGAATTTGTTTAATTCTCATCTTGTAAAATTTTAACAAATTCAAATTAACAAATTTAATTTTGATTAAAAAAAATTTACGATATGAAAGAGATCAGTTGTAATACTGTGCAGAATAAAAACATTTTCATCTCCACCGCGCGAGACTGTCTATTGGAAATTCTAAAGATATGCTTTTTTTAAATATTTTGTGATATTGCTGTTCAGTTGAATTTTATGGGCTTTAAGTGCGAAGAACATGATATTTAATAAATTAATTTAAAGCACAAAACATTAAAAAATCTGTCAGTTTTCAGAATTTTTTTGTTTATTGTTCCTACAGATGTAGTTAAAAATTTTACGATTTCTGCTTCGGCGTTTTTTTTCTTTCTTTCTTTCTTCGGCGTTTTTCCAGTCATTTAACTTTAGAAACATTACGAACAGTACGTATCTTTTTCGAGCATTCTTTTGCAGTCTTTTTTTAATGTAGAACAAATAGTTGACGGATTTTCCCTTTTCGGTTAATAATGTTGTTTATTTTGCACTTTAGGAAATTTTGGACAAATAAGGAAATTTGGCTTTTAAGCGGTCTCTCCTTTCCTATAATTATAAAAATTTTGGACAAATAAGGAAATTTGACTTTTAAGGGTTTTCCCCGTTTCTATAGTTATATTTAGGAAAGTTTTATACTCGTTATGATAAAATAAAAATACCAGAAATTTATTTCCCGAAGACAAAAAATTGTGCAGAAGTCCTTACTAATTTCAGAATTCGCAGTTTTTGATGTCATTTTCAATTTGCCTTGAGGTATCGGTTAATTAATCTAGAATAATTCTAGGAAGTAAGTTTAAATGAAGTGCAACAAAAAGTGTGTATAAACGGACTTAATAGGCCTTGAACGGACTTAATAGGCCGTTCAAGGAAGTCATATAGAGTCCACATCGATTTTCTAAAGTAAAAAGATCATAAGAACATAATATTTTAAGAATGAACTCTTTTCACCTTTATCCTAAGCACAGCACTGAAACAAAAATTATGGCACAGCAGATGATAGAATTATGCAATGCCAGCAGAAAAAACTGCATTTAAATATACGCTTAAATTAATATTGGGGGTCGCCCAGCTGGTATAGTGGTTAGGGAAGCCTACTACGGTACCGAAGGGCCCGGGTTCGAATCCCGGAGAAGACATGGATGTTTGTAAATGTATAGTGTCAGTGCGGCATGGCGGCACTTTAAATATGCGGCGAGCCGAAAGTTCTCTCGTGTGGATTGGTGGGAGAGGGGTGGGAGAGCCCTGGATTCCCCCCTGGGGTGTTCTCCCTCAAAATTGGGGGTGGAAAATAGAAGTCCAACCTCTCTGCGGAGTAGACTCTGGCAATCATTCTTCCATGTGGTAATGGACACGACGACAACAACAATTAATATTGGGTTTGGTTTGGTTTCGTTTGAATGATTGCGGCAAGGCACTCGAGGCGTTTTGGCCTAAAGGGGGGATACCTTCGTTGAGGACTAGGGGAACCTGCGTCCTATTCACGTTACACACGGGGTAACCACGGAAACGCCCATGCAGTCAGCCCTCGGAATTTGAACCCCGAACCGAATTGCCAGTCTTCAGCGACTGCAACGCTCAGTCGTTTGTAGGGCAATTAATATTGGGATGACCGTGTTGCGCAAATACAGTATTTACTCGCGAATTTTTCTGCCTAGCTTTTGAGCGCTGAATTCCGAAAATTAAAAAAAAATATTCGCAAAGCTTTCTTCTGTCTTTATTACACGTATTTTTTCCTTCTGAGCCCTAGTTTATTGGTGAATTGATTATTTTCATTTTTATTCAGTGCATTTAATTTGCATTTCTGTATTAGAGGTCCATCCATTTTATTTTCCCTTGCATTTGCTGTTTGAAACAAATTTTGTGCAGATTTTTCAGTAAGGTACCCGGATGTGGCAGTGTTCTCGCTCTTAAGATAAAAGGGGAGGAATTTCTTAAGAAACTTTCGAAACGTCCATTTTCACCTTATTTCTGTTATTTGCGTTCCAGCTCATTGCAGCCTTACCTATTGCTGATATTTCTTTCGCGAGTCTTTTTTCCATCCCCTTTCTCCTTCGTTACTCCGACGTTCCTCTTGTGAACTGCGGTCAAGACTCATTCATGTAAGGTGTCCCTGGGGCTTTACAAAGTAATTCAGCCGGTGTCTGTCAGATACTGTAATATTTTATTACTAAGATATTAATATTATTATTACTATGTATTCTATTGCAATGTTCATTTCTTTTAAAGAAACGTTATTGTGATCGTTACCAGGAATTTACCTATGACTAGTTTTGAATTATTATGGTCTTACTATAAGCATTTTCTTCAGAAATTAAAAATTACTCGCATAATTTTCCCCTCTCGACTTTTGAACGGTAAAATTAGATAAAAGAGCGAGAGGAATACGGAAACTCCTGAAATATTTGAGGTCGCTGTAAATATCATTTTGTTAATATTATGTTTTATTTGCTGAAAATCAGTTTCGCTTCTCACTGAAAGATCTTTGAAACTGTAACTGTAAGATTTCGGTGAGGGATATTCACCTACGGTAATTTTTAATTATATTCAGAATTCAGAAGTTTACACTTCAATCAACACTGGTAACAAGTTTCGAACTATTTTCATGGAACTCTAATTTTCTTCAACCGTTTGATCCTTTTTTTAAATCTATAATTTTATAAAATAGCTTGTTCATAATGCCGATTGCAGTTGAACCTGTCTTATAACGAGCTACCGTATACACGGAACACAAATTTTAGGCCCCTCTAATTTCCTATAAGATTAATATGTTATTTTGTACGGCTATAGGCAACTTCCGAATGTTTAGGATATCAAGGTAGAGGAAAATATTTTTACACTACTATTGCTTTCATCCCCAGCCTTCACTGTGTCCTAAACAAAGGCTACGCGAGGCAGGTGTAACTCCTATTTCTTGGAGAAACCAGGGCACATAACAAGCATATCTTAGGACGTCATATAGTACCCCTTACCATAACCTTAATCCTTAGCAAACAGAAGCCTTCGCTAAACTATTTGCTTAAAATATCAAAGCGCCTGTCCCAGCCTATTTTCCGTTGTACGCTTCTTCCCCTCCTGTTCCATTAACGCTCAAAAAAGATGTGAATATTTCAAATGACATCCTTTCTACTTCCTAACAATGAAGCTTCCATCAACCTTTTAGGATAAGCCGTTGGAATAAACTCATGCAACGCATTTGGGGAAACTGCACCAGCTGCTGCATACCTTAGAGGGAAGAAAGAAACATGGCCGCATGTCGGCCGTTTCGGGTGGTTGTGGTCTTTAAATGAAAGGTTGTCTCAGGTGTTTTGGCCTTCAAAAAGGTTTCAGATTCTTTTCAATTTCTTTGAATGAGATGTTAGATGAAGCGTTTTTCAAGGTGAAACTATGACGGAAATTTTGAATTTTTTTATATTCAATGAAAGAAGAAGTAATGAATAGATGCTTATGAGCTTGGGGCTAGTGCAGGTGATTTTTCTTTATGGAATAGAAATTTTTGTTCCTTATCGGTTTGTTTTGTTTCAGTATTTTGAAACTCTGTCGAAGTTCTACTTTCTGAATGGGGGTTTTGCATGCGTTAGATCGTTTGCAAGATTTAGAATGTTCTTTCAATTGGACACTGCATTGTATGAATGTTCTTTCTGTTGCACACTGCACTGCATTGAAACCATACATGTTTTGGAAAGTGCTGTGATTAACATATAGCAGATTAATTAGATTATTTACGAAAATATTTTTCAGAACGGTGAAACTTCACATATTCTTTTATTGCACTCGATATTGGGGAAGTTTTCTGCTACAAAAATTCATTTCTATGCCAAAAAATAAAAAAATAGAGCTCTGTATTCAACATAAGGTGAGAATTTTTCGAAAAATACAGAATGGATGAAGCCAAATCAATATTTTATGGAATATAGTTTATCCAAATGTATAGACGGTACCATGGCTGAAAAATATAGGCTCGATAATTTTTTTCTCAAGGGAAAAAATTTGAAAAGAGAAAAAAGCTTTAAAAATGCCGGGTATGTGGATGTTGAAGAAGCATTGGTGAAATGGTTAACTATTGAAAGAAGCCGACACCTGCTATTTTCTAGAAAAAAATGTTACTTATATTTGTGCATTTTAGATGAAGCTGCATAATGGAAGGTACGGATCGAAACTATGACATTTAGGCTAAGTAATTTACGATGTAAAGTTATTAACTGAGGGTGCAACTGAAATCCTAAGAAAAACAAATTTAGTAACTGCATTTAATTGTTAGCTATTAATGTGATATTTTTAAGCTTTTATTCATTTCATTCATGGTGTTTCACTGTCAGTGAAATTTTGTTATAGATTTTTAACTTATTTCCTGATACGTTATCAAGTTCAAATTTTGTATACACACAGTTTTATCGATTGTAATGTAGTGTGGTAAAGCGATGTTTACAAAATTCGATTTATATCTTTGTTTAACGAAAAACTAAACCTATTAAAATTTTACCTCTTGAATTATTGAATGGAGAACAAAAAAGTCTTTTTAATGAAACTTGTACTGAAATTGGAGATTGATGTCTGAATTTTTCATGAATTATTGGAATTAATGAAATAAATTGTGGAGTCATTAGGTTATTACGAAGCAAGAGACATAAATAATAAGCAACGCCTTCGCCAGGAATCGAACCACGGACCTCTCGGTTATGCATCGAGCGTGCTGACCACTACACCACGAAGGCATGCGAAGAAGAGGAAAGAAATACCTTATATATTCCCTGTTTTAAAGGTCGACTGGGGATCAGGGGCCGCAATTGCCAAATCATGGTGTTGGAGAATCATCATCGACCACCTTTTTTAGTTTGGGCGCCAGTGTAGAGAATTAGGTTTTTATTTCGAAGCAGGAGACATTAAAAATAAGCAACGCCTTCGCCGCGAATCGAACCACGGACCTCTCGGTTACGCGTCGAACGTGCTGACCACTTACACCACAAAGGCATGCGAAGAAGGGGGAAGAAATACCTGCTAAAATGAATTATTGCCAATTTTTTAAACTGTATAACTTTTATGATTTCAAAGATCTCAGCATCTAAAAACGTATCGGGGTATAAAAGTTCGAAATTTTCAAAATTTATAAAGCAGACGTATCGGCCCTATTCTAAAACAAGAATGATAATAAAAAGATATTAATTTGTACATTGTTTTAATGTGTTATAGAGTTCATTACAAACATTCTTTTGAAATAAAAAATCTTGTTACGCTGCGGTTAAAAACCATACGAATGACAATGCATGTAAACATGCAAATACATCCTCCACAAAACCCTGGAATAAAATTTTATAATGAATTTCATAGTTCGTTCCTTCTTCCTGAGTGCAGCTGCGATAAATATTTCCGATAGCCTAATAAATTCATTTTTATCCACGGTGGGCATGAAGAATGATATTTTATAGTATTTTCACATCATTTACGAGGAGGGCTTTGAAAGTGTCGTTTACAATACTGGCTGCAATGTAGTGCAAATCCTTTTATTGTGAAATTTTTTCACTCTCATTTTGACGTGAAAAATGTTGCAAGTTTGTTAACAACATTTCTCTTCCGCCGCCAGCCGGATACTGTAGTTATAATAAACAAGTAATATAAAAAGAAACTTTTTTAAAGTCAATTCCTACTTAGGTCAACCAGGAAAAAAAAAAAAAACCACCCACACACGCACGCACAAAATTTTAAGTTAGAAACTTAAAACATTTTTAATATGTGCAAGAACTGTATTAACATCAAATGTAATCCACTATAAGTTTAAAAAATATATTTGAACTTGAGTGGATGAATAAAAAGTATTTTATAAAGACTGAAAATTTGAACAAGATATAAGGAGAGTGTGAGCTAATAGTAGGAATTGAAAAAGAAACACTATACGGTATTTCTCCCGCCTACTTAGCATGCCTTCATGTTGTAACGGTTAACACACTCGGCGCGTATTTGAGAGGTCCGAGTCCCGGCGAAGGCATTGCTCATTTTTCCTGACTCCTCCTTCAGAAAATCCTAATGACGCTAAAGTGGCGCTCGAACTAGAAAAGTTGGTGGATGATGATTCTCCACCACCAGGATTTGGCGATTGGGTCCCTTAATCTTTACTCTCCCTTTGAAAGGGGGATATATAAGGTATTTCTCCCTCTTTCTTAACATGACTTCGTGGTGTAACGGGTCAGCACACTCGGCGCGTATTCGAGAGGCCAGTGGTTGGAGTTCCGGCGAGGGCATTGCTCATTTTTTCTGACTCCTGCTTCAAAAAAAATCCTAATGACTCTACAAAAATTTGTAATGATCGTAATAAGTCCAATTAGTATCATTTCATAAAAAATAATTGATATTTCTTGCTAAACACCTTGTAATTTAAATGAATTTTCTTTAAGTCAATCCGATAGAGAAATACAAAAAAGTATTCTTAAGAACTGCTTTTATTGTTTTTCAGTCGTTTGTTTGTTAATGATTAACGGATAGATTACATTTGAAATTTAAATATCGTACGTTTTACTGATTGGCAATATCCTGGTGGATGGAAGAGAAAAATATTATTTCACTTCAGGCGTCTGGAACTCATTATTTTTAAATACCTGAACTTTTGGATTAAAATTGAAAGATAAAATGCACACATTGTGCAATTGCCGGAGTCGGACGCGCTGAAGGTAAAAATGTTTATTCCGAGCAGTGTTGCCACTGCTCCCTTTTAAACCCTTGAGTCTGTTAGTAAAATAAACATTAATTTTGCACAGAATACGAAATGATCGAAAACGAATTCGAAAATCAAAATTTGGGCTTCGAGGTGCCCATGTTCTGGTGGAAACCTATATGTATCCAAAATTTCCTAACTCTAGATGCCGCGGAATTTCTACTGTGGGTGGAACAATCATACCTACAGATCTGCAAAGAGATACATAAAACTTTCCAAAATACAAATATAGGAACCAGGAGACCACATTAAAATGAGTAGACCTCGTTATTTTTTTTAAACTATTTGTTTTTAAATCTGACATTGCCAAAGCATGGATATTTTCGTCATTTAAAAGATTTCTGTAATTGGAAGTGCATGACTACCTCCAACATCTGCGAAAATAAAGGCCGGTAAGGAGTTTTAAACTGAATAAGGGTGGGTGGTTTTATATATATATATATATATATAACCTTGTAATATTTTGATATTTTTCATGTCAGATTACTTATTACCAAATTGAGCTAATTGGAACGGTCCTTTGAATTCTAAATTGTAATTGGATACATCCCCTCTTCAAGGTTTCATATTGCACCATGTTATATAACCCATTTTCTGCACTATCCGCAATGAAAAAACGTTTGAGCAATCACCGCTCAGCCTTAAAAACTTAGCGAGTTTACAAATCGTTTTCTATTGTCTAAAATGTAAACTACGTATATAAAAATTGTAGGGCGCTTTTAGCATCTCTTGTGCTGTATCAGTTTTAGCTGAACTGTCGTTTTGAATAAATATTGCTGTTCAAATTAAAATTCATGTCCTAAACATGCTTTAAGCATCAAGCCAGTTGTGGATCTAATCATATCTACGCAACAGTTCATTCATTTTATCTTCTCTACTCAACTCTCGGTTAAATTCTATCAATGTACCACAATTGTGAAACTTTAAATTATCACACACGCACATATCTCTATAACTATCGCTTTTAACTTGATATTTGTCCTTTATACTGTGGTATGTTTAATAATTAATAGTTATTAAATAGTTTACCTTGAATTTTTATAGACTTACCTACAGAATTACACGGAAAGCTTTCACCTTTGCTATGTCTACATATAATAAAACAAAGAGTCTGTGTGTGTCTTTCGTTCGTGTTGCGAGTAAACGAATAGACCCAGGGCCACGAAATTTGGTACATAGGTGTATCTACACAAGAGCCAGTGCACCTCGAGGGGACTTTTTCGAAATTCGAATTACAGTTTTTTTTATTTTATGTTTTTTGACCAAATCGCGTCATTTTGAGACATAATGGGCTACAGGAAAGCGAGATTTCACTCCTTAGATTTCATTTTTACATCGGCGTGAAGCGTAGACACTTAGCTATTTTACGAACTTAAAATAAATTTCGCATTTCAATAAATCGATTAAATACGAATTTATTTAGGAAGGTGAGCTTAACATCTTTTCAGCGGAAATTTATTTTTAAAAAACTTATTTTAAAAAATGTGCTGTTAATTTTCCTTTGATGTTTGGATACGTTGAACTTTAATCCTTTCGACTCCTTTTAAAAAAGAATTTTGGAAAAATAATAATATTTTGTATTTTTTTAAAATTTTTTAAATCAAGCTTCCGAATACACTTCTCACATCTCAGATATTTTAAAATGTAGTTTTGGCAATAATTTTCCTTTCTTATTGTTGTTGATAGATTTTTGATGAAATTACATCATTTTGAATAGTTTCATTCTTTTAAAAATTTCGGTTTGGCAACAATGTTTCATCGTATTTCTTATGTTACTGTTTTTAAGAGACTGAAAAGTTTAAGAAATTAAAATGTTGTTTCTTTTTGCAACGGTAAATTGTTTAATTACTTTATTAGGATAATTAACATTTGTATCAAGGGATATTGCTTATTTCATTGTAATATTTTATACAAGTTAAATGGCTGCGATGTGACTCCTAACACATTTCCTCAGAAGATTACCTAAAGTATCATAACATTTCAAAATTTCAGAGAAATGATCATTCAAACTATCGAGTAAGAAAATGTTTAAAAAATTTTAATTTTATTGTAGAATTTTTATATAATTTTTTATGTTGTCATGGTGGTGCTTAAGAACGGGGTTATAAATGATGCTTTAACAAATGTTTAATACACATCTCATGCAATTAATTTGCTAAAAATTCAAGATGTATATGTTTTTCTGGAGATACATCAGGGCCCTATATAAAGGAGGGTTGGAATATTAACAAAGAGAAAAAAGTTGTAAGAACTTACGCAGCCATAGGTCGCAGGTGTGTGTTTTAGGCATTTTTCCGGTACGTTTAAAAGCCAGACGGAGGCTGGCCGCATAGCGGCTAGTATTTAAATAAGGACACAAAATAAATAAGATTTACGCTTTTATATGCATCTGCAGAATTTCCACATTGTCACATTTCCACTGAATGAATTCTGTCTTTTGGTTTCACATTTGTTGCCACAAAAAAAAGGAACAAAAGTAAAATACATGCTCAATAATAAACAACTAGCGCGAGACAGTGCCACTTATAGAGAATAATAAAATAAGGCATAAACTATTTTTAAATTAACACCTTTTGAGTTCTAAAAATATTAACTCTCGTAATAAATTTAGACCATAATCCTGTAGGATTTCTTAAAAAAATTAATATTACTTTTTTTATAGAATTCTACAAGATATTTTTGTAAGGGATTCATTGTTATTTGCGTATTGCGTTGGTAGGGACGCATTAAAGCAACCTAACTAGCTTTTGTAAAGATCCAAAACAACGAAAGCCCAACTATAAGACAATTCCTAACATTCCCTATCTCTACTATGAAATGAATGTTCTCATTGTAACCACACCGAATAAGAACTTTTTGGAGCTACCTAAACAGATATAAGATGCGGTGTGAGCGTAGACTTTATATGTGCAATTCTCCTTTAGGTAGCGTCAAATTGGCCAGGTTGCTATGGCAATGGTACTCTTGCTGGCAGTTATATACCTATGTACACTAAATCAACTTACCCGATTTATGGAAGTGGCTCGAGCACGTTGCTGCAAATTCTATCCTTCTGAGATTGCATGCAGCACTAAGAAGCGCCATCAACTTAGCCTTCTCTCCCACCCCCGCGTGCTCCATTTTCTAGAAGACTGGGGACTGTGGGTAAAGAAAAAAGAAGTGAAGAAGGAAAATGTGTAATAAGCTTTGTTTTTGCTTTGGATTTTGACCGATTTTTCTTATCGGTGGCTCTGCGCATATGCTTGGTTAACAGGTGCTTTTTGTTTTTCTTATCCATGTGAGTTGGAAATGGCAACAAAGAAGAATATTCCACAACAAGGGGGAAATATGATTACAATAATCCCGATTCTTTTTGTAAGGTTTTACTTAGCTCATTCGTAGTGTTTGTCGCTGTAGTCAAAATCTTATTATCGCTTTTTAAACTATGTTCTGAGCAATCCAGCTCAAATGTTGCGCATACACTGTTTGTGGACAAAAAGATATAGTGTGGTAAAGCAATTTTATTTTTCAAAATTCAGTTTAGAATTTAGTACCTTGAATGCTGAAACTATTTTTTTGCTCTTATCTGTATATAACGAACAAACTAAAAATGTAAAAAATTTCTTGTTTACGCCATCGGATTGAGAGAAAAACACTCTTTTAAATGAAATTTATATGAAATTTTTAACATGATGTCTGACTTTTCTGGTGAATTTTTTATTTTCGCTTGTCTTTTTTAAGATTATTTGACTTCCACGATTTTAAAATATCAGCATTTAAAAATGAAAAGGCATATATTCTTTTATGCGGTTTGGGGCGTGACCAGTAGTATGGTGGATGCAGGTATAGATCGTATTGGTTGAGAGGTACCAAGGTTATGATCTGTAAAAATACATAATTTCTTGACAATAAAATTTCTCAATAATAATAGTAGAACATGTCATCGAATGCATCGATTTGGTCTCATTACAGAAATTTCCGTAGGCTACGTAAGATAAATCAGGAAATGAGCAGGTGTGTAATCACGTGATATGCACGTTCATCAAGGTGAACATAAGGTGCAATGAATGGCAGATATTAATTACATAATGAAAATACTACAAAATACAATACTAATAAAGCTGATAAAAATAAACTAGTTTCACTACAAAATACAATACAATGCAGCAGAAGATGATCAATATGATACTGTAAAATCGAAGAAACTATAAACATATTTACAGATACTTTACGTACAGAGTTCACAGTTCATAAAGTGTTAAGTCACGTGATGTTGACGTCCACTGTCGGTGCAGTACGAAAAGTACACGTGTGATAAAATACAAATAAATGAGTAATAGTGCACTTTATATAAGAAATAACACGAATGCATATACGAGTAACATAAGAGATATAAAATGACATAAGATAATATAAGAAAAACATAATATAATATAAAAAAAACACAAGAACGCATATTAGCAGAGGAAACTATATACCGGGTGGCCATATTTAAACTAACAGTGCTCACAGTGTTCTGTAGCGCGATCTATTTGAAAATATGACGCCACATTTTGTAGGAAGATTAAACAAGACGGGGGATGAAGTTCCAAAAGTCACCGCTAGGGAAATATTTGGCGCTGTGTTATAGAAAATAGAGTGTTAACAAATGCAACTCAATACGGAAATTACCTTTTATTTTGCATTCAAATGAGATTCAATGTGGCTGCCTTTGTTGGGGACCACATATTGCATTCTGTAGACAGTATGCACAACAGCAGAAAGTAACATGTCTGCAGGAATCTCCCGTACAGTCCGTGATATGTTATCCTTCAACGTAGCCAGGTCCTGGACCACTCCTTCATAGACCTTGGACTTAAGGTAACCCCATAGCCAGAAGTCTCATGGGGTAAGATCAGGCGACCGAGGTGGATGTAACGTGAAATTTGAATAAAGAACTTCTTCTTCTGCTCAGCGTACCTGATATTGCAGACCACGAGACTTTATTGGTGTTTATGTAGATTTTATGCTTTTTTAAAAGTGTTGCCATATTGCACTTGAACCAAATCAGAAAATGTGCATAATAAAAGGTAATTTTATTCCGTATTAATTTGCATTTGTTAAAACTCTATTTTCTATTACACAGAGTTAAATATGCCACTAGCGGTGACTTTTGGAACTAATTTGTTTTTTCGCGGAATCTTTCGTCCCCCGTCTTGTTTAATCTTCCTACAAAATGTGGCGTCATTCTCGCAAATAGATCGCGCTACAGAACACTGTGAGCACTGTCAGTTTAATTATGGCCACGCGGTATATATTATTACGGATTTTCTGTTTAGTCAGCTATTTTTGGTAAAATTATAATTAAAATTGTTTTATTTCTCCGTGTGATGCAGAGCGTGACGAGTTTTAAGCAAAAGCTACACCGAAAACGTAAAACTACAGGAGCACGCGTGTTTAATAAATAGATATCTCGTAATTTATGTTTAAATTAAAATAATGCAATTGTGTGTTAGCTGCAACTGTAATTCTACTCTTTCCAGAAAACTCGAGAAATTACGAGAGCTTCTCGAGCTTGATTAAAATGCGTATAAAAGCCGGAGAAAAACATCTCGGTTCAGTTGTTTACTAAGTTATTGTTCCTTACTTAGACGCTGTCATTTTGAGGTCGGATTGGCTTTCTATGCGTTTTGAATTAGGTTCTTTTAAGGTTTTAGTAGTTTAAAATATAATTACTGTGTGATATCGGGATAGGGTACGAATATCTGTAAAAAGAATTTCAGCATTTTGTTTCTTTCTTGTGATAAGAATATATTTCATTAACTTTTCATCAGACTTGTGCATTCAATATATTACGAAACCGCGCGTGCGAAATAATATATGCAGAATCAGTTGAAGCAGCGTATTTGAGAATTGCAAATAAGACCTGGTTCACATGGGTAGTCATTCACTAAAATTCTGACACAGCTGAATGCTGCTTGACTTTATAGTAAAGGTAATATGATGTGGTAGCAGCATCGTAAATATTAATAAGAGTATCACGCTAGGTGGGGAAATTTTGATTTCCATTTTCTTGTACATAGTGTGCAGCAAAGGGCCTGAGGTATTTTTCTCCACTTAATATCTCATAAGGTTTGAAACATTTCATGTGATCACAGTTAAATTCACCATCGAAGAAATTATTTTTGGTTTTAAGTAGGAAGGTTTTAATGTGATCTAGGTTTAGATCCCTATAGAAAAGATCATTTCTAACAAAATAGCGAGCATTTGTTATGATGCGTAAGTATTTACGTTGAAAAGTTTACAGTTTTTGAATATCTGAACCAGTTGCAGTAAACTAGGCAGGCGAAGCATAAGACGTTATTGGACGAATCATGAGCAGATAAATTAGTTCCTTTTTTACCAGATGTAGTTTCGAGAATTCTTCAATGAGTGGAAACAGACATTTCATAATCCTTAGGGCTTTATTTCGAATGTGCGTGATGGGCGAAGTCTATGCGAGCTTGTTATTTAGAATTATTCCTAAATATTTAACCTCACTCACAATTGGCACAGGTTTATTGAAGAGTATTACACTCACGTCCATAAATTAAGGATAATGCAAAATCAGGCAAATGAAGAGTTAATTCTCATCCATAAACACAAATGGATAAACACACATTTGCGTTTATGGATGACACGGGCGTTGTCACCAATAAACACAAATAGTGCGACCATGACGCCCCGAAAAAAACGTACATGTTGTTCCAAAATGACGTCCCGATAGATTTGGCTTGTTATGGTTCTAATTTGAACATGCAGGTCAGTTCTGGAACCCAGAATAATTTCACCCCAAACGAGCACTCCACCACCGTTACGGTGTCGTTCAATGATGTTTCCTTGGTGATAACGGGTACCTGGAGCTCTCCATATGAAAGTCCGGCGAGAATCAGACTGCAAGCTAAACCTGGACTCGTTGGAAAACATCACACTAGCCCACTGTTGCGGTGTCCACAATGCATGCTTTCTACTCAAGGCTAACCGCAGCCGACAGTGAGTTGCAGTAAGTGGAACGCATCTGACAATGCTCCTAGCATATAGAACAATCTGCCCTAAGCGTCTGTACGCGGTCTGCCTTGAAATTGTCGTACCAGTGGGGCTGAAGAAAGCTGACGAGAAAGGTCTGAAGCTGTGCTCCGCCTGTTTCTTTTGGCATTAACTGCCAAATACCGGTCCTCATTCGGCGCTGTAACTCTGGGGCGACCTGTGCTGTAACGTGTACTCACATTAACATCAACTAAAAATCGTTGCCAAAGCCTGAAGATGACACTCTGGGCAATTCCAAGTTCCTCTGATACATCCAGTTGGGTACGCCCACATTCCAGGCGGCCGATAATTCTACCACGTAAAAAATCATCCAAATGCGTCCTTTTTGTCATAGCTATTCGGTTATTGCACTGAAAGGCTTATAAAGCTCCTGCGAACAATTTTACTTCTTTGCCTGTATTCCTTATATATCACTCTCTTACACTCTCGTCATTGTGACGTACCATCGGTGTCATCTGGTTACCTCCTGAAATTTGCATATGATTCTTGAAGATGTGTGTAGTGATTTTACAGCTGATATATTTATTTTAGAGTTCGATTTCGGCGTGACTCCGAATTATCCTTAATTTATGGACATGAGTGTAATTGCTTGTGGATCGGACAGTTTCTTTATCTTCTTCTAATAATTAATAGTTGTGATTTTTGAGAGTTTATGCTGACTCACCACTGTTTGCACGATTGTTTAATCGTAGGTACAGTGTCTTTATGTATAGGTACAATGTCTTCAAGTTTATTTATAGCATGGTTTACATTTGCAAACTTCACTGCCAGAGCAGTATCATCTGCATAGCAGACTAGCATGGAATTATTAAGATTTTCAAATTTTAGGAAATCAATAAGTAGAGGACAGGCCCTACGCAGGAGCCCTGCGGACGCCAGCCAAGATAGTCTTAGTTGCAGGGATACAATTACCGACGGAGACACGGTGCGGTAAAAATTTGAAGTGCGATAAACCGATAAAAATTTTGCGATTTTGATGTTGAACTGTATGTAAGGCAAATGCGAAGAAATCGATCCTTAATAATAAATCTAAAACGGCAAACAAGAGGGGCGGTTGGCTGATGGCTCAACTTGTTTCGGTCCGGGAAGCGGGGGTTTCACCCCTTGCAATACCAACAAAATACGAGAGGGGTGGTTTCAGGAGTGAGTTAAAAAACAGACTGATAAATTGCGAGCTCAGGAAGAGCAAAGAAAACCTCATAAAACTCTTTCGGCCGACCGTTAAAATCAAAAATGTTTCATCAGAAATACGTATTCAGTTATCCTGAAACATTTCTTCTAAATCTGCGAGGTTCCTTTGCTGACGGTTAAGAGAATTTTTGCTATATTATGAGAGATACAAAATAACAAAATGATGACGAAAAAGACATTAAATTATTAAGCACAACATTAATGATATCATCTTTATTTCATTTCTTCGTTCTATCAGTTGTAACATTGATGTGCAGAGGCTGTTCGCACATTTTTAGACGATTACTGACATCATCTGTCTTTCATTTCTTCTTTCTATCAGTTTAAAATTGCTGTACAAAGGCTGTTTCTTTGCATATTTTCAAATTAATATATTAAATTAAATATAAATTAATATAATAAATAAATTAAATATAACCTTTGTATTTTATAGAATTATTTTACCTAAAATTCTTTCTTTTTAAATTTTTTCCTTGATAACCATTATTCTTCACTATCTTTTGTACACTGTAATTTCCAAGACACTAGAGCATTTTGTTGTACTGGAAGAGGTACAAGGGGCATTCAACTGAAAAGAAACGAAACGTCATAAGAACCAAACTGCTGCTAGAAATTTAAATATACCGCCGTGGCATAACTTAGTGAGACATCTGAAGACGCAAATGTAGTACTCCACATGGTTGTGCGTATGCGCAGCCACCCAGGTATGACGCCGGAGTGAAGCAGGCAGTTGTGTGTTCCATCCAATCGCTGCGGCAGTGAGTTTGAGGATTTTGGCGTCCACACTGCAAAAACCGACGATTGAGGAGCAGCGAGATGTAATCAGATTTCTGACTGTGGAAGGGGTTAAACCGGCGATATTCATAGCCGCATGGGGGCCATTTGATAAGGAGACTGAGTCACCGGGAAAGTGGAGTGCCAGTTTTCGTGAAGGCTTGGAGTTTTTAAGTGGTGGCCCGAGACCAGGCCAGGTAAAAACGGTAATCACGGTAGAACTCATCACAAAGTGAACGACTTGGTGAGAAGTGACATCTCAAAAAAAAAAAAAAAGGACGACGAGCTGAAGGACACACTGTAAGACCGTCTCCTGTCACAGCTACAGGAATTCTGGGAAGTGAGAATCCTTCGGCTCACGAATCAGTGGGATAATTGTGCTCAGGTCTTTGATGATTATTTGTGAATAAAGAGTTCAATATATCTATAGTTTCGTTTCGTACCTTTTCATTTGAACTGGAAATTTCTCGGAAGACGGAAGGGAAACTATATAATACCCGAGAGCCTATTAGTTTAGCTTTAGCTGAGAGTATTAAGAATTTGTCAGGACTGAGTGTTCGGTGCATATTCTTGGCAAACATCTTCGTGAAAGTACTTGAGTCCTGATCTTGAACAGGGAGCTGAATGCAGCTATGTTCTGTGGTAGAATATTGTGGTTAAGTGGTAGAAGAACTGCACTTTAAAGGGATTTAAAATCCTCTTTTATTGAACCACAATTATTTACAACCACTTCCCAACTCGGGAGGGATACAGAAAATAAAGACCGCACTGGGGAAAAAAGACCGTGGGGTCTAAAATGAACAATCAAATTAATTTAAACTAAAGCTAAATAGAAATTAAATAGTCGTTGCTCACAGAGCTATAACGCGAGGTTGGCTTCTAAACTAAATGGTGCGTAGCAAGATTTAACTAATACTGACGCACTTGGAATTACTTCAATAAGTAATCACGTACAGCGCTACGGCTTAGAATTTAAATACTAGCTGGTCAGGCGAACGTTGAATAGAGTAACAGCGGTCTGAGAATAAAAGCTCGCTCACAATGAGAGATTTCCACCTTTCGCTTAAATACTCGTACTACTTGGTTCCACTTCAAATTAGCATAAAGCTGAAACGTGCGGTTATTCTAACGGGAAGTTGAAATGAGAAGGGATAGAAAAAGTTAAATTAAAATAAAACTTTGTTAGTTTAACTAAAACCTTACAAGTTCACGGTACTAAATCCAGATATTTAGAGACCACCGTGCGAGCTCATGCTTTTGAGGCTCTCTACCATGTGTTCATCGTTTTTTATAGTTTGTAGAGGTAATTACTAATTGTGCTCCATTATAAGGTGCTTTCTCCATGCCTTCGTGATGTAACGGTAACACACTCAGCACTTTCGAGATATCCAGGTTCGAGTCCCTACGCGGGCATTGCTCAATTTTCACGTCTCCTGCTGCGAAAAACCCTAATGACTCTACACTGTGATACTGAAAAGACAGAGCTGTACAAGAACGTTTGCGTGGGAAGTTCCAGAAATGTGAAGTGTTCTCGGAAAATAAGTTTCATAAAACTTCCATCGGTTCTGTGTACATTCAATCCGTCACAAACACATACGCACACGTAACAATTATAAAATACATATATAAATAAATAATATTCAAATTATGTATATTACAAATAATACAATAGTTAATATAATGGGATTTTACCACGGGCAAGTTACTACTAACAATATTATTCACAACGCATATTTAATAACGGAAAAAAATGTACAGAATATATGTAACATTAATGATATCTTATCTTACGGAAAGACCTTGCATACAACTCGCTTCTTTCACTTCTTAAGACTAACTGTACTTCTCTTTCTATACGCGTGGTTTGCAGATAAGCTGCACTGGGACGAGAGTAAAATACTTAACTATGAGGCTGGCAAGGCCGTATATATGCGGCCTTATGTTTTGTGATGTCTGTAAAACGTATATATACGTGCATCTTAAAATATGTTCAAAAATTAAGGCAATATATGAACAGTCCTTAAATCCAAGTATAAAATGCCAGGAGCATAAATTAAAATAAAGAAAATACTCATCTCTCATGGCCTATTTATACGTCATGCTAATTTTATAGTTTTTCCTTGTGAAAAATGTTAAGTATATTATCCCAGTTTTTAATTTTTTGGTCTGTCAAAAAGTATGTTTTAGACATTAGGCTTATTTAATCGTTTCTTTGCATAAAAATTGTTTACGGGTTTTGTTACTCTTTTATCAGTCCGTTGTAAAAAACCTTTTTGCTAGTTATAATAATTTTACCTCGTTTTCCTTTAAAAAAAGATTTTACACGTTACACTAATTTTACATCGTTTTATTGTACACTGCGAAAAAAAGGAGACAGTTCTATATCTCCTGTCCAACTGGGCTGATTGATGAAACTCAACTTTCGTTTTTCATGTCCCGAAAGCACAACTTAGGATATGTATTAGATTTATATATAGCACGGTTCTAATATAGGTATTTTGATAGAAAATCAGCCATTTTCTGAAATGACATGCCAATTTGTTTCCATATTTCGATTCTATGACTCAAATTATGCCAAACTGCCAGGTTTTGTAAAAATCGCATGAGTAGATTTTAAAAAATTAGCTCCTGAATGTTAATTGAATTTCATATGTATATGCATATATATATATTATTTATTAAACTCTTTTTTATTAAACTTGCTTATTTCCTTCTTCCAGAATTCGAAATTTAGGCTTAATCCAAATATAACTCGCACATTCTTATAATTTATTTTTCAAATTAGTATTTTAAAATATTTTAAAATTTTTTTCGAAAACATTTTTGTATTATAATCTATTAATTTTCTTAAGATCATTTTAAAGTAGACGTATTCCTAGGCACACCTGCAAAAAATGAGAGTTTTTATTGAAAATTTTCTAAAAGATACATAAATTTACATATTGACTCACTTTGAAATTTAGCTTCTCTTTTTTTTTTTAGCATTAATAACGCCAAACTTGGCTTACGCTCTTTGTTAAAATTAAGAATGATGTAATAAGTAAGAATGATGACTTTTTTGCGCTCGTCAAAAATAAAAAAAGCTAAGAAAAATAGGTTGCTATAAATTAAGAAGTCCGGCAAGTAACTTATTCTCAGCGCAAACTGAAAAAAATACGTCAAGTAAATTTTTGAATTTCTCCATAAATTTCGCTCCAAATTTTACAAAATTTAAGACTTGGGCATAATTTCAGTCGTAGAATCAAAATATGGAAAAACTTTGGCATGTCATTTCAGAAAAAGTCCGATTTTGTATCTAAATGCCTTTGTTAAAATAAAGCTATATATAAATCTAATATATATCCTAAGTCGCGCTTTCGAGGCATGAAAACCGCAATTTGAATTTCGTCAATCGGCCCAGTAGAACGGGAGATACAGAACTGTCCCATTTTTTGTTTTGCGTAGTGTACAAATGTATTTCTACACGTTTTGCTAGTTTTAATCGGTGTCTCGTGAAACAGTAATTACACGCTATGTTAATTTTATATCTTTCTATTTATAAAAGAATGATTTTACACGCTGTAATTAGTTTTGCATCATTTCTTTGTAAAGGTTCGCGTTGTGCGCTGGCAAAAATTGCTTTTATACGTTTTGCATAATGAAAAATTCTTTGCACATTAGTTTAATTTGATATCGTTTCCTTGCACATGAGCTTATTGCTTAGGCATATTGACGGATAAATATAAATTTTCTTAAAATTCTTTATATCTTGTAAACCGCAGAATCAACATGTCTTTTGGTCAGAATTTCTAAGTCGTTTAAAGGCATTCGAGAATTCTCCACATAGGTTTCAATATTAGTTTACCTTTTGTGTGCACATAAAATTACCAACGCTTAGCATTGAATGAATATTAAAATGGAATTTAAGCATTTGTTGCCGAGCGTTCCCACTAAGCTCACCGCATTTTCCAAGAGCACGATCCGGTTAGGATTCTGAAGCCAAAGATTGTCTCCAAGCTTCCCTTCCCCGCGCCCACCTCGGCTTCGCCTAACACGTTCTTTCCATTTCTCGCTGTTTAAATATTGACGACGTTCCGGAGGGCTGAGTACAGCCTGCCGTTGGCATGGGAACTCGGAATCGCGCAGGGCATCTCCAGCGAACTTTGTCTCTTCCCTTGTATGCCCGACTCAATTTTAAGAAGATAGTCTGTTTAGAGCAAGAAATGGTGAGAAATGCTATTTTACAGCGCAACTTCTCAGACGCTTTCGATCGTGACTCTCTGAGTTGTGGTCCTGACATTGCCGAACCTTTCTTCCGTAATAGGATGTGTGGGTAATACAGGAAAGCTCTAACCGTAAGAAATAAGGTACACAGAGAAGCAATAAATTAAACGACACTGGCTACGAGAAAAAACCGTTCGATGCAATACTCGTTTTTTCCACATATATTTATACTTGTATGCCGGTAGCATTTTGTTAGACGATATTTACAACATTTGGAAAATTTCATCTTTGTTTAACTATCGTAAAGAAAATTTGTACACTGCGCAGAAAAAATGGGACGGTATCTCCCATTCTACTGGGCCGATTCACGACATTATGTTTCTCATGTCTCGAAAACGCGACGTAGGATATGTATTAGATTTATATATAGCATTGTTCAAATAGAGGTATTTTGACACAAAATCGGACTTTTTCTGCAATAGCATGCCAATTGTTTTCCATATTTCCATTATGCGACTCAAATTATGTCAAACTGCCACGTTTTGTAAAAATCGCGCAAGTAGTTTTTAAAAATTAGCTCTCAAAATTTTAGTTCCTCAATGTTAATTCAGTTTGGTATGTATTTATTAATATCACTTTTTTATGAAACTTATTGGATTCCTTCTTATACAGTTCGAAATTTAGGTTCATTCTAAATAACATTCACCCATTTTTTATGTTTTATTTTTAAAATTTGTATTTTTAAATAATTTTATTTTTAATTTTTCGAAAAAAATTTTAAATTATAACCTATAAAATTTTTTCAATCACCTCAACGTAGATGTACACTCACTTCCAAAAATTAAGCACGGAGAGGAAAATGCTAATTTCCGGAAGCCAATCAGAATTGAAGAGGATGCAATTCGCTGCAGAGGTAGATGGAAGTATGCAAATATGTTAGGTAACAGCCAATCGCGCTTTCATGTCAAGAAATATGTAAAAAAGGCAGTCTTATAAGAAGCCAGCTTTATGAAGGTTACAGAAGTTGATTGTAAGTGCTGATAGAAGGTGTTTAAAACTTTCGTACAATTTGTTTTCAAGGCATATGTATTTCTATGACTTCCAGAAGACGAATGGAAGATTCTGAACGTTGGCGTGCTGTGGGGCGCATTGAAGCAGGACAGTCGATCACAGATGTTGCTCTTTTCCTTGGCGTTCATCATTCTGTAATTTCACGTTCGTGGAAACAATTCCAAACCACACAGACAGTTGTCCGAAGGCCCGTAGCCGGTCGCTCAAGGGTTGCAACCCCCGCAGAAGATCGATATATTGCTATTGTAGCCAAGCGAAATCGCAGAGCGACCTCCACACGTGTGACATCTATGGTTACAGTGTCCATTGGTAAGACGATATCTGTAGCTACTGTATACCGCACTGACCTGCACATCTTTAAACGAGGTTCTTTGATGGCTTTCCGGTATCGAGATGAAGTCCTAGAACCCATTGTGAGATTGTACGCTGCAGTAGTTGGCTCTACTTTTGTTTTAATGGACGATAACGCACGTCCCCGTAGGTGATGACTACCTGGAGATCGTCGATGACTACCTGAAGGGCGAAGGGATTGCGCGTAGGGCGTGGCGAGCATATTCGCTAGACCTTAATCCCACTGAAAATCTTTGGGAGCTCTCGGCCGTGCAGTATGTTCAGGTTTCTCACCTCCGGCCACTCTTATTGAGCTGGAAACTGCGCTACAAGAAGAATGGCAATTGCTTAATTCTGCGGTGGGTGACCACCTAATTGAAAGCATGGCCCCAAGATGTAAACTTTGTATACAGATGAGGCGGCATCACATACCCTATTAATGTCCTTTTTTTCATTTTTTGCTGTTTATTTTCACTTTATACATAATTCTGTTTAAGTCTCCAGTATGTCATTATCTGATAACTTACAAAAATTTAATATTGTTTTCATTTCTGTGTATAATTATTAATTTTGATTTATGCATAAATGTATATGCTACGTTTCTGCCGAATTTTGTGTCATTCAAAGCAGTATTTGTTGATTTTTTTGCATTTTACATCTTCGTGCTTAACTTTTGGAAGTGAGTGCATTTCTAAGCATACCTGCAAAAAATTAGAACGCTCTTTTCAAAATTTCCGAAGATATAGGTGAATTTATGTATTAGCGCATTTTGAAATTCGACATATTTGTTGAAAACGATAATAACATCGAATGTGGTTTACGCAATTGGCTAAAATTATTTGAATGAAAAAACGATGTGACTTTTTTTTCGCTCATGCACAATGTAAAAAGGTAGGAACGATGTGACTTTTTTTCCTCTCCTGTACAATGGAAGGGATAGGAAAATAGGTTGCCATGTATTAAGAAGTTCGCCAAGTAAATTATTTTTGGTGCACACTAGAAAAAATTCGTCAAGTTAAATTTTTGAATTTCTCCGTAAATTTCGCACTAAATTTTACAAAATTTAACATTTAGGCACAATTTGAGTTGTAGAATCGAAATACGGAAAAACATTGGTATGTTAATTCAGAAAAAGACCTATTTCGCGTCAAAATACATATTTACTAAGTCGCGCTTTCGAGAAATGGAAAACGCAATTTGAATTTCGTAAATCGGCCCAGTAGAACGGGAGATATTGAATCCCATTCTTCTGTCCCATTCTTTTTTTTTTCGCAATGTACATTGGTTTCTATGGAAGACAAAGGCGTACACAGATCGTTGAATGAAATTAAACTCATTAGCGACAGTGAATTAGCAAAAGGTCTGGTGTGATCACCCTATGACTTCCAAGTACGGCCTTTTAAATTATTAGTCCAAAGGGGGGCTTTGTTCTTGAAGGCCTATTGTTTTCATTTTGCGATTTTGCGTTGGAAACATTAAAAGTCTCAATCACTTTTTAAACTGTTCCCGCCAAATCTTGCAGCCCTGTATTATATTTAAGCAAATTAAATAATGGAGGATCTGCATATATGTATGTATATTTCTCCAAATGGGATAAAACGGTACCTAGAGCCGTCCAGTTTTTAATAAGGGTCGTTATGCGCGCCTGAAAGACCGAATTTGGAATTTGTTTTCTTATGTTTCCTATTTTGTAAAATTTTAACGAATTTTTAATGAACAAACTCAAACGATTTAAAAGCGAGCAATGGGAACACTCTACTGAAAAAAAAACTTTTTATCTAAAGCGCGCGGAACTGTGTATGGGAAATTATAAAGATATACTCATTTTTAAAATTATTTCCCGATATTGTTGTTGAACTGAATTTTATGGTTTAAGTGCGAAGAACATGACATTTAATAAATAAAGGTAACACGCAAAACGTTAAAAACGTCCCTTTGGACGTAATTTAAAATCTGAAACCTTTCAGGTTTTTTAATATATGTATTTTTTGCTGCACTTTATTTAAACTTATTTCCTCGAATAGTTTAACTTAATTTACCGATTCCAAACGGCAATTTTGAAAATAACATTAAAAGTTGCAAATTTTGAAATTAAATATCGAGGCCAATTTTTGTCGTAATTCAAACTTCAGGGTAAATCGAATTTTTTTTTTATTTGTGATATTAATTTTTATAATATTTATTTATGACAGTACCCCTATGTACATATGTCAGGCAAAAGAGTAGCCAAAATGCATATTTCTTTCGAAATCCGAAATCTTTCGCGGTGACAGTACCTATTAATTTCATTATCTAGTGCGAATTTAAGGAAATTTTGCTTTAACAAAAGAGAGCTTTAAAAGCAATGTGTTGTACGTCAAAGTATAAGATATTAAATTTCAAATGTAGTTAAAGAACTCAGGTTTATGGAAGAAATGTGTTGCCACTGCTCCTCCACCGCCCCCCAAAAAATATTTTAAACACTTTTATCTTCTAGGCTACAAACTATTGTCATTCGGCAAAGCGTAAGATATTTTATTAATTTTTCTTTCAAATTGAATTTCCTGGTTACTGATTAATAAACGAAGCCAAGAAAAAAAAATAAAAGGCTTTCTTGATTTATATTATTCTTAATTCTGTGAAATTACTCATTACAGTTCTGATGCTTTTTTTCGTTTCTACAATAATTACTTTCTGTTCTTAATAATTCACAAATTCAATGGACATATTTTCACGCACACAATGTTGTAATCACGCACGCCTGTTTCATGACGTCGGGTACAAGAGAATAAATTTAAAATTCTAAAGAATAAAAACGTTAAATACCAAATATATTGATTTTAAGCAAGGTTTGTTGTCTAATATTTTAGTGAAAGTTTTTCTTATACATAATTTTTTTTTATACTTTATATTATTTTATATGTGTTAATTTAATGATCGTATCTTCCTTCAAGTCTTCTCAATTACACTCATATTTTGTATTTTAGTACGTTCTTCTATATAAATATTGAGAATACGAATACTATTCAAATATCAATTATTTTTAACCCGAAGTGGCATTAGCCCTGAAGGGCTAATTCTGGAAACGACATTTTGCGTTGAATTACAAAAAATGGCGTATCACTTTGCCACCTAATATTATAACCCTGTATTATATTAAAAAGAAAATTAGAAAGAAATTAAATAATTAAGAAAAAAGAAAATTATTAGAAAGAAATTAAATAATCAAGAATCTGTATGAATGTACGCATGTTTCTAGCAATTTAAAAAGCAACGGCAGAGTCATCAAATAACGTAGTCCTCTACCCGAAAATCGGCACCTGGAAGTCCGAATTTGGAATTTGCTTTATTGCCTATTTCATATTTTATAAAACTTTAACGAATTTTTGATTAAAAGCTTCAATAATTTCAAAGAGAACATTGGCAACACTAACATTTTCATCTGCAGCGCGAGACTGTCTATCGAAAATTCTAAACATATACTGTGCTTAAATATTTTTAGCCCAAATGCTATCGAAATGTATATGTGTCTATAAATGAAAAAGCTGATGTGATGTAAAAATGAAAAAGCCACATAACTTCCTTCTACGATGTATTAAATTACAGTCATTTTTCCTACATTTCATTTAAACTTATTGGTTTGAATTAAATCTACTTCGTCAATAGCGCATAAAGCACAGTAGAATAAATTCACTCTTTAAAATTCACTCTATTTGTTTATCACAGCGACACTCTGGCGCTAGTTTCACTTAACAGCGTTACATCTCATTCATTTTATAATTCAGAATGCACAACAGTTATGTCATCAGAAGAATTATCTAATCGTTGCCACATGTTCTATTCAAATACTGTAATAAATCTAAAACGATGTATAAAAGAAATTAAACAAATAAAAAATAAACACTTTCTAACAGACGATTCAGCGTCGCTTACCAAGCGAGCATGTGCTACTCTTAAGCATTCTCCTCTGCCCGAGACAGACTGGCGACAATATTTGCTGCTAATACGAAACACTTATTTCCTCGAATTTCATTGCAGATATATTTCTCATTCAAGTAATTCAGCTCCCACTTCGTGGCAAGGCAAAAATACATAAAAACTCAGAATATTTTCATTAATATTTGAAAAATATAGAAAACCACAGAACACCAAATAAATTTTAAAAAATAAAAAAAGAATATTTTCTACAATTAGAGTTTCTCCGCAAAAACAAGCAATTCTGCGATCCGGTGAAAGGGCAGATTTTTCAATGAGCAAAATTGAAAGTTTACTTTTGGTTCCACTCGGCAGAAACACTCTGAAAATGCACTTATACTCGTTTCAGAAGTAGCTAAATAATAATTTTGATGCTCCACCAGCGGCCGAGCGATAAAGCCGCTAAACCCTGGTAGTTCGGTTCGAGGTTCGAATGCCGCGATTGGGCTGGCTACATGGGCATTTGCGTGATTTTCTCCCTTAGAGTGTCCCTTAGAGAGTACTCCCCAAAGGCATCCCTCTCCTTAGACAGGTAGCCCCCAAGGCTTTGCTGTAATCACTTAAACCAAACGAAATAATTTTAATGAGTCCAGCTAGTGTAAATTCACAAAAATACCTAATATTTCTTATTAGGAATCTCGTGATTTAAATGCATTTTTACTTAAATCAATCGGGTTAAAAGCAGAAAAATAATACTTTTAAAAACTGCGTTTATTGTTTTTAAATCGCTTGTAAATGTATAACAAATAAATTAAATTTTAATTTTCCGCTGTACTGAATAGCAATATACTGACGTGTGGAAAATAAAAGTATTTTATTTTGAGCTCTGGCAACACAGGGCCTTTAAACAGCTAAATTTTTTGACTAAAATTGAAAGATAAATATTTTACATTTTGTGGAACGACAACAATCTAGTTCTATGTAAATAAAAGGGTTTTTATTTCAAATATGACTTACCAGAATTCGCTTGCAGATTGTTGAGTTTACTAATGAAAATTTCATTAATTTCGCACAAAATACGAAATAAAACCTCGAAATCCAAATTTCGTATATAGAGGTATATCTCGTTCTGCGGAGAACTGCGCGAATTCAAAATTTTACGGATTTAGGTGCCGTTTGTTTTCCACATTGCGAGTAATATAAATATTTACATACAGATTCTTCACTGTTTAATAATATAGAGAGATAGCAATTGCCTTCTAACTACACAGTCCAGTCACATTAATGTGACCATCTGTCAAAAGCCAGAATAACCACCTTTCGCAGAGCGAACTGCTGCGAGACGTGCAGGAAGAGAGTCACATAGGTCCCTGAAGGTGTTCTCTGGGATGTTGAGCCATGCCGACTCTAATGCCGTGGCCAGCTGCGCTAGATTACGCGGTTGAGGATCCATGGCGCGAACAACTGGATCGAGATGGTCGCACAGATGCTCGATTGGGTTTAAGTCAGGTGAGTTTGCTGGCCAGGGGAGGACGGTAAACTCATCCTGGTGCTCTTCGAACCACGCACGTACACTGGCAGCTGTATGGCACCTCGCATTGTCCTGCTGGAAGATGCCATCATCCTGAGGAAAAACAATGCGCATGTAGGGGTGAACATGGTCCGCAAGGACAGATGCGTACTTGTATTGATCCATTGTGCCTTCCACAATGATCAGTGAACCTAGAGAATGCCAGGAAAACATTCCCCAGACCATAATGCTCCCGCCTCCAGCTTGGACCGTTCCGGCAATGGTTGCAGGGTGGTTCCTTTCAGAGGTTTCACGCCTTATACGCCAACGTCCATCTGTCCGATGGAGCATAAAACGCGATTCATCCGAAAACGCAACCTGTCGCCACTCAGTGGACGTCCAGCTGCTGTACTGGCGTGCAAATTCTAGCCTTCGCCGTCGATGAACAGCAGTCAGCATAGGTGCACGAACCAGGCGTCTGCTTCGGAGGCCCAGACGCAGCAATGTTCGCTGAATAGTACTTTGGGAGACACTTTTGGTAGCCCCTTGGTTCATTTTGGTGGTCAGTTGCTCAACGGTAGCCCGTCTATCTGCCCGAACGCATCTCCGCAACCGTCGTTCGCCTCTGTCATCTATGGCCCGTGGTGCACCACATTTGCCACGTCGCTGATTTTGGACAGTCCCATTTTGCCATGCACGGTACACTTTTACCACGGCGGCACGCGAACAGTTCACAAACTCAGCCGTTTCGGAAATGCTTCCACCCTTGGCCCGAAAGCCAATGATCATGCCCTTTTGGAAGTCGGATAAATCGCTTCGTTTCTGCATTACGCCGACGATTGAAATGTTTTCCGAAGCCCTCACACACCCTTTATATACGCTCAACTGCACTGTGCTGCCACCTGCCTTCTGTGATTGGTTATTTAACTCTGACATGGAAAGTACGTGGTGGTCACATTAATGTGACTGGACTGTGTATAATGTGATAAGAACATATTCGAAAAAAAAAAACCATATTCTTTTTTTCCGAGGGAATATTCTAACAAAATATGAAATGTCACGGAATAACTGTAAAATCTGTCTCTGTTATTCCATATAATTTAAAAATAGATCCTAAAATGAACTTGGCGATTCTCGCATAGGCGTAAATGAATTACAAGCACAGAAGAAGGGTGAAAAATAACCCTTTATTAATTTAAAGTTTAATAGAAGGGCCACGATATTCGTGCGTTACAAAAACACCGTCAACGTGCGGTGAAACTTAAAAAACGTGGAATGTAATTCAAATAGAAATCTAAAATAAAATAGTGCTGGATTAGCACGTTAAATTACACCTAACAAGTTCTCACGAAAAACCTAACAGGCATAATGATATTTCGAAATGGCCAAGAGGCTTAGTAGCGTAACAGCGAGATAGCAACGAAACGTGCGCTGGCTAGCGAAAACACGCTCTGAATAAACTCAGAGATTTCCCCATTTAAATATTCACTTAACTTTAAATTTACATCTTGGTGAGAAAATACGAAGGGGAAGTTGAGAAGTTCAGAAAAGGTATCAAACTTAAAATAAATTTGCAATGCAAAATAAGGGAAACCTTAGAATAAGAAAGAGATTAAAATATTCAAATTTTTTAGGCATGCTGTTTTGACAAATAGGAGATAAGATTGTTCACATAAACACGCGAAAAAACATAATGTGCATCGTCTTTGTCCACGATATATCGCTGAACTCAGAATGCGCTGTAGGATTCTTTATGAGAAACATTTATCCGTACAAAATTGGAAAAATGGTGACACAGTAGAGGGATCTTGGGTGTAGGTGAATAACTGCAATAAAAAGAGATCCATTTATTGTCATCAAAGTGGATAAAATTTCTCAAGACATGGTTCAAGGAATCTAAAGAAAGTTTTTCTAAAGGATTTTATGATTGTTGATATAAAGACAAATTAAAAATAAAGAGAGTGTAGAAAAGTGTTAAGATCAACTCCATATGTTATCAAGAACATATTTTATATCCAGTTTTCAAATATGAAATATCTTGTGTTTACACACAGTGTGATCAATTAGTAGAGCTGCATCAAGACAAAGCAAGCAGAGACACGTCAAAATCTACCGTTGATTTCCCGGAAAAAAAGGAGTAAGAAACGGGTATCAAAGCCTTACCCCTCATTCATATCCCTACTAAATATCCTGACCACTGTATGTTTGCGCTTTCGGACTTTCAAAAATCCGCTTGTCCAAAGGTCGACCTGCAACCTCCTTAGACTTTGGAAAGCTGTTCGAGAACAATGAGATAAAATATATTTTCCGATATTACAAAAAACGTTATTGTGGAAATTGCGGTGTATAAAGATAGTGAAGAGTAAGGGTTATCAAAGAGAACATTTAAATCAAAAAAATTTTAGGTAAAATATTTGTCTAATTGCAATGGAAATCGTGTAAAAAATAAACGAATAGACTGTGTATCCATTTTTTTTTCAATTTGCAGTTCTATACGGACTGAAATTAACAAATCAATACAGAAATTTAGCGCAGTCCCAGTTTCCTTTGGAAGGGCCTTGCAAATACTCACCTATATTTTAATTTCTTAAAATTTATCTTAGAACGTTAGGTATTCATATCCTATAAGGTCATTTTTTGTACATATGGTTCACTGCGTAAACAAAAGGATAGTTCTATATCTCCCGCTCTACCGGGCGGATTTACGAAATTCAAATTGCATTTTTCATGTCTTAAAAGCGCGACTTAGGACATGCATTAGATTTATATATAGCACCATTCTAACATAGGCATTTATACACAAAATCGGACTTTTTGTGAAATGACATGCCAGTTTTATTCGATATTTCGATTCTTCGACTCAAATTATGCCTAGATATTAAATTTTGAAAAATTTGGTGCGAAATTTACGGAGAAATTCAGAAATTTATCTTGGCGTATTTTTCCAGTGTTCGTCAATAATAATTTACTTGGCGAATTTCTTAATTTATAGCAACCTATTTTTAGTCCAAAGGGGCTCTGTTCCTGAAGGACTATTGTTTTCGTTTCGCGATTTTACGTTGGAAATATTAAAAGTTTGAATCACTTTTCAAACTAATGCCACAAAATATTGCAAAACTGCAATACATTTAAAGAAATTAAACAGTGAAGCATCTGCATAAATGTATGTTTATTTCTCCAAATGTGATAAAACAGCGGTACCTATAGCCATCCAATTTTGAATAACGTATATTTCCACCCGAATAAGCGCATATGGAAGCCCGAATTTGGAATTTGTTTTATTAACTATTTCATATTTTGTAAACCTTTAACGAATTTTTGATGAACATACTCAAACGATTTAAAAGCGAACAATGGCAACACTCTACTGAGAAAAAAAACCTTTTTATTTCTGTTATTCCTTCCGAGTTGGGAAGTAGCTGTAAATAGTGGTTTAATAAAAGGGTAATTTTAAACCCCTCTTATGTGCAGTTATTCTACCACTGACAGGAACATAGCTGCATTCAGCTTCCTGTTCGATATCAGGACTTTGACACTGTTACGACAATGTTCGCCAAAAGCATGCACAGAACACTCAGTCCTGATAATTTTTAAAAAATTACTCTTGGGATGTTTATAAAATTTGGCATTTTGATATGATTTGCGTCGTAGAATCGAAATATAGAAAGCAATTGGCATGTTATTTCTCAAAAAGGCCGATTTTGTGTCAAAACTATGTATAAATCTAATACATATTCTAGGTCGCGCTTTCTAGACATGAAAAATGCAATTTGAATTTTGTCAATCGACCCAGTAGAACGGGAGATGTAGAACTGTCCCATTTTTTTCAGCGGTGTACATAGTAATTGGTGAAGAAACAGGGCTATTGGACGTCCAAAATTATTGAAAATCCGAATTTAGACTCTCGAAGGTTTTCTACCAAACCTGTATGCATTATTTTGCTACTGACAAACTCTTGCTTAATTTTGTCCTAATCTAAAAGCTCTGATGGCTCTTCCACATACAAATAAAATTGTCAACCAACAGATGAAAACATCAATAATAAATACTATCTTCACTTTCTTTTTCAGGTACAACTACGTTCTTTCACATACCCCGCTCAAGTAATTTAATTTCTTACCGCTTTCTTTTCAAATTTCTTTTATCATATGCTAAATATCAAAGGTGAGATCCCTTCTAAAAGAGCAATGAGAAATAGGAGAGAAATTTATAAAGAAACTGCTTATACGTGAATAACAAAGGACTCAAAGTGCCTCTTTTATTAATAAGTAAAGTGCACATACGGAGATGCTTCCTTCGTAACATATTTCAAAAGCATCTGACTCTTTTGCTTCGGCCTCTGCCTTTCACAGAAGAAATTTCCCTCGTAGGTATGTTACTAAGTATGCATCAATGATTTAGAATTCAATGCGTAGCGTCGTTATTTTGAAGGTTTTCTTAATTTAGCTCAGAATGATCGTTTCTTTACTTTCGAGAAAAAGACTTCGCATTGTTTAAGAGAGAAAGTTCCATGTTTTGACGTTACAAACACCTTCGTGAAGTATTTTTAGATTATTATGTAAAGTATTATGCTTCCGTGCATTTATGACCCACGCGATTTGGCACGTATTTTACTTCTTTGTGAAACATAAAGGAATTACTATAATCGCGAAGACTTTCGGGTATTGTATTTCAAAGGAAACATTTAACTTTGGCTGTTCGTAAGCTTATTTTGAATATTTGTTTTGCGTGATATCTGCATTTGCGAACAGAACAAAGGATGCTTTTTCCAAAACGGATTGTAAAATGGATTTAAAATGGATTGTTTCATAACTCCTGTACGTACGTGTATTGATATCTTGCATAGTTAAATCATTTTTCCGCAGAATGTTCAAATTTTGTATATGGAACTGTTACAATATCCTATTATGAATCTCACTTTTTTTACCATCCTGGCATTTATTTTTGCAATCTTGTATAGTCACAGAAAAGATCACAGAAATTTAAATCACAGAAAAGATTTAAATTACAAAAATACATATGTTTTGGTGATGTCAAATTTAAAATAATAATAATAATAAAGAAAGAAAAATCTGAAAGCTTTCAGATTTTACATTACGCCCAAAGGAACATTTTTTAACATTTTGTGTGTTACCTTTATAAGGTATTTCTCCCGCCTTCTTCGCATGCCTTCGTGGTGTAGTGGTCTGCATGCTCGACGCGTAACCAAGAGGTCCGTGGTTCGATTCCCGGCGAAGGCGTTGCTCATTTTTTATATCTGATGCTCCGAAATAACCTAACGTCTCTACACTGGCGCCCGAACTAAAAAAGGTGGTGGATGATGTTTCTCCACCACCGCGATTTGGCGATTGGGTCCCCAAAACCCCAGTCACCCTTTAAAAGGGGGAGTATATAAGGTATTTCTCCCGCCTTCTTCGCATGCCTTCGTGGTGTAGTGGTCTGCATGCTCGAAGCATAACCGAGAGGTCTGTAGTTCGATTCCCGGCGAAGGCGTTGCTCATTTTTCATTTCTGATGCTCCGAAATAACCTAATGTCTCTACACCTTTATTTATTAAATATCAAGTTCTTCGCCCTCAAACCATAAAATTCAGTTCAAGAGCAATATAGCAAAATAATATTAAATTGAGCATATCTTTAGAATTTCCGATACACAGTCTCAAACTAACATACTAAACATATTAAATTAAATCGAAATTTTTTTAGATATATTTGAACTTAAATTTGCTTAGATTATATTTTAATATTACTCCTCGTTCGCCCAACCAGCTCCCTATAATAGTTACAAGTATTAAAAATAAATAAATAAAAATACATACAATAAATAATAAAAAAAATGTGAAAGGTTTCGTATTTTAAATTACGTCCGAATGGTAATATTTTGTGTGTTACCTTTATTTATTAAACATCATGTTCTTCGCACTTAAACCATAAAATTCAGTTCAACAGCAATATCGCAAAATAATTTTAAAATGAGCATATCTTTTTTCATGAAAACCATCATTGTAAAAGAGGTTAATTTGATGATAACTTTTATTAGTTAGCAACATAGAATTAAAATTCTGTTGACTGCTATATTAGTGTATATTATACGAGTAGCTATACGAGTATTCTTGTGTATTAGTGTATATTATGCTATAGTATTAGCGTATAATAATTTCACGATTTTAAATTCTTAAATTGTTTCATGCTTTTTAAGTGAAATTTCACTAATTATTTCAAAAATACAAAGTATAAAGGTAAAAACTGCTTATTGCTCCTAAATCATTACCAGAAAACTGACTTAATATTCTTATTATTAGTAAACGCCTGTCTGCGATGTTGTTATCATATGATGATCTGAAAGTGCTTTATTTTTACCACGGTATTTTGAGTGGCCATGTTTTAAAACTGAAGTTTATTCGCACTTTACTTTTTAATACGATTTTTTATACCACGATATTTTCTTCTTCCTCCCCTTTTTTTAGCCGAAAGGGTGTTAGCCCAGAAGGAGTATTAATTTCAAAATGGTGTTTTGCATCGATTCACTTTTCAAACTGTTGCCACCAAATATCGTCATGTATTTTATTTAAAAGATTTAAATAATGAAGAATTTGCATCAGTGTTTCTCGCATTGTGAAGAAACAGCGGTATCTAGATCCACCCAATTTTCAATAACGTAGTCATCCAACCGAACATGGGCACTTGCGCTCTCGAATTTGAATTTCGTGTTTGTTTTATTATCTATTTAAATATGGTTAAACTTTAAGGAATTTTTGATTAACAAACGCAACGATTTCAAACCGAGCAATGGCAACACTGTATGAAAAAAAACATTTTTATCTCTAGCGCGCGAAACTGTGTATCGGAAGTTCTAAAGATATGCTATTTTAAAATATTTTGTGATATTGCAATTGAAATGAATTTTATGCGTTTTTAGTGCGAAGACCATGATATTTAATCAATAAAGGTAACATATAAAACGTTAAAAAACGCCGTTTTGGACGTAATATTAATGTGAAAGCTCTCAGACTTTTTTTTAAGCCCGAAGACGCAATTTGCCCAAAATGGCTAATAATTTCATATTGGCATTTTGCGTTGGTCCGCTATAAAGCCCAGCCTTATAGTTAAGGAAATCGAATGATGAAGACTCTGTATGTATGTTTCTAGCATTGTGAAAAAACAACGGTACATAGAAACATCAAATTTTAAATAACATAGTCTTCTACTCGAATTTCGGCATGTGGAAGACCAAATTTGGAATTTGTTTTAATAGCTATTTTAAATTTTGTGAAGCTTTAACAAATTTTTGATTAACAAACTCAACGATCTCAAAGCGAGCAACGGCAACACTGTACGGGGAAGAAATTATCTCCAGCCCGCAAGACTGTGTTTCGGAAATTCTAACGATATGCTTTTTTTGAATAATTTATTTTATTGCTGTTGACTTGAATTTTATGGTTTAGGTGCTAAGAACGTGGTATTTAATAAATAAACAAAACGGTAAAAAAAGCCCCTTAAGCGTAATATAAAATCTGAAAATTTTCAGATAATTTTTTTATTTATTTATTTTTCACGATGTTTCATACGATTATATTTCGCCTTGCGTTGTTCTTTTCCGAGGTATTTTAACGGAACACCGAATGAGCTGAATGCAATGAAAGTATCGTAGTTTTTCCTTATTTAGCTTAGATACGAGCCAGTTTTCCTCTGAAATTTCTTTCCGAAGCTATTCCTTTCCGTAAGCGAACAGCCCTCGAGTGCTTTACCAGAATCGAAATAACACAAATTTTGCTAGAACTGCAATTTCTGCCGTAGCAGCATCTATTGTAATTTTATTGTTACTGTTATTGGAAGCAATTCTAACAATAACAATAATTTGTTGTCACTTTTATTGTAAGTGTAACAGCTGCAATAAAGTTACTTACTATCGTAACTTTATTGTTACTGATATTTCAATATATTGCTATAACACTATCTACTGTAGCTTTGCTACTGACACAATCTTTCAAATCACTTTCTCATTTATTTCACAATCTACAGGAAAAACGATTTCTCTACATGGTATTAAAAAGCAGAATTATTGTCAAATCAACTGGAAAAACATTGTTCGGCGACTGCGAAAGCTCTTCAAAAATTGAAAATAAACAAAGAAAGAGCAGAAGGAAAAAACACTGTAAAAATAGCACAGATTAGGAGAAATTATTTGTCCCTATTCATTAAATTATTAAATATTTTTCTTTATTTTTCTTAAAATGCCTCAAATTATATTTAAATTAAAAGTGAAAAACCTTAAAAGTGATTAACCCGTAACAGGAGAGGTCAATTAAGGGAGCATAACCGGGGACGTGTGGTCACAGAGACCGCGTCTCGTTATGATTTAAATAAAAAGTTCTAATCAAAATATTAAAATTCTATAAACACTTACCTTCAAGCAGGAAAAAAAATTATTTTACAAAGAAATCAATCAACACAAGGAACATCTTTTCTGCAACATGAACATTTTTTATGAAAAGGCACTTGCAAATGTAAATTACTCAAAGCAAACCAGAATAACTATTATTTTTATGAATAATAATTATTTTCCATTAATTTAACATATGATAGACACATTCAGATGAAAAATATAAGTATTGTACAAAACATAAAAAAATGACAGTACTGTAACTATCAGTAATACCACTGTGTTCTTGAAAAAAATATCAATCAATATCATTTTCAGAATCTTCTTGGCATTCATCTTCGTCGCTAAATTCACTTCCTACTTCATCAAGAATTCTTTGCAGCTCTTCTGCTTAGCGCGAATCAGAAGGATATATGATATTTCTCGGAGCGAGTATGTTTCCACCTGGAGAAGAAATTGTAGCACTGAGAGGGAGGTGCGATATGACATACCGCTCTCTAACAAAGGACTGAAATTTCACAATGAAGCAGGTGGAAAAAATGTTAGCCAATGGGTGAGAATTATCAAGGTCACAAAAAGAGAAGCTAGCAGAAGAATCCACTCAATCAGACTAAATATAAAGTAGGGGTGATAGGAACAACACCTACACTGGTGAGCAAAAATTAAGGCCGAGACGGTTTTTTCAATATGACTTTGTACAAAAGCTTTCCAAATCAACACATTTAATACCGTAAGATTCCCAATACGTAAGGACATGAGTAATGTAAGCAATACTTACTAAAAGAGAAACCAGAGGGATAAAAAGAAGCTTTATTGAAAAAGTAGCATGGAGCGCAATGCGACTGAAGGCGAAGCATCCCTGTGATGGGTGTCCAGCAAGAAACATCCGGTCTTTAATAGGGGATATGATCTCCCCTGACTGCTAGGCAGGTTTCACATCATTTGTGAATGCTGGATATGGGGTTGTTAATGAGCTGTTGAGACACTGCTGCTCGTTCCTCTTGTAGCACCAATCGCAGTTTCGGAATCGTTACTGGCGATAAGTTACGTGCTGCCACGGGTCTCCCTAGTAAGTTCCGTACATGCTTGACGGGATTTAGATCCAGAGACCTTGCCGACCAATCCATGTGTTCAATATCTTCACTCTCCAACAGCTCTTCGACAGTAACTGTGCGATGAGGTGGAGCGTTGTCGTCCATGAAGAGGAACTGAGGACCCATAGCCCTTGTGAAAAGACGCATGTAAGGAAGAAGAACCTCGTTACAATAGCAGTCCCAGGTGACGAACCTCCTTGGGAGATATGAAGGTCGGTCCGGCTACCAAGCATTATGTCTGCTCGAACGAGAACTCCGCGACCTCCAAAACAGTCCCTTTTGATGATGTTGAAGGGGTTATTGCGTGTTCCCCGCTCTGTCCAGATGTGTATGTGTCTAGAATCGCAACTCAGACTAAATCTGCTCTCATCTGTAAAGAGTACTCGTCCCCATTCATTGTCTCTCCAATTCCGGTGTTCCCGGCACCACAGAGAACGCCTTCTCCGATGGGCAGGCGTTAGAGGTACACACCGTACAGGGCGTCGTGCAAACAGACCACCACCGTGCAGTCTTCTGGCCACGGTAAAACGCGATATCGGTCGTCCAGTCGCCTGTGTCGTGTGTCTAGCGATTTCTCCCGCTGTCTGCCGCCTGTTTCTTCTGGCCTGTAAGGCAATATACCGGTCATCTGCGGGTGTGGTTCCTCGTGGACGACCACTACTAAACCCCCGGATAGATGTTCCTGTTGTTTGAAATTGTCTCCAAAGTCGTGAAACGATGCTGTGAGCAATTCCGAACTCTGCAGCCACACTTGTCACACTGCGGCCTTCCTTCAACTTCCCAGTGATTCGACCTCGGGTAAAAGCATCCAGATGTCGTCTAACAGATTGATTATTCGCCATTTCTCGCTGAGGCAGCAACTCGGTGTGATTTTAACTGCTATACGGCGTGCAATCTCTTTGCCAGAAATACTGATCTTACACCGACAACATGCTTTATACTACTCAGACACTCCCTCATTACGTCTACCTGCATATCTGCGCATGTGCTACCGTACATCACCTTACTTAATCTCCTGATTGGTCTTTTTGTCCGCTCTGCCTCTTCGTTCAGCTGATATGCTAATTTTGACTTCGTCCTTAATTTTTGCACACCAGTGTATAGCGGTCTCTTGAGACCGCACCTCCCCAGTTACGGGTTAAAATCGCTGGATACTAATAGCTCGTCTTTCTATTCCCAGCGAAAAGTGGGCTGGCTGCTTGGTTTCCTTGGTATGCAATTGTGAATTCGAGCTACTTAACCTCAGAAGGTACTCCATGAAGGCATTTATCTCGCCTTGTGCGGATAGCCCTTGAGGGCTTTGCCATATTTCGAATGACCTAACCTAACCAGTATTTTAAAATCTATGGGCTTTATGTACTATCAATATTTATCACTGTATGAATCACTTTAATCATAAGATAGTTATAAAAATAAAAATTCTTTATTATAACTAAATAAAAATTATTTCCTTTGAAAGCTGTTGTTTTTGTGCGATGTTTCGTTGCTGCGGTTTATTATGTAAACGTACTGTATTCTGATGATTCCTGAGAAAGATTGTTTTCTTTCTTCAGCGTTTTGTTGAGAGATATATTTATTTTTCAACTCTTCAACATGTAATTTCTTTTGCCGTATTTCCATCACAATATTTTCCTTATAAAATTTATAGCCTCAAGCAAAAACGTAGGTTATGCTTTCTTCAGAAGTGTTGTTTTAATGTTTTAAGTTCAGAGAAATTGCTTTAAAATTTTTTATTCTGTAGAAACCAGTAATAGATGTCTTTAAAAACATCATTTTGTAACGTCGCGATGCTGTAATTTCCTATGAACTTCACTAAATGTGTACAGATTTTAAATTATATCAAATGGGTGTTATTAGTAAAAGAAAACAGGATAAAACCAAGTGATCATGTAGTGGGGTATATAATGTATGGTATTAAGTACGTATTTTGTTAATTACAATAATAACTGGAAGTATGCAATACAAGGAGTTTGGGACAATGTGCAAAACTTTTTAAGTAGTTCTGCGTGAATACATCCAGAGAGGCAAGCATAACGTAGCATGAGACGGGGAAGGAATTTTAAAATTCTGACTATGTAGAATAAATTTGAAAGACAAATGTCTTTGCCTTGTGGCAACGCATTTTTTAAAATCTTTGATTTTGCTGATTATATTTGAGAAGATAATCACCTTTGGGTTTAGCCGACTTTCACCCCATTTCACACCATTTTTCTCTGATTTTGCTGATTAAGTTAAAAGCATAATGATGTTAGGCATCTCCGAGTGGCAATATATTCATTTCAAATCGCCGAATTTGTTAATAAAAATTTCATTCGATTTCCACAAAATGAACAAACAAAACAAACAGGAAAAGAAGATTAAAAAATTCGAGCTTCAAGATGAACGTAGTTGGCTGGGATACTATGTGTGTTTAAAATTTACTGCTACTAAGTGTCATCGCTTTTCAAAAATTCGAAGAACATACATACATGCATACATATATACAGAATCTTTATTATTTAGAAAAAGCAAAGAGATTATAAACATATACCAAGCAAATTTCCTTGCATAAAATGATATCCACTAACTTCAGAAAATCTTTCGAACTCTGAATACCAAACGCATGCTCCTCTTTTTTGCCCATTTAATTAATCATTTCTACGAAATATTCCAAACGCTACTCACAAATTCCACACAAGTATTTCTTACGACTTTCCTTCCCTTCTTCATAAAAAGGAATAGGAATTCCTTAAAGGTCAAGCTCCTTTTATTACTGCAATAAAAAAGGTATCACGAATCTAAGGAACACTGGTAAGTCTTAATTACACCCAGCTCCGGTAGCAATAAAATCTTTAATATACTGTTCGATCTACGGCATGCTATTGTTGGTTCTGTCCATTATAGGTTGTTTTCTCTGGGATATTGGTTTCGGACTGAGTATTGCAAGCTGCGAGATAACAATGAGAGTGCCATTAAAACTAAATGCGATATTGCCAGGTTAAATAGTCCAGATCAAATCGCTATCAAATCCTTTAGATCCTATGTAGGATTATCCAGTCAGATCCCATTATAACGAAAAGTTGGTTTTGCTGCATCCGATCCGACGCGTAAAATGGAATATCTCAGAGAAAACAAGCGTAAGGAATTTGGAAGATAAATCTGGGGAAAAATTGATTGTCGCTCCTGGGATAAAAATGCAAGCAGTAATTATAATTTGTAATATGAAAGCAATAATTATGATTTTAAAGAAGCTCTGTTAAGGAGTCAAGAATCCTTAAATAAACCGAAACAACTGGAATTTTACGCTTTTAAATCAAACCTACCTGAAGTAACGTCCCCAGGGACCAATTCTTCCTTTCAGTCACTCTTCCCCCTTACTCCCCCTCTCTGCAACGCGCTATGCCGATGACACACTGCGTCAACATTTCTTAGCAAATTTTTATAAAACATGCAATTTTTTATTTATTTATTTTTTAATTTTGAGCCCAATTTAGCGTTAGCTCAGAAGGGCGATTAATTTCGCTTTGGAATATTGCGTTGATTCACTGTAAATGTCCGCATCACTTTTCAAACTGTTGCTACCAAATATTGCAACTCTGTGTTATATTTAAAGAAATTAAATAATGAATAATATGCTTAAATGCATGTGTGTTTCTCGCTTTGTGATGAAAAAAACACTACCTAGAGCCATCCAGTTTTGAATAACGTAATCTTCCTCCGAATATGGGCATCTGGAAGCCCAAATTTGGAATTTGGTTTACTATCGATTTCCTATTTTGTGACATTTTAACGAATTTTTACTAAGAAACTCAACGATTTCAAAGCGAGCAATGGCAACAATGTACGAAAAAAACATTTATATCTCCAGCGTGCAAGACTGTGTGTTGGAAATTCTAAAGATACGCTCATTTTAAAATTATTTTGCGATATTGCTGTTGAAATGAATTTAATGGTTTTCTAAGTGCGAAGAACATGATATTTAATAAATAAAAGGTGACACAGAAAACGGTAAGAAAACGCAGATCGCTAGACAAAGGAACCACGAGTTTTAATTATAAAAATTCATTGTAAGAATAGCGAGTGCTATGCGTAGACTGTTAGAAAACTTCGTACAATTTTGCGACTTGAACGTGCACCTAATGAAATAACAATTTGCAAATCGATGAAGAAATCTGAGTACTATGTGTAACAAGTCCGAACTTGCCGCCCAACAGGGATAGTGGTTACAAAGCCTGATTTCAGTACCCAAGAACCTGGGTTCGAATCCCGGAGAAGGTGTGGATGTTTATAAGTGTATAGTGCTTGTGCGGCATGCGAGCACTCTAAACATGCGGCGAGCTGGAAGTCCTTTCGAAGGGGTTGGTC
>KK113839.1:182506-214626 GCA_000611955.2 Stegodyphus mimosarum
TTTTTTTTTTTTTTTTTTTTTGCGTAAATCACTGAAAACATCAACATTTCTCCAACACATTTAAATTCAGTATTTTGCTCATGACTTTGATTCGAAATGGCAGTCATATTACCAACAATATAAGGTAGTTTAAGTTATCGATAATGTTCGAACAATTTTAATTCACCCAGGGCGAAGGATATTAGGATAAGTCATTAAATCATTAGGTGATTTTTAGTTCATATAAGATCAAGAATATAGGGCTATTCTAGACATATATAAACAAGAATGCTGCAATATTTTTTATTCATTTATGACCAAGAATACTAGGCTATTCTAATCATATATAAAGAGGAATACTGGAATATTTTATTCATATATGACTAAGAATATTGGGGTACTCTAGTCATATATAAACAAGAATACTGGAATATAGTATTCATATATGACCAAGAGTATTGGGCTATTCTAGTCATATATAAACAAGAATACTGGAATATAATATTCATATGTGACCAAAAGTATTGGGCTATTCTAGACATATATAAACGAGAATAATGGAATATTTTATTTATATATGACCAGCAATATATTGTTATTCTAATCATATATAATTAAGAATATTTGACTATATTAGGGGCTATTCTAGTCATATATAAACAAGAATATTGGAGTATTTTAGTCATATATGACACATATGATAAGAATATTGGGGTATTCTATCCATATATAAACAAGAATATTGGAATATTTTATTTATATATGACCAGGAATATAGGGCCATTCTAGTCATATATAATTAAGAATATTGAAGTATTTTAGGGGCTATTCTAGTCATATATAAACAATGATATTGAAGTATTTTAGTCATATATGACACATTTGATAAGAATATTGGGGTATTCTAATAATATATGACCAAGAATATTGAAATATTTTATTCATACATGACCAGGAATATTGGACTATTCTAGTCATATATAAACAAGAATATTGGAATATTTTATTCATATATGACCAAGAATATACGGCTATTCTAGTCATATATAATTAAGAATATTTGTCTATTTTAGGGGCTATGCTAGTCACATATAAACAAGAATATTGAAGTATTTTATTCATATCTGACACATATGATAAGAATATTGGGGTATTCTAATTATATATAAAAACTATATTAGAATATTTTATTTATATCTGACCAGGAATATAGCGCCATTCTAGTCATATATAATTAAGAATATTGAAGTATTTTAGGGGCTATTCTAGTCATATATGAACAAGAATATTGGAGTATTTTAGTCATATATGGCGCATATGATAAGAATATTAGGGTATTCTAATAATATATAAGCAAGAATATTGAAATATTTTATTCATATATGATCAAGAATATTGGGCTATTCTAGTCATATATAAACAAAAATATTGGAATATTTTATTTATATATGACCAGGAATATGACGCCGTTCTAGTCATATATAAATAAGAATATTGAAGTATTTTAGGAGCTATTCTAGTCATATATAAACAAGAATATTGGAGTATTTTAGTCATATATGGCACATATGATAAGAATATTAGGGTATTCTAATAATATATAAGCAAGAATATTGAAATATTTTATTCATATATGACAAGAATATTGGGCTATTCTAGTCATATATAAACAAAAATATTGAAATATTTTATTTATATATGACCATAAATATAGGGTTATTGTAATCATATATAATTAAGAATATTTGGCTATTTTAGGGGCTATTCTAGTCATATATAAACAAGAATATTGGAGTACTTTAGTCATATATGACACATATGATTAGAATATTGGAGTATTCTAATCATATATAAACAAGAATATTGGAATGTTTAAGTCATATATGACCAAGAATAGTGGGCTCTTCTAGTCAGATATATAAGCAAGAACATTAGGCTATTCCAGTCATATATGGAAAAGGACTTTAGACATATATAACCAATGACATTGATTAATTATTTAGTCACATAAGAGGAAGAGTATTCGGTTGCACTTGATCTGGAAGTTGAATTTAAGATCCACAATCCTGCTATTCTAGACATAACAATAACTTGCTAAACTGTCTAGCGGAGTTGCAGGATAGTTCAGTTACTAAAGAAATACGAACCTTATAACATATGATCAAAAATATTATTGTAATTTAAGTCATATGTTACTAAGAACATTGGGCTGCTATCAAGAATATTGAGGTATTTTTAGATTGCAATAATATTAATATGCTTTTAATCATATGTAACAAAGACGATTGTAGTAGTTTAGTCATATATGGTTAAGAATATTAGTTCATTATTTAATCACATTGTATCAGGAATATTCGGATATTTTTTGTCACGTATGATGAATAATATTGGAGTACACATATGGCCAGGAATGACTAAACCTTTTGGGATATTTTACTCACACTATACGATATTTCTCCCACCTTCTTAGCACGTCTTTGTGGTGTAATGGCCAGCACACTCGGGGCGTATCCGAGAGACATGAGGTTCGAATCCCGGCTAGGGCATTGCTCATTTTTTATGTCTCCTGTTTCGAAATAACATAGTATCTCTACAACATATGACCAGAAACATAGAAATATTATTTTATCTGAAAGGTAATGATCTGCTTGGATTGGAGAATGTTTATTAAGGCGTCAGAAATTTCGATTCTAGATATTTCAAATAGATCTCATTTCGATGAACTTAGGTAAGATTGTCAGGACTGTGTGTTCGGTGCATATTCTTGGAAAACATCTTCGTGAACTCCTTAAGTCCTGATCTGGAACAGGGAGCTGAAAGCAGCTATGTTTTGTGGTAGACTATTGTGATTAAGTGGTAGAAGAATTGCACTTTAAAGGGATTTAAAATCCTCTTTTATTAAATCACAATTATTTACAACCACGTCCCAACTCGGGAGGGATACAGAAAGTAGAGACAGCACTGGGTCTAAAATGAACAGTCAAATTTAAATTAAAGCTAAATAGAAATTAAATAGTTGTTGCTCACAGAGCTATAACGCGAGGTTGGCTTCTAAACTAAATGGTGCGTAGCAAGATTTAACTAATACTGACGCACTTGGAATTACTTCAATAAGCAATCACGTAAAAGCGCTATGGCTTAAAATTTAAATGCTGGCAAGTCAGGTGAACGTCGAATAGAGTAACCGTGGTCTGAGACTAAAAGCTCTCTCACACTGAGAGGTTCCTACTTCTCGCTTAAATAGAACTTGGCTCCACTTTAAATTAGCATAAAGCTGAAACGCGCGCTTATTCTAACGGGAAGTCGAAATGAGAAGGGATAGAAAAAGTAAAATTAAAATAAAACTTTGTTAGTTTAACTAAAACCTTACAAGGTGGTAGGAAAAGTAATATATTCCTAAGAGACAGATGATGGAATTTATATTTTACGAAGGCTTAAATAACAGACTCTCATAAGAACAGTGTGTTTAGGCCTAGAAAAACTCATTTGAATAACTGGTTTCTGCTGTATAGTAATTCACCACTATTCTCATCGAGCATATTGTAGCAAAGTATAGCGTCAAGAGTCTCAGCCACCCCCTTACTCACCATAGATTTTCACCGTATACCCTAGAGACTACTTTATATTCTCGAAATACGATTCCCACTTCAAAGGTCGTTCATTATTTTAATAGTATTAAATTTGTAAGGCTTATCCTAAGTTTATAATATTTATTTTTAATTTAGAGCTCCTTACCTATGTCTCCTAATTTCAGCTTAAAATTTCTTACCAGAAAGAGTTTTTTAGAATCGCGTTAAATGCAAATGAGAAGGAGTGGTATTTAAGTGGAAGTTCCACTGACTTCAGTAGAGAGAATCAGAGTTTCTGAATAGCGCGCGTTTGCTTTTGGCCACATTTTCCTAAGTTATTACTACGCCCGGCCGTATTACGCGCCCTTGGTAGCTTCGCTAGCTAATATAATATTATGGGTCAACTAGCTAAGAATTCTATTAGCTTCGGCTAAATCTCTTTAGTTAAGTTCTTATTTCTTACATTTTTGAGTTTAAGCCCAAGTGGAGGCTTTGTTGTACGCCCTAAGAAATGGACCATGTCTGAATCTTTTTTTTTGAGCAATAAAGGATAATTAACCCTTCTTGAGTTTACGTCTCTTTTTCTGAACTTAAAGGAATATTCGCTTAGCTGTTCACTATGTTCCTCAACATTTAGTTATTAGATAAAAAGTGAGGATCTCTGCAAAGTGATTTAGGAAACTTTAACCAAGAACTTAATCGGTATTCAGAAAGATGAATCAAAAGCAGCTGTATGAATGTGTAATGTCGTTTAATTTTACAAGGATTTTATCTTAAAGTATAAGAAGTAAGAACTTTGCTTTCTTTAACTTTCGATTTTTATGAACTTTGCAGTGTCGTTAGGTTTTATCAATGGAACAGGGAATATGAAAAAGCAGGAATTCTGTCACCGGAATCAAACACCAGACTTCCCAAATGACTGCCGGATGAGCTTCAAATTACGCCACGGAGGTACACAATAAGTAAGGCTTAAAATGTCTTACAGCTTAGCATTGAAACATTGCTGACGCATTGTGTAACTGTTAAAATGCATCTATGTTAAAAAGAGCACAAATGGTGATTAGTGATTTTGGCATGCTGTCGAATTACATACATCATATTAATTAAAACGAAACAAAACATAACGTCAACCAACCTTTACAACTGCATCAGTTTGAAATTCGATCTCCAGATGATTTTAAAATAGTCCCCTTTTCCATTTTATCCCTTTGGGTATGGATGATGAAGTCACTGAAACCACTCATTCAAATTCTATTCTATGCAAATTAAGACGGCGGTTTTCTTCCACAACCACGTGCATAAAATAGAGAGCACAGGGCGCCGTGTTTGGCGGTAAATTAAGATGTCAAGATAAAATGCAGCGTTTCACCAATATCGGCATTTTCGTGGTGTGATATCACTTCTAGAGTGTTACCTTTTGTGTATTTTGTGGGATCAAATTCCAATATCGCTTATGGAATGGCTGGTAAGATATTTTCTTAAGGTTGACTGCTTCCTATATTTTTGCATTTTTTGACACGGCACCTGTAAATTCTAACATCTTGCTTTCTATGAGCAGCGAAGTCTTATCCTTACGACTGAAGGATTTTTCGAATTTCTGTAATAAAAGGATTGATAGTCATGCGAAATGGGGAAAACGTTGACGCAAAAATGAAGGCATCAAGAAATGCAGACGGTTTTTCCCCATCTGATATTCGACAACAAGGAGAAAGAAACGCATATGCCAATCTATGAGACTTCTTCGCAATGTAGTTTCAGCATCGCAAAAGCATAATCGCGTCGCACGAAATGGGTGTGCACAGTTTGCAGTTCGGGACTCTATCTGTGATACTATAGAGCAATATTAGGCTATATCTGTGATACTATAGAGCAATATTATGCTATATCTGTGATTATTAGGCTATAGAAGTGCTCTTCGAGCTTCTACATGTACCTGCTAACTGTGCCTGAATGGTAAGAAGAACCATTTTCTACAGTATCTTAGAAACTAAATCAAGACGTATAGTCCTAATGGCATTGCAGTGTAATTATCACATTTTCTATAATAATTTTAAAACTTCAGTAAAATTTTGCTGTTTATAGTAATCATGTAACAAGCGAATAAACATTTTTACTGACCCCTTATTTGGAGGAATCCAAAACGTTATGCACCGCTCTCAACGTTCAGGAGAATATTTATAGCAGTGATTCTCAACCTTTTCTTTTGTAGCGGCACACTTTCAATGATTTCAAAGTTCGGCGGCACACAAAGAAAAAGATAACTTTAGAAGTTCTTTATTTACATATAATACACTGTGTAAAATAGTTTATGATAATACTTTTGAGCGTAAAATAAAATAATACGTACTGCAATGATTTCAAAGTTCGGCGGCACACAAAGAAAAAGATAACTTTAGAAGTTCTTTATTTACATATAATACACTGTGTAAAATAGTTTATGTTATGAATTTTGAATGTAAAATAAAATAATATGTACTACAACGAACTGCAAACACAGCAGCACGTTTATTAAGGGATTAATTACAAGTTAATAATAAGAATACTTTTAATGAGAAATTTGAGCTCGATGTTTTTTGATAGCTTCATTTATATTTAGTCGTCGAAATGGCAATGCTACTGTCATATCGTCTTCTACATTTAACGGTCTCGATCTTTTTTCCGTTTTCATGTTGATTCGTACTGAAAATCCGAATTCACACAAACAAGATGTAGAAAATTGTAATAATACTTTTAAAGCTTTTTTGGCCATCATGGGATAATAGCATCTAATGTTAATCCAAAACGCATTAATTGATTCTTCCCAATATTTTAAAAGTTAATCTCGATTATTATAGAGCGAAATATTTCCTCTTCTTCATTCAAAGTTAATTCAAATAAAGACGTATTCGTTATCACAAATGGATTACGAACCCAATCAAATGTTTTATACATAAATTTGGGAAATAATGAATAATGCTCTCCTCTAATGTTGTCAAATGGTCAAATACAATTTTATGAATAATTTTACTAACATCTTTTGGGACTGACTCACACTTTTTCAAATTGCCTTCCTGAGCTTTATTCTTCCATAAAGTCACTTGTTTTGGGATTCGCACCAGTTTATCTCCTGAGTTTAATACATTTCCTTTCGGCCCTTGCATACCTGAACTTATGTTATTAAAATAACAAAAATATCTGATAAGTAAGCTAATCTTCAATCTGCACTAATCAGAACTTCTCAATTTAAACTATGTACTGAACATGCGCGAAAATGCTCCAAAATGCGCTCTCCTCCAGAACACCAAAATCGGCTTGGATAAAACAATTGGCGCGGTTATTTATGTCTTAAAAATCGAATTTCGCCAATTCTCCTGTCAACCGTAACTAAGATTAAAATCATTATAATTTTACTATATACATTTCTAAAATTTGGCGGCACCCTTTAAGAATTTGGCGTCACACCAAAGTGTCGCGGTACAGTGGGTGAGAATCACGGTTTTATAGAAATCTTTTAAGTGATGTGTGTTTAGCCTAACTCAGAAGTAACAAAATTCTAGTTTAAGTCTGAGTTTCAAAAACAAGAACGCTATTGTGTTGGAATCTGGAAAGATGAAGGACTAAAAGGTGTTTCCTTTCAGTAAATGCTCTCTGCATCTTCTGTGTACGGCGGCTTCGTCTGCTGATGCCATTTCTCAACATGTTCTTTCTTCTTCATAACTTGTGTCTATAATACCGCACGTCCGTGAGCTTAGATGTTTCCTGTTAAACATGCTTGATATAGAAAGAAATTTTGCTTATTTTTACTTTCTTGTACTAAGTAAAGAAAGTATTATAATCACGCAAAATTCCGGGTACCATATTTCAACAAAAATATTCATTTTGACCGCTATCAATTGGAACTGAATGATGTTTTTGTGTGACATCTGTACCTAATGACAGAATAAAGGATTTTTTCCCCAAACGAATTATAAAATTGATTTAAAATGGATTCAGAAGAGATTTTTTCATGGCGCCTGTATGTACGTACGTACCAATGTATGTATCTCGCATAACGCAAAAACGAATAGCCTCAGAACGTTGAAAATTTGTATATAGCAATGCTATAACATGTAGATGTGTACCCCCCCCTTTTGGTTACAATCCGCAGCTCCGAGAGTATATTAAATATAGTACATATATATATACCCTTATTGCGGCCGGTATATATATATATATATATATATATAACGTTATTCGGTTCAGTGATTTAAGTTTTTGTATTCTTATATGTAAGTAAATTGCACATTTTTTGCTTTAAAAATGATTGAATTATGTTGTTCTTGTCTTCCGGTTAAGGTTTTATGCCTTTAGTAAATTTACATACAACATTTGTAGAATTAATCAACAATTTAAAAGTTGTTTACGAGCGCTACGCCTAATTATTTTTACCGTAGCATTCATGTTTGTTTACATTTGGAACTTAGCAGAATAGTGGATTTGTTGCCAATCTAAAGAAACTAAGCTTCAACAACAAAGATAATCTTCTTTTATTATTGCGCCCTCAACGCCTTCTTTTATTGTTGGAAATTAAGTCATGCTTAATCCATCCTGGAATTTATTCGATGAAATAAGTGTTTAAGATTTACTTCGTAATTGTGCTCGGTGCGTGGCGCGTATGTGGCTCCATCCAAGCTTGCTCTAGATAAGGGTGGACGTGGTGCTGTACTGATTAATCGTATGGCAAAGGGACAGTGCCCACGTCCACCGTCACTTATCACTTACTTCGTAATTTTTAATATAGATATTTTGAGCTTTTATGTATTTTTACCTTGTCGCAAAGTGAGAACTGAATTAATTCAATGAGAACTCATGAATCGTCTGTGAAAACTTGTTTCTGTTTTGTTTGTTTGTTTAATTTCTTTCACAGAATATTTTAGATTTATTATAGTATTTGAATAGAACATGTGGCAACGATTAGATAATTACTCAAATGATATAATGTTTGTGCATTGTGGGTTATAAAATGAATGAGATGTAACGCTGTTAAGTGATCCTAGCGCCAGAGTGACGCTATGGTAAACAAACATAGTGAATTTTAAAGAGTGAATTTATTCTATTGTGGTTTGTTCGCTATCGACGAAATGGACTTAATTCAATCCAAAACGTTTAAATAAAATGTAAGAAAAAATGCATGTAATTTAATATTCCGGACAAGGAAGTCATGTGGTGCACACATCAGATTTTTGTGAAAGATCTTTGCGATGAAATATATTTATTACACGTTTTCCAACTCTAGGAGTATAAATAAACGTGTAGTAAAATAAGAGAACTTTAAATAAAAGTATTTGATCGCAGATTTGATTTCTGTTGATAGTGTTTTGGGCTTTTTTTGCAGCTATGCTCTTTTTATTAGCAGTTAGAAAAATTTTGTTAATAACTGTGTTTTTTTATATTACTGTAGGTCCCGAGTTTATTTTACGTGACGTATGAGAGCGAATATTAGAATAATCTGAGGTATATATAACCAAGAATGTTAAAATAATTTAAATCACATATGACGAAGAATATTGGGATAATTTTAATTACATATGACCAAAACGTTTGAGACAGTTTAAGTCACATATGACCAAGAATATTTCTTTATTACGTAATCAATATTATAAGAATACTGATTTAGTTTTTGGTTACATACGGCTACCAATATTCGAATATTTGTAATCGCATACAATAAAAATATTAGGATGATTTAAGTCACATATGACCAAGAATATCAGTTTAATATTTAGTCATATATGACTAAGAACATTCGATATTTTATTACTTAATCTTTATTACTTGACTAACCAAGAATATAGGTTTAATATTTAGTCACATATGCCTAAGAATATTCTATATTTTTAGTCACATATGACTACAAATATATGAAACACTCAAATCTTATGTGACTAAGAAAGTTGGGATATTTTTAGTCACATTTGACAAAGGGTTTTGAAATAATTTTAATCACATACGGGCAAAGCTTTTGAGATAGTTTAAGTCACATGTTACCAAGAATATTTCTTTATTATTTAATCATATGTGACTACGAATACTGATTTATAACTTTATTTCATGCGACTGAGACTACGTATTCGGATATTTGTAATCACATACAATAAAACGTATTGGGATAATTTAGGTGACATATGACCAAGAATATCGGCTTTATACGCGTAGGTATAAGTGACTAAGAGTATTGGATATTTTTAGTCACATATGACTGAAAATCTTTGAATAATTTAAATCTCATATGACATAAAATATTGGAAGGATTTAAGTCACATATGAGTATGTAGTCACACTTTGCCAAGAATATTTCGTCACGTATGAATAAAAGCATTGAGATCATTTCAGACAAATGCTTTGCATTTTAGTTTACTTAATACAAAGCAAGTAATTTAAAAAATTTTCATACATTTTATTTATATTACTTAAATCAATAGAAAATATTAAAACGCTTAAATAAATCGCGAAATATTTTAATTTTACTACACGGAGAAACAGGAACAATTGATGCGAACCTGGTTTTGATTACTTAAAGCTCCTGTCTGGAGTCTCGTTAAATAGAGTTTTCCCGTACACAATATTTTTTCATGAATTTGCGACTGCGTTCATAATCTGATTACTAATCTTCAACGACATTCTACAAATAAATGGAGTGTCGACGCCTGCGTGAAACTGCTGGAGTATCGTCGTCATATCTGGAAAGCATACCTGATAAAAAAAAACAAAGAACGCAACACCGCTTGCGCCAGCGATGGCACCTAAGCTAGTGGATTAGTCCGTCCATCTGACAAGATCCCAGTCCTTTTCCTTCCCTCCCACCGTCCTGATATTGTTTTCCTTAACAATTTCCACTCCTTCTCTTAAAATCCCCGCATCTAACGATAGGGGAGGGAAGAAAATACCATCATCTGGAAATACCTGTCAGGGAAAGGGGTCATCTATCATGCATTCTAAATGTCATAGCACCACCTTCGATGATAGGTTGTTCCAGCAAAGTAGGATGGATGCGTTGTCTTATGTCTCAAAATAGATCAGCCAGCCTCATCTGGGAAAATGTTCGGCAAATCATCTCATTTTGTTGAGGACACTCTGTGTCCTAGGCAATGAAATTTTGAAGCTGCAAACAGAATCATGTGGGTTAAAATATGTATCTTGTCCATAACCAGTGGTATCATACATTTTAGTCGACGTACGTATAATGTTCGTTTTTTATACGTTTATTATACATTTATGATACCAATATTGAAGATTTTTGTCGTTATCCTGCATTCTTAAACGTTATTATATGTTCAAATACACCGTATCCACAGAAGTACTTAGTGGCCTTTTTTACTTCCTTGTACGAACTAAAGGAAGTATTGTAATCACGAAAAATTCCGGGTACAATATTTCAACGAAAACATCCATTTTGATCGTTACGAATGCAATTTAACGATGTGTTTGCGTGGCATCTGTACGTACGAAGAGAATAAAGGATTCCATTTCCCCAAACGCATTATAACTGATCTAAAATGGATTCAGATGAGATTTGTTCATGGTATCTGCACATACGTATGTATGTACGTATGTAACTCGCATAACTCAAAAACGAATAGCCTCAGAATGTTGAAATTTTGTATATAGGATTGCTATAACATGTAGATGTGGACCTTTCATTTTGGTTGCAATCGGCCTCACCAAAAGTATATATATTTATGTAATAATAAATGCAAGGAAAAGACGAAGCAGCGTCCATGCATAATAGCTATATAAAATAATGAAACTTGCCGTCGATTCTATTTTTATTTTCCAGTTGACGTTTATGGCCACAATCACTTAGCACTCTAGTCGTGCCTATTCAACAACATTTTCATTTTGGAAAGTATTGCGATAGGAAGCGCGCACAACGAAATAGCGACCAAGCAGTGAAGAGAGAGCAACTGAAGTGCTTAGTTAGCCAATATGGAAGCACACGAAGGTAAAAGTTTCGGGTTGAGTTGAAAGTTTCAGTTTCCAATTATTACGTCATCAGGCCATGCAAAATGGAATGAGCTAGAAATGACGCAGTCCAAAGAATTTATTACGATTTTTAAAACAGAGGGAGATTATTAAATGGAATTAAGGGTTAATTTAAATTATAATTTTGATTTACATATCTTTTTATCTTACATATATACTCTGTTACTCGGTTCAGTGAGCTCAGTATTTTATTCTTATATGCTACTAGATTGCGTACTTTGTGCTTTAAAAATGATGTACTTTGTGCTTTAAAAATTTGAATTATGTTGTTCTTATCTTTCGGTTAAGGTTTTTATGCCTTTAGTAAATCAGCATGCTGTAGTTGTAGAATTATCAATAATTGATAAGTTGTTTAAATGCGGCTAAGCCTAATTATTTTTATAATAACACCCATACTTCTTTACATTTGAAACTTAGTAGAACAGTGGATTTATCGCCAATCTAGAGAAACTAAGCTTCGCAACAACAAAGATAACGCCTTCTTTTATTATTAAAATTAAATCATGCTTAATCAAATCTGGAATTTATTCGAGGAAGCAAGTGTTTAACATTTACTTCGTCATTTTTAATATACATATTTTGAGTTTTTATGTATTTTTGCCTTGTCACAAAGGGAGAACTGAATGTCATAGCACTAAATGTCTGAATTGAATGAGAAATACTGAATCGTCTGTAAAAAGCTGTTTCTTTCCATTTTTTGTTTTGTTTGTTTAATTTATTTTGTACATCGTTTTACACGCATGTCCATAAATTAAGGATAATTCGGAGCCACGCGGAAATCGAACTCTAAAATAAATATATCACCTGTAAAATCACTACACACATCTTCAAGAATCCTATGCAAATTTCAGGAAGTAACCAGATGACCGATGGTACGTCACAATGACGAGAGTGCAAGAGAGTGATATATAAGGAATACAGGCAAATAATTAAAATTGTTCGCAGGCGCTTTATAAGCATTTCAGTGCAATAACCGAATAGTTATGACACAAAGGACGCATTTGGATGATTTTTTACGTGGTAGAATTATCGGCCGTCTGGAATGTGGGCGTATCAGACGAACTTGGAATTGCCCAGAGTGTCATCTCCAGGCTTTAGCAAAGATTCCAAGATGATGGTAATGTGAGTAGACGTTACATCACAGGTCGTCCCAGAGTTACAACGCCGAATGAGGACCGGTATTTGGCAGTTACTGCCAAAAGAAACAGACGGAGCACAGCCTCAGACCTCTCTCGTCAGCTCTCTTCAGCCACTGGTACAACAATTTAAAGGCAGACCGCGTACAGACGCTTAGGGCAGATTGGTCTATATGCTCGTAGACCTGTCAGATGCGTTCCACTTACTGCAACTCACTGTCGCCTGCGGTTAGCCTGGAGTAGAGAGCATGCATTGTGGACACCGCAACAGTGGGCTTGTGTGATGTTTTCCGACGAGTCCAGGTTTAGCTTGCAGTCGGATTCTTGTCGTACTTTCATATGAAGAGCTCCAGGTACCCGTTACCACCAAGAAAACATCATTGAAAGACTTGGTTACGGTGGTGCAGGAGTGCTCGTTTGGGGTGGAATTATTCTGTGTTCCAGAACTGACCTGCATGTTCAAATTGGAACCATGGCAAGCCAAATCTATCGGGACGTCATTCTGGAATAACATGTTCGTTTGTTTCGAGGCGCTGTGGGCGCACAATTTGTGTTTATGGATTACAACGTCCGTGCTCACCGTGCAAACATCGTAAGCAAATGCCTTCAATCGGAAGATATCACCCGTATGGACTGGCCAGCATTCTCACCGGACTTGAATCCAGTAGAGCACGTGTGGGACATGCTTGGACGACGAGTTGCAGCCCGTCAACCTCCTCCTACATGTCTACCGGAACTTTGGGGAGCATTGCTTCTTGAGTGATGTAATATCCCCCAAGATCAGATCGATAATTTGATACTCAGCATGCCTAGGCGTTGTACGGACTGTATTGCATCTTCTGGGAGACATACAATGTATTAACAATCATACCAACCATGTAATATTGGTTTTTTGTAAATAGGTTTCTTTCTGTAATTTGCTCCAGGGAGAAAAAATCGCTAATTTTTTTAATAATAGCAAACATATAGCATCTTTTTTTGCTCTTTACCTTTTGTTTAATAAATAATCTTTACAAATAAGTCAAATTTGTTTTGCTTCTAACTCTTCCTTTGCCTGATTTTGCATTATCCTTTTTTTATGGACATGAGTGTAGATTAATTGTAGTACTTGAATAGAACATGTGGCAATGATTAGATAATTCTTTAGGTGATATTATTTTTGTGCTTTGTGAGTTACAAAATGAATGAGATGTAACTCTGTTAAGTGAACCTAGAGCAAGAGTGTTGCTATGGTAAATAAATATAGAGAATTCGAGAGTGCATTTATTCTATTGTCGTTTATGCGCTATGGACGAAGTAGATTTGTTTCAATCCAATAAGTTTAAATGAAATGCAAGAAAAAGTGCGTATAATTTTGTATTCCGTAGAAGGAATGCATGTTGTGTACACATCAGATTTTTTAAATTTGAGATAATTATTTCTGTAAAAATTACAAAATCTGTAATTTTATGTTATCCCGAATATCCTATACTTACATTGAGAAATTTTATACTCTTTTCAAAAAATTTAAAAAAAAAAGGTTTGTTTTTCCTTAAGACAAAAAAATTGAGCAATATATTTAATTTTAAAATTTGGGATAGTTGAAGTCATTTTCAGTCAGCCTTGAAGGGTGGATAAATAAATCAGAATAATTCCAGAAGAATTTCTTTTCTTTAAATGTCAATCCATGATATTTTTTCTGTTGTTTATTAATAAGTAACATTCTAAAATTTACTCTTCTGTTACAAGTAAAGATGAAAGTAATTTACTCCGCTTAAGATTTCGATGTCATTGGTTGCGGATTTGAACTTCACAAACGTCACAAAATATTTTAAATTATGCAAATATTAATTTTGGCATTTTTGTAAAAATTAGAAAACCTAAGTTTTTACACATTCCCCATGTTCCTATACATACGTTTACGAAAATTGTATGCCCTTTGTGAAGAATGAAATACAAAATCCATGGCTCCATACGATAAAAATAGATCATGATATTTCCTTTTAGATTTGTAGATCACATTCAAGGGATCATATACAAATTGAGGAGGGAAGTCTTTGCATTCGCAAGTAACTAAAAATAAAATATTAGTTTAGAAAGTGTTTCTGATGTTAACAGATTGTGTTGCAAATATTGCAATACATGTTTTTGAGAAGAGATCTTGTGAACAGAATCTTATCGAATTCATGTTCTTGAAAACACTGGCAGGCTTCCAGCAATCAATTTGCAAAATTACACTCTGTCCCAAACATTTATAGATTCAACTATATTACGCGTTTTAGAAAAATGGAAAGGAACACAAACACCGAATAAAAATCTTTTTATTTACATCCCACGAGACAGTAAATATTCAACTAAGATAACAATTTGTATTTTAGAAAAATAAAAACACAGAAGAATGTGTGCCATAAAAGTTTATGGAATATTAGAATTTTAACAATTTGTGATCAATTTCAATTTACTTAATACTCCAAACTCACTACTGTTATTCTGCATGACGTCAAATATACGGTTATCCATCGAGTGAACTCAGTTTTGTAACCGTTGGTGGTTCCGTTTTAGACCATGCGCTATCGATGCCTGGTTTTAAAGCAATTTACTGAAGAAGCCGCAATTAGCCTTCCTTTCTGCTAAACTCTCCGAGACATAATACCCCACATATTCTCCATTGGGTTAAATTCGGGCCCCATTCGTGGCCACTCAAGAACAACGAATCATGCTGACCATCCAGAAAGGTGAAACCAACTTGCCTAATAAAAATGAAACCTGCCCACACTATAACAGATCCACTTTCAATGTTCCTACCGAAATAGCTCTTTAGGCTTCTTTCGGAAGTCATACCAGTAATATGAATACCCAACAGGACCATCTAGATTCAATTTTCTTTTAACTCTGAAAATTCCAGAGATCCATTTGTCAACATATGTCATGTGGTTACGGGCCCACTGCAATCTCATACGTTTGTAAAGCTTCGACAGCGGTAATTATCGAGAAAGTTTTACGTGAATCATATAACCAGATTCCTTGATTCGCTTATTATAAGGTATTATTTCACCTTCCAGTATGCTTTCGTGGTGTAACGGTTAGCACACTCGGCAAGTATTTCAGAGGTCCAGATTCGAAGCCCGGCGAGGGCATTGCTCGTTTTTCATGCCTCCTGCTTCAAAATAACCTAATGACTCTACAGTATGAAGAGTGTTTTGGGATATTTGAAATCCACAAACCTGTATAATTTCGACATTTTTTGTGTCGGAACTGTTCTTTGCATTCGCCTGTCGCTGCGACAGTCCATTACTCGGGGGTCTTCCTGAACATGGTTTTGCTTGATATGGCGTCCTACGATAAATCCCCAGCCGCCCTTTAAAAGGGGGAGAATATAAGATGTTTCACTCTTCGTCTTGGCATACCTTCGTGGTGTAGTGGTCAGCACGCTCTGTGCGTATTCGAGAGTAACGTGGTTCGAATCCCGTCAAGGGCATTGCTCATTTTTCCTCTCTCTTGCTTCAAAAAATATCTAATGTCTCTACAACATCAGTATTAGAAAGTTGCGTAGCTTTAGGCATACTTAAACGCAGTTCAAATTCTCTTTCTCTTTTTCAAATTCGAGATTTGAGTGAGGGTATTGTCATATAAAAGGCCCACGTTCCCCCATCAAGATTATTGGTAACCAAATTGCTCATGAATGGCAAAAGAATATCATTGAATGGCATTTTAAAGGGGAAAGTTATCCCCGAATTAATTTTATTTATTTATACCGAAGCCTCAAGGCAAGATAAAAAGCAAAAGATAAAAAGCTCAAGGCATGACTTTAAATACCCCAGTCAGTTTTTATCTTACGGGAGTCAAATGTTTTGCTCTGTATTTTTTATAATATGTATAACATTCTCCTAAATATAAATGTACAAACTGACGACCGTATAAAACAATACATTTTGGCCATCAGCCACTACGTTAAATATAATATAACTCTGCTCTGCTCTTCATCGAAATAACATCCTACCGAAGGATATAATTGGATAATATAACTGTGTACTAACCAATGTAATATAACAGTGTAACTAATATAATATAACTATGTAACCAATATAACTAAACAATATAAATAAAACTATCAGCTAACCATTATAACTAACCAATGCAATGTACCAATATAATTTAATGAGAATTTCTGAGATACAAATACACCAATATAATATATTTGCGCTAAATAGATAACGACGTGTCACTAATATTTTCTAATTTTTCTTTGCATATCGTGAAAAAATATTGTATTACATTAGTTCATTTATTTTACATTTTAAACAAAATGAAATGAATTATAAACAGAACTACGTTTTTATCAAACATTCCTCTATACTTTTATTTCTTAGAATTTTGTTTTAAGTTGTAAGAAAGAAGGTAAAGTATTCGTGCTTAAGATGGCTAGAAACTAAGATTAGTATTAGTATAATTTAAGTGTATTGCAGCGTGTAGGGCGGAAAATCAGAATTTAAAGGAAAGAGTTTCAAAATTAAAAAATAACTATTAGAAAATTAATTAGAGCGCAGTTCGGAGAACGGCCGAACCGAGTCGGGAGTTGTACTCTATTGCTTTGCCGTAAAGCTGGCTCCACCGCTATAGACTGATAGCTTGAAGACTGTGTTGCCGATCGTTTCAACGTGCTTATCGTGGTTTTTCGACGACTGTAAAAGTTCTTTTGGAGCTGTCTTGAGTAATACTGGCTAATAAACTGTATTTTCATTTATTAAAAACTATTCATTACTAGTAAATAAGACACATTTTTTTGTTGTACGTCATTTAAATTTATTTTCTCGAATTATCGATCCCTTAAGACAAGTTAAAAATGACATTAAAAATTGCCAATTTTGAAAAGAAATGTGCCGGTCTATTTCTGTCATAAGGGAGTCAAATTTCTCATAATTTTATTTTTTCTTAACGAATATAAAACTTTCATAAATGTATGTACCGGAACCTGGAGACCTCATTAAAAGTGAGATTTCGTTATTAGTTATCATTAGCGATTTCATAAACTGTAACACATAAAGTTAAATTTCATTTAAAAATTAATTTACTTTTATTTGACATTGGCAAAATATGAATATTTTCGTCATTTAAAACACTTCTGTTATTGGAAGTGTACGACTACGATCAACTATTGCGAAAATAAAAGCCATGTGAGAAATTTCAAACCAGATAAGGGGCTATTGCTATAAGGTATTTCTTCTGCCTTCATTGTATGCCTTCGTAGTGTAGTGGGCAGCATGCTCGGCGCGTATTCGAGAGGTCCGTTGTTCGAGTCTCGGTGAGAGAATTGCTCATTTTTCAATACTCCTGCTTTAAAAAAACCTAATGTCTCTACACTGGCACCCGAAATAAAAAAGGTAGTGGATGATGATTCTCCACCCCCTGGATTTGGGGGATTGGGTCCCCTGAACCCCAGTCGCCCTTTAAAAGGGGGAGTATATAAGGTATTTCTCCCGCCTTCTTCGCATGCGTTTGTGGTGTAGTGGTCAGGACCCTGGGCGCGTATTCCAGAGTTTTGTGGTTCGAGTCCCGGCGAAGGCGTTGCTCATTTTTCAATACTCCTGTTTCAAAAAAACCTAAACACGGGTAGTAGGTTTTGCGTTATGCGAGATACATATATCTGTATGTATGTATGTCACAAAAATATCCGTTTGAATACATTTTCAAATCCATTTTGGAAAAAAGACTCCTTTATTCTGAGTGTACCTTCAGACCTCAGTTAAACAGTTTGTTCAAAATGGATATTTCCGTTGGAATATGATACCGAAATTTTTCGCGATTACAGCATATCTGTATTCCACATGAAAAGTGAAGAATATCATTTACATATTTTTGTGTTTTTGTTCAAGTTCAATAATGTTTAATCCTATTCCATTCATGTTTACCATATAATTTTCTTTAATGTTTATGTATATGTCCATAAATGGCATATTTATGTATTATTACTATTAATAGTATAATTGTGTATAACATAGTTTAATGTTATAAATTCGTATAATATCCATCAATAAGTAAAGTTATAATTATGTTCCATATTGCTTCAGTATATTCCATTAAACGTTAATTAACATTATTTTTATTCATGCCAGTTAATCTCTCTCTCTAGGTATATATTTTATGTTAAACAAAATACTAGTTTCTAAAAATTTTCTTAAAAAATAACAACAATGCATTAAGTTTCGGATTAGCGTTGGAATGGACGTAGGCCGGAACACGGGAAATGGCAGTTCTCGTAAATTGAGGATTAACTGTACCTAATTTTTAGTTTTAAATTTACGTCTTTTTGTTTCATAAAATAATATTTCTATGATCTTAAAATAAATTCAACCCTTAATTACTACTTTTTCTCGATTAACAGTTTTTCATGAAGGTAATTCGGTTCTTTACGAATGCAGGCAGAATAATATTGGAGTTTTTTAAGAAATCTATTCATCAAACTTTATCACATGTCCGTACAATTTAAGAAAATCTAATTACTGCATCTATCATTGTACGCAACACCATTCTGACTAAAATTAGAAGAAGATTTTACTCCGAGACATTTATCAAAGAACGCTAAGGGAACAAAATTACATGAAAGCCTTTTTTATACCCCGCGATTTTTTTTACTTGATGTACTTGTTTTTTTTACTTGACGCTGTGTGATCGAATTTAATTTACTTTGCTTGACGCACAAAGACACAAAAGACTTGGACTGCAATTCGCCAAGGTTAATTAATTTTTACTTAATTAATCAAAGCTCATCTGTTTTATTAATTTTTTCTGACGTCTCAGCACGTATAATGAATGGAAAAAGAAGAGACAGAATTTTAGCTGCACTTCACAAAGCATTCACATTTTAAGAATTTCAAGACACTATATGATTTCAATTAATTTAGTTTGAATTTGAATTTTTTGTTCTAACTTATTAATGTCATATTTTGAATTTGAACTTACGTAAAGCTGCGAATGACAGTTTGGTATGGTACTGAATTTAACAAATGAAATTATCCACGAGACATACGTAAAGTCACAACTACGTCTGTATGCAAAAGCCATAAATTCGAAGAGAGTTTCGAAAATATTTTTTACTCCCATTTTCGAAAATATTACTTGTAAAATTATCAGCTGAGTGCATTAACGAAGCACACATTTCATTCTTTTCGGCCTTCTTTTTCCTTTGTTTGCCTTTTTGAATTATGTTAACCAAGATGCTGATGTCACTGCTAACTCTGTACCTTATAGCTGAAGTGACAATAAATAATAATTAAAATCGGCAAATCAATGCCTTAAATCTCATTTTTGTTATATGTCATTTATCTTATTATATTGTAAAACTGACATCAAAATAGTTCGCAGAATGCAAATCATAAAATTAGATCATAATAATGAGGCTTATAACATGCTATTCATTGTGTTATCGAAATTTTTAAATTCACAGTATTAAATGCATAAAAATAGTATATTTTCTGCTTTCCAAAATAAAATTCTTATAATTTAGAATTCGATTTTAATTTGCTTTACAAATCTTTGCCATTCACAGCTTCAAAACAAATAATAATTAAAACAATCGTTCCAGCGTTTTCAAGTACTGAGTTAGTAAAACAGGCAAATCGACAAATTTTTGTAGAATTTGTTGCTCCTGATGAAGGGGGACCCATTTTGCGCTCGAAAACGATTGGGATTTTACCAAATCTACGCCGAATACAAGGTTGTGGATTTGACTGTTTTATTTTCCACGTCGGCCTCTTTCTCTTACGTCTTGATTTTTGCTACTGAGTTAGTATTTTTATGCCCGGTGGCATAGTGCCTTGCCCCTCGCGCAGCAGCATCACAGGTCTAGGGTTCGATCCCCGCGCTAGACAACGTTCACTCAGCCTCTCATTCCTTAAGCGGGTGGATAAAATTAGTACCAAATCGCTTGGAGGCTAAATACCGGGGGCCCTGGGACAAGCTGACCACTTGCCCAGGATATATGTTCATGAACCCTGGGACCCAGGGTCAAGAAAGCAAATATTAAGGCACTGCAGGCATGGCTACTAAGGGCTGTTGCGCCATTCAGTTTAGCTTAGAGTTTATAAGGTATTTCTCCCGCTTTCTTCACATGCTTTCGTGGTGTAGTGGTCAGCACGCTCAACGCGTAACCGAGAGGTCCGCGGTTCGATTCCCGGCGAAGGTTTTACTCATTTGTCATCTCTTCTGCTTCTAAATAAACTAATGACTCTACACTGGCGCCCGATCTAAAAATGTGGTGGATGATGATTCTCCAAGACCACGATTTAGCGATTAGGTCCCCCCAAACCCCAGTCGCCCTTTAAAAGGGGGAGTATATAAGGTATTTCTCCCGCCTTCTTCGCATGCCTTCCTGGTGTAGTGATCAGCAGGCTCGAAGCGTAACCGAGAGGTCTGTGGTTCGATTCCCGGCGAAGTCATTGCTCATTTGCCATCTCTTTTGCTTCTAAATAACTTAATGTCTCTAGAGATTAGTATTTCTGTGTGTTAACAGTTAGTGTAAATTTAATGAATAAAAATGCCAGAGGAGAAAGAAAATTAAACAAAAATTTTGCAATCTTCTTTTTTACAAATCTAAGCAATTATTATGGGTGAAGTTTCCAGAAAACATCATTAGAATGCATTGATCAGTTTATATACGAAATACCTTAGCGAAAATGAAAAAGGTATGGCAACACTTACGCTCCATAAACGTGAACACTAATGATTCAAAAATCTACTCTCGTCTCATTTTCAAAAATTTGGGGGCCCGAGAATGGATATTAAAGACAAATGTTTTCAATGGATGACTCTTTTATATTGTTGCAGGTCACATATTAATTGAAGTTTCAGTGTCAGTTTGTGCCAGTAATTTAAAAACCGTTACAAGAGAGAGATGCTTTTTCTCCAAACAAAGCAAATGTCTCCCACTGGACATTACTTCGCCAGGCATAAATATTATTGCGATGCCGTTTTTTAGCACGCTGTTTTATTTATTGCAACATTTTATTCCCGACTTAGGACATTTTTTACGTATTCAAGACAGACAAGCAACCGCTCCATTTCTTAAGGTGACCTCTTCCATTTTTTAAAAATCACGTTGCTATTCGTGAAATCATTATATCATTAGGTTCATATTATTTTAGAATATCTGTATAAGCGTTTCAATAAGTTTTCAAAGTAATGGGTAAGTGTTACGAAGAATCCTCATTCAAAACAATTGGCTCAGCTTTTTCTGAAAATATCATCTTTATCTTGCATCAAACGGTATTTAAACCTAATAACATTAACCGCAACTTAAATTCCATTTGTCGTCTTACCTATAACAGTAGGAAAGTATCATCCTTCGAAACAATTTGCCTTTTATACCGATTTTGAAATTTGTCCAATTTTTGAAATTTCGATATGCAGGACATCGAGATTGATATCGCATTATGTAAAGGAAGCATAAATAGCTAGAATGCGTATTTTTTATAAAATTTAACTATTTACGTAACTGGCTGTGTGTTGGTTGACATTATTAATGCAGGAGCTAAAGATTTTGCAAGCTTCTTTACTTATTTGTACGAAATAAGAAAGTACTGTAATCACGAAATATTCCGAGTACCATATTTCAACGAAAACATCCATTTTGACTGCTATTGATTGCAATTTCACTATGTTCTTGCCTGACACCTGCATGTAAAGATATAATTAAGGACTCTGTCTCACGAAAAGAATGATAAAACTGATTTAAAATGGATTCAGAAGAGATTTTTTACATGGTGTCTGTACGTAGGTACGTACGGGTGTGTGTATGTATCTCGCATAACTCAAAAACAAGTAGCCCCAGAACCTTGAAACGTTGTCCTTTAATAAAATTTTACTAACGACTTTCAGTTTATTTTCATTCCTGAAAATTACTGAATATTTTCAGTCTTTTACGTTATTTATTTCTTAGCCTTACTAGGTCACTTTTTAATTTGAATTTCACTTTTAATGCGTATTATTAGTCCAAAGCGGCTTTGTCCCTGAAGGACAGTTGTTTTCGTTTTGCGATTTTGCGTCGGAAACATTAAAAATCTGTATCACTTTTCAAACTGTTGCCACAAAATATTGCAGCCCTATATTATATTTAAAGAAATTAAATAACGAAGAATCTGCATAAATGTATGTATGTTTCTCGCATTGTAATAAAACGAGGGTACCTAAAGCCATCGAATTTTAAATGCCGTCATCCTGCTGCGAATATAGGCATCTGAAAGCCCAAATTTGAAATTTGGAATTTGTTTTATTAACGATTTCATACTTTGTAAACCTTTAACGAATTTTTGATTAACAAACTCGAGGATTTCAAAGCGGGCAATGGCAACGTTGTACAGAAAAAACATTTTTATCTGCAGCGCGTGAGACTGTGTGTAGGAAATTCTAAGGATAGGCTCAGTTTAAAATTATTTTGCGATATTGTTCTTTAACTGAGTTTTATGGTTTAAATGCGAAGAACATGATACTCAATAAATAAAAGTAACATACAAAATGTTTAAAAAACACACCTTTGGACGTAATTTAAAATCTGAAACCTTTCAGATTTTATTTATTTTTTTATTTTTGTATTTTTAGTATTTAAGTTTTTTAATGTTTTTCAATGTTTTGCTTTATCTGTTTTAAGACACGCAAACGCGTAGGGAAAAGGGATAAAACGTTTGAGACTAATAAAGTTTTGCTTTGTAAGGAAATTTCATTTAGATTCATTGCGTTTGGAGTCTCAATGGTTCTGACAAATGAAACGTGTTTGCATGATCTTTGTTAATTGACTTAGCCTGAGGCTTCAAGCACTTTTCCCCTGATAAGTTTTGTTTGAAGCTTCAGAGGAGATTAATAATTGTATTTTTGTATACTTTTTCCAGTTTTGCTATAATATGGATAAGTTTATATTACCAAATTCTTCAATTTGTTTTGTCACCCATATTATATCCTATTTTCTGCAAAACTGATAGGCTGCTACAAATGATTTTTATGGCTTTCACTGGGTATCTAAATTACAATTCTTTTTATCTTTAATTTTGAAATCAGCAGTTTCAAGCGCTGTTTTTGACCAGTTGATCATACGTTTTTCAAATTCTAAGCTTCTTCTTTTTTGCTTCTATATATATATATATATATGTGTGTGTGTGTAAGATATAACAAAATATAATAGCTGCTTTAAAAATAATTGTCGACGTCAAATTAAGGACTCTAAATTTTATGCTCCCCCAATGAATTCATCTGTTCTCCCGAATTCGAGATCTTTCTATTGTACGTAACGTTTAATGCAGATACCTCTTGCCCAATCAAATAAGTGTAAACCAAAACTTTCTCTAACTCGAACTGAAACTTTTTGACTCTCTCCCTTCTTCCTTTGAATTGCAGCTTTCTTTTTTCGCTTACGCTTCCCTGCTGGCGAGATGCTGCTGTTCCACTCTGCTGCTTATTTGCCTAAGATGATGTCATACTTTAAAACCCATGTACATGGAACTTATTGTATTGAACTATCATAAAGAAATATCTTGTCTGCAAAAAGGATGATGTGATATGCGTAAAAAATAAAAGATTGTGATTCTTCAAGCTGTGTTGTGTTGAGTGCGTCATCATGCCTTTCAGCCGCTACTATCTTTTCAGTTATGACGATTATCGTAAGATGCTAAAAAGAACCGGATCCCTTCGTCTACGTATTTTAAATCATGACATATATACACCCACACTGTTACTCGACTCAGTGACCTTAGTATTATATGTTGGTAAATTCCTCATTTTTTGCTTAAAAAATGATTGAATTATGTTGTTCTTATCTTTCGGATAAGGTTTTCTGCATGCAATATTTGTAGAATTATCAACAATTTAAAAGCTGTTTAAGTGTGGCTAAGCCTAATTATTTTTACCAACGTAGCCATATTTGTTTACGTTTGAAACTTGGCAGAACAGTGGATTTGTTGCCAATCTAGAGAAACTAAGCTTCGCAACAACAAAGTTAGCGTCTTCTTTTATTATTGCGAATTAAATCATGCGTAATCCATTTTCGAATTTATTGGAGGAAATACTCGTAAGTGTTTAAGATTTACTTCGTAATTTTTAAATATACATATTTTGAGTTTTTATATATTTTTACCTTACCGCGAAGTGAGAACTGAATTAATTAAATGAGAAATACTGAATCGTCTGTGAAAAACTGTTTGTTTAATTTCTTTTATGCATCGTTTTAGATTTATTATACTATTTGAATAGAACATGTGGCAACGATTAGATAATTCTTCAAATGATATAATTTGTTTGCATTCTGAGTTATGAAATGAATGAGATGTAACTAGCGCCAGAGTGTCGCTATGGTAAACAAATATAGTGAATTTGAAAGAGTGCATTTATTCTATTGTAGTTAATGGGCTATTGATGATTTAATTCAATCCGATATGTTTAATTGAAATGGAGGGAAAAATCTGTATAATTTAATATTCCATACAAAGAAGTCATGTGGTGTGCACATCAGATTTTTTTACAATTGTTTTGCGAAAAGAATTTTCAGGCAAATAATTTACACGTTTACAGCGCTAAAATTACGTTATTAATATTTATATATAGTTTTAATCCTTTAGAATCATATCTTACAAAAATTCAGCCAATTAATTTTTTAAAATTATTCAAGTAATATTACAAGATATCTCTATAATAATACAGAAACATGCCATTGTTTTCTAGAACGCCAGTTTCCTGAATAAAAAGACTTCGTTTTGTAACATAGTTATATTCATGATAACCTACGTAGATGTGGTCATCAATTAATCTATTAACGCCAAATATTTTATCCTTAGTTAGGATCAATGTAAACACTTCATTCTTCAATTTCTGAATGACCCCTGATTATAGTGCCCAACTTTAAAATGAAATATCTTCTTACTCTCTTTCTCTATTTCTATACTGTACTGAGCCCACCAGCAGCCGAGCGGTAAATTCTATGAACACTGGTAGTTCGCCCTGGATTAGATTGTAAGCGAACTAGCTGGCTCTCTTCGTGACTCTCTGCATGTGTAACGTGGATATGAACTAGTTTCCCTTAGAACATCCTCTACGAAGACATCTCTCCTTATTACGCAGGTAGTTCCCAACTGCTTTGTTATAATGAAAAAAATCAAACCATTCTGTTCGGCAATTTTTATAATGATTATAATATTTTCCTAATACAATGGTTGGGAGAATGCATAAAAAGATACGCTTCGTAATTATAAAAATAACTTTTTAAATTTAAAAAAGTCAATATAAATATTTGGGTCGCTTAAACACGGCCAGAAACAGTTACAGAAATAGAGGCCAAATAAGGAGTTTTGTGGATACAGTGTATATTATTTAAAGGATAAATCCTTGATACTTTGGAAATCCTCCATCTACCCTAAATACTCGTACTTTCCTTTTTGTTCTAAAACGCGTCGGCATTTTTCAGAAAAATGGTAGAAAGCTGCAACGCTGTTTGTGACACGCTAGAACAAGATGAATGTGCCCGGAGCTTTAAGTTGCGTTTCATCTACTTCTTTTTTTTTTTTCGTTATTTATTTTCTTTCTTTTATGCGGTTTTATTATTTTCTCTTCCGAGTTGGAAAAGGGCGTGTTACAACTGCTGAGAAAATGTCATTGCTTCTATATCAAGAAATTTATTTTTAAGTACAGGATTCAGGTTTAAAGATCTTTTTATAGCAATATTGTAGTAGACTATTTTTAGTTTTTATTTATTTATTTATTTATTTATTTTTTTGAATAAAATTCGAAAATCCACCGAGTGTTTTCCTCGTTTACGTCTTCAACTCTATATAAATTTGTGTTTACGTAATCTTACAGAAATAATATGTTTATTTCTCTTATTATCGTTTGCATATTCGCTTGAGTAATGCATTTAGCTTCCATCCCCACCCTCCTTTTCTGAACTTTCCTTTGCGTTAACAACTCTATTTTCTAAAGCAATATACTCAGATTTCGAACGGTCTAAGTGCTCAAATCTCCAATGTTTCCTTCTAGATCCTTCTTCAGAAGATCTTCTTTTGTTTCTTCTCAGGATTCTTCTTCTTTTGTTTTGTTCCTGAAGAAGCGTTTCCGTCCTACTTATTTTTCATATTTCTTTTGCGCTTATAATATTCCTTTTTGATGCGATATACCTAGATTTCATTCTGACTTAATGCCCCACATGTCTTAGTGCATCAGGTCCATCATCAGGAGCAAATTTGTTTTTGCTCCTGAAAGTGGATTTCAGATCCCCTCTTGCCAAATATTTCCTTTGCTCTCATAATTTTACTTTTTAATGCAATACCTAGATTTCACTCTTGTCTAATGTTCAACATGTCTTTTTGCATCAGGTCCCTTCTTCAGGAGCAAATTAGTTTTTACTCTTCAAGCACAATTTCAAACCCCCCTTCTAAGTATTTCTTTTGCATTTACTTTTGCCTTTTTAACGCAAGAGGCCTAGATTTCATATATCTTAGTATTTAATATGCCTTTGTCGATCAGATCCAACTTCAAGAGCAAATTTATTTTGATCCTAACGATGAGTTTCTGCACCCTTTTTCTAAATATTGCTTTTGCTCTCACAGCTCTTTTTATTTCTTGACGTAATAGGACTAGATTTCCCACTGTGTTACCGTTCAATATGTTTATTCATCAGGTTCATCTTAAGAAGGAATTCTTTTTATACTTAAATAAGAGTTTCACCCCTTCCCACATATTTCTTTTGCGTTAACAGTCGCTCAATACTGGTCATTTGGACCGAGGTTCGAATCCCGCCAACAAGCTGGCTGTGACAAGCTGGCGTAACAACTGGTTTTTTAACCACTTTTGTGGTTTTCCCATGTGTAACGTGTATACGAGCCAGTTCCTTTAGAAAGTCTTCCTCAAAGGCATCCCTCCCTTTAGGTAAATAACACTCGAGTGCTTTGTCATAATGAAATAAACCGAAATAAACCAAAATAAACTTAATTTTCAACATGCCTTTGTTCCTCAGATCCATCTTCAGGAGCAAATTAATTTTTAGCTCTGAAGGAAAGTTTCAGCCACCCATTCTTAACTATTTCTTTTGTGATTACAGACTGCTTTACTTCTTGACTTAATAGGTCTAGATTTCACACTGTATTGGTGTTCAACATGAATTTATCCATCACGTCCACATCTTTTGCGTTCTTTGCATATTTCTTTGGAGTTCAAAACTTTTTATTTTTTGGTGCAGTAGGTTTAGATTTCAAACTGTCTTAGTATTCAACATATCCTTATCTCTGTTCATTTTCAGGAGGGAAAACAAGTAGCTTCTGAAGAAGAACGCCCTGTGTTCTGATGGACAGTGTTTTATTCAAAACTTGCGTCAAACTAATGTATCCTAATAAATACCTCTAATTACAATTTAATTTTAGTACAAAATTTGAGTTAAGATGAGAACTGTAGTATGTTTCCTATTTTTAAGCGATACATGTATAAACAGAGAGTAAAACTTCGCAACAAAAATTAAAATTTGTGTACAAACAACACTGTAATTTGTCCTATAATTACCTCTATTCAGAATGATTAAAATATATGACAAAAGTGTAGAGGACGACGAAATTAGGAGATTTTGTAATGAAATGTGTGTGGAGTAATGGCGCATTCATGTGGTACAGGAAGCTGTTGGGATCCTTAGGTAAAAACAGTCTCATGGCGTAAATCGTCATTCCTCGTGCAGCTTTCGAATCATATGCATCGCTCATGTACCGAGAGTTCAGTGGTATGCAATTCATCTGCTGGGTGAAGGATGGAAAAGGATCAGTTGTTTAAAGGAGGTGTTCGAGATTTGTTTTCTATACTAGAAGTGAGTCTAAGTACTTAATTAAGTATTGTAGAGACATTAGATTATTTAGAAGCAGGAGATGTGATAAATGAGCAATGCCCTCGGCGGGACCTGAACCACGAAACTCTAGATTACGCGTCCAGCGTGCTCACCACTACACCACGAAGTTACGCAAAGAAAGCGGGAGAAATAACCTTATATACCTTATATATACCTTATTAATACCTTATATAATCTCCCTCTTAAAGAGCGACTGAGGTTTTGGGGGGCCCAGTCGTCAAATCCTGCTGGTGGAGAATCGCCATCCACCATCCTTTAGTTCTGGCGCCACTTGTAGAAACATTAGGCTATTTAGGAGCAGGGCATGTGATAAATGAGCAATGCCCTCGCCGGACTCGAACCACGGACCTCTGGAATACGCGCCCAGTGTGCTGACCACTACAGCACGAAGGCATGCGAAGAAAGCGGAAGAAATACCTTATATAACGAAGGTATGCGAAGAAGGCGAGAGAAATACTTTATATGCTCTCCCTTTTAAAGAGCGACTGGGATTAGGGGACAAAATCGCAATATCCCAGTGGTGGAGAATCGTCATCCACGACCTTTTTTAGTTCGGGAGCCACTTGTAGAGTAATTAGATAATTTTGAAGCAGGAGTCATGAAAAATGAGCAACGCCTTCGTCGGGAATCGAACCACGGACCTCTCGGTTACGCATCGAGTGTGATGACCACTACACCACGAAGGTATGCGAAGAAAGCGGAAGAAATACTTTATAGTATAACCTATTATATTTGCATGAATAATGCTCATAATTTGAAAAACAAATTCACGTGATACTCAAGTTTAATTATAGGATTAATTATAATTATAGGTCTTTATTGTTCATGGGAATTTTCTGTTTTCTTAGCCATGCCTTCGTGGTGTAACCGGAACCACGGCCGGACAGCATTGGGTGGTTCCGTGTTCGATTCCAGACGAGCGCATTGCTAATTTTTACTATTTTCTACCTTGAAATACCTAATGGCTGTATACGTGAGGCCCGGACTAAGACCTAGAAGAGGTGAGAATACACAGAATAAGCATGACGTCACAAAAATGAATCCAAGGAACTCTCAACAACGTGACATCACGACTTATCATAGCCGTTGTGTAGCGTAAGTTTAAGACTACGAAACATGTTGTTAAATTAAATTACACTGAGAGAAAATGTCAATGTCCGCAAGTTCAGAAAGGTGATTTTAGGCATAATTTTCAAAAACAAAATACCATTAAAGTGTAAGTTTCTCAAATTAATTTATTACGTTCCTCAAATTAAAGAAATTTGCAGTTAAAACCCGCAGTATGTTTATTTCGTTTATCAGGAGCCATATTTACTACTAAAACGAACAATAAAATAACTGTATTCCAAATAAAGCAAATGTCATTTTCTCAAGCCTTCAATGTTCACTTCAGAATCATGGCTTCAAATGATTACAGACAGAGAAACCATCTGAATCCTAATTCCGCGAATTCATTAGGTCGGAAGTAGACTCGCATTCTAAATTAAGTCCCCCTTTTCCCGAAACCCTAGAATAACATACTTGTGCACGTTTGCATTGACTACAACTCGCCCTCGTTGCAGAATTATTTACTGTCTCGAGCGTTTCCCCCTACACACATATTGTTCCCCTTGTCATTTCAGTATACCATTGTTCGTATGCCTGGGAACAATCTTCGAATGAATGACTTCAAAAGGTAAGAGCATTGCGCTTGTATCTTAAGTTTCTTCATAAAGAAAAGAAAGTTATGCGGCGAATACTTCTAGAAAGGAAAAAATGTCGTTTGAAATTATAGGTGCGCGTTATATGCAGATTTATACGGTAAATAATTATTTTAAAGTAAGTAATTATCTTTTAAAACGAGAGAATACTTATTCTTTTATACGATACTCCGTCCAAACAGTGCAAGATTAAATAACTGAAAATAGTCCTATAATTATGATATATATGTAAGATATAACAAAATGTAATAACTGCTTTAAAAAATAATTGGTGATATCAGGATTAACATTCTAAATTTGGTGCGGAACTGAAAAATAGCAATTTTTTTTTAAAATTATGCCTAAAATCACCTTTCTGAGCTTGCGTACAATGACATTTTTCTCTGCAGGTCAGTGTAATTTTATTTATGTTTCGTACTCTTACCCGTACGCTACACAAGTACGCCAATTTATGGGGAGCGTTTAAAGTTATGGGGGGAATTTTAGGAACAGGACCAACTTGATAATCAAACACCATTTATTCTTGAATGATGAATTTCTTAATACAAATCTGTAGAAGACTAGAGGTGCTAAACGCGCCCCATGATTTTAAATATGCAATTTCATTCTAATTAAAGGCGAATAACTAGCAAAGGCTAAGCGACAAGGTGTCAGCACGCAGGCGAAGAGGCGAAAAAGAACGCAGTAGCTCAACGGAAGACGGGAGGAAGTAATGGTTTTAGTTCGCGTTAGAGAAAGTTTTGGTTTACAATTATTTGATTGGGCAGGAGGTATCTGCATTAAAACGTTACGTAATTTCAAATGATCTCGGATTTGGGAGAAAGGATGAATCCAGGGGGACAGCACCAAATTTAGAATGTTAATCCTGAGGTCGCCAATTATTTTTTAAAGCAGCTACCAAATTTTGTTATGTCTTACACACACACACACACACACATATGATCTAAACTTGCATTTCAGGGTTATGCGCAATGCCACGAAAACTGTTAGTATATTTCATATTCGCATAATTTTCCACTAATGCTTCCAGACGTCGATTAAGCTGTACATACTTTAGTATATTATTGTTAATTATTATAAAAGAGTAAAGTAATGGTAATTGCTTCGTCTTTGATAATAGCTAACACAAATATATTATATATCCGCCTCAAGATACGTATTTATAATAACTAGTATCGTCCATCGTTATGGCTTATTATCCATAATAGCAATTATTTTCATTTTTATAATACCTGATAATAATATACTCTTTTGTATAAGCTGTAAATATTAATTATAAATGTATTTTTAAAGATAATTGAAGTTCTACTTTAGGCTTAGTCAATCACATATTTCCCTAAAACAGTTTTAAGGTAAATAAGTACAAGTTATATTATCATCTAGAAATGATGCCACAAAAGAATCATTGTTGAAAATAAACATCAAAGTTATTGTTGAAAATAAACATCATTTGTAATTTATGCAAAATCAGCTGGTATATTGTTTTTTATCTGTTCTCTTAAGTATGCTTTTACGTTATGTATTTGAAAAATGTGCACCCTGCAGAAAAAAGTGAACATTTCTGAAGCTTCCATTCTACTGGACCGATTGACGAAATTTAACTTGGCGTTTTTCATGCGTGACTTAGAATGCATGTTATTTATATATAGCATTGTTCCAACATAGGACTCAAACTCGAACTTTTCTGAAATGATACACGGAATTTTATATATATAAACTAACGTTTGTGAAAATTGCAACACCAAGAAGGAATCGTCATAATTGAATGCAATTTAATACACAGTTGAGTGGTAGTGGTACAAATAAATGATTAAATGTTCAAAGCAAACAAACAAGAACAAGAGATCGGAATCAGTATTTTGTGTGGCCACCACGCGCCGCAATAAGTGCTGCTACA
>KK113840.1:0-34430 GCA_000611955.2 Stegodyphus mimosarum
AGCATGCACAGAACACTAAGTCCTGATAAGTGTACATCAGATAACAATCAGAAGTACATTTTGTATTTTATAAATATATTTATGGAGTGATTAGTTTTCTTTCGGGGCAGGAAACATGAAAAATTAGCAATGCCCTCTCCGAGATTACATCACCGGACTTTCTAACTGCTAGCCGGACATGTTTTTCAACTACACCACAAAGGCAAACAGTGAGTAAAGAGAAAATTCCTTGCATGCGCTTTGAAATTCTTTTATTACACTAGAATTAATTTTGTTCATTTCATGCTCACCAATATTATTGTGTTATATTTTTAATATTTTTGGGAACTGTTAATTCGTTTTGTAATAGTATTTTGAGAGTAAACTACATTTTATCCAAATATGCCCGATATTACTATTGTTAAAAAGAAATTTTCATTTAAAAATTTTATTCTTCTTGAATTATACTAATATCGAAACTTTTCAGTTCAGATGATTATGCATATTTAATTGCTCATAACAAATACCGTATTTACTAGCGTATTTTGCCCCCTTTTCCTAATAATTTTACCACTTGAAAATAGGGATCGGAAAATAGGCAATGTATATTATTTTTGAAGAGAGGGCTTAAGTGATAAACACAGTACTCTATAAAGCACACATAAAGACACCCTAATATTATTTTATTACGCATTTCAAAGGACTTATAAATTTTAATAATAGTCTTTTTACTTACTCAAAATATTTTTCCATTTGTGCCTGTATTTAATTTTGTTACCATAAATCAGATGTTCCTAAATCTTAATGTTAAAAAAATTAGGGTGAAAGTACGCGAGGGGAAGAAATATGCGATTATATACGGTAAATGAAACATCGTTGTTTAATTTTCTGCTTGTGTTCAGTTTTTCTATTTCTTATAATTTATTCTATTTTGTAATAAAAAAATCATTATCAAGCTTTTAACGATAAATCATGATTTTCAGAAAAGAAATTTAGATATACTGGAAAGATTCCTAAAATGATCCCCTTAAGACAAATTGGCTTGTAGATCTTACTCTAAATGATCCAGATATTGGCAATTTTGTAAGTATGATTGGCCACTATGACCTTCTTTTTCTTTTTTTCTACATTTAAATATTTTGAATAATATTTTCATACTTATTAAATATATTGCGAAATGATTGTTTTGTTTTTGCGATTAAATAAAATGATTCCAACCTTTAAAATGCAGGGGAAAGTTTTGTACTGATTTTTATACGTTGTATCTTGCAAAAGCTGCAAATTATAAAAATACAGGAATACCTTTTACTGCTCTCAATGATTTTTAAATATTCACACTTTTGGAAAGAATGCAAAACTTTGCATTCCGTTGTTGGCTTTCATCAGATAGCGTGGCTCTTTGCGTTGTATGCCAGCTTTTTTCTTGCACTTCGTGATCATCTAGAAAATCAAATAAAAGCGCTATTACAGTCACAAATTAAAATGCGACGATCATGCGCATAAACTTGTGTTTTCAATCAATGTGTCCAAGGAACTATTTGTTTGCAATCAATGCATGCAAAGTATGATGCTGATTTGGATTATTTCTTAACATTGAGCAGAAATGGTATAGTTTAACAATTTTCTATTCTCACTCAATACCCGTAACCTAAAACTGATATCTTACTGCATCACTTACCTGCCCCAAAACTATATTTCTTTTTCCAAAACTAAATGTAGTATTGAAACTGTGTTTTTGAAGGTATTTTGTATGTAATGAAAGACATTAAGTTTTCCATAGCTGCCTCCATTTTAACTTGCTGCACTCAGATTATAACGCAACAAAGTTGTGGATGAAAATGATCCTGTAACAGTAATTATTGGTGTAGAATCAAAAGTCAAAATATTCCCTGGAATATGTTGCCTTAAAATAAGGCTTCCATTAATTACATCTTTGTATGACAACTCTGGCAGAAAGCTATATTCTAAATTGTCTAGTTACAAACCTAAAGTACTGACTTAGTTTCAATTATTTCAGAAAATAAATGGTAACATATACCTTCTTGAAAGGACAAATAACCAAAAGAGCTAGTCTTGTTAAGCAATTTGTGAAAAACCTGTTTTTATCAATAAATCGGAAAAAATAATTTCGACAATGTTTACAATATGATTAGACTTACCCACGGCGTGAGATGTAAGCATATCATCTGTCAAACAGAGTCACTATTTCGAAACCGTTGTGAGGGATCATTCTAAGAACTTTTCTATTTGTGCGTACATTTTACATTGTTACCATAAATCAGAAGTTTCTAAATCTTATGTAAAATGTTATGTCTTAAAAAAAAACTAAGGAAGACATTACGCGAGAGTGAGCAATATGCGTGATACTAAATGAACATCGTTGTTTACTTTCCCTGAGTGTGTTCAATACTTTTATTTCTTATAATTTATTCTACTTTGTAATAAAAAAATAATTTAATCATCCAGTTTTTTACTATAAAACATTATAAAGTATTTTCTTCCTTCTTTCTGCATGCCTTCGTGATGTAGCGTTAAAAAATTAAGGAAAGACAATAAAAAATTAAAGCTACCTTAAAAAATTAAAGAAAATTAAGAAAATATCTCAAAAAATTATAAGGCATTTTATTCCTCCTTTCTGCATGCCTTCGTGGTGTAGCGGTAGCACGCTCGGCGTGTATTCGAGATCCAGGTTCGAGACCGTCGAGCGCATTGCACATTTTTCATGTCTCCTGCAATAAAAATAACGTAATGACTCGACAAAATGTTTTCAGAAAAAGAAATTTAGACATTACGGTAATGTTTCTAAAATGATCCTCTTAAGACAAACTGGCCTTAGATCTTAATCCCTTAAGCAATTAAAAATTTCCGTTTGATTTCAAACGATTACTTGCAAAGAATTTTCCTTTAAAAGGTGAGACAAGGCTTAGTCATAAGATAGTAAAATTATTTTCAGGGAGACAAAATATATGCTTCGTACTCTTGAAGAGCAGTCAGTAAATATGCACAAGTACCGACGGTGATCTGCCAAAATACTATACTGCGACCTTCTAAGACTTCTTATGCATCACACGAACCTCCTGGAGACACTTTTACATACGTCCTCCTGAAAACGCATTCTGCCATTCCCGAAGAAACATCATATTTCATTCATAAAATACTTACTAGATATTGTCGAGATTTCATATTTTATAATTTATAAGTTCTTAGGAACTACAGAGGAAAAGCATTTATCATCGCCTTCATCTCCTTCCTTAAGTTTGGTTTACAATCAGTATGGACAGAGTCATGAAATGACCTCATCATATTAAGAGAATCGCCTCTCCAGTCTTAATTATGTTAAACGTGACATTGGGGCAGTTACTCCCAAGTTTAGTGACTTCACTGGCATTCAAAAAAGAAGAGGAAATTAAGACGGAAAGCAAAGAGGAAAGAAATAAACAAAACAAATCCTAACAAAATCTGATGAAGAAAGATTTTGTTAGGCCTGAAGCTCGTTGCAAACAGGTTTAGAGAATTGCTTCTAAAATTATATGACTCTTTAGGGATACGTTTCATATGATGCGTTGATTTTTTTCTCGTTTTCTGATTCCCGAAGTTCCCCCCCCCCCCCATCTTCGTCTTCTAAGCTGTGCTGGGGACCGGTAGAATCATTTGAATGCTTCTAAATCTTCAGAAAACGTTCTCGTAAATTGAAAATAACGAGCGAATTCAAATGCCTCCTCCGAATTTTGTCTTAAAATGTAAAAGTTTTTCAAAACTACTTGGATCAATGTTTATTTCTTGATTTAAAAAGGTTTTTATTATGTCTAATTAAGTCTCTCAACAATGCACGAAAGAACATTGCATTTATGTTTGAGGAAAGAGTTGCGACGATTCTAAGGTTCTTTTAAACGAAAATGAATCTTTAACCTAATTAATCTAGAGGTAAGAGATATTTACATACAAAAATTATATACGTATTGTTTACATCGCTAAAATCACTTAAAGGTAAGAATTATTAGGTTTACACCATCGTTTGAGTATTTCTTATGCGCGAAAATCAAAATATGTTTTGAAAGAGACAAGGACATCACCTAACAGTGCACAGCACTGGTTTATAACTGGTGGGAGAAATGACTCGTGAGCATGCAGATAGGAAATAGGCTATTCCTAGCTCCATGCTTGTGACTAATGAGCTAAGAGAAAACGGCTCCACTGTTTTCATATTCTGCGGCATCGTTCTGTAAAGGAAAGGCGAAATCCAAGAACTACTAATTTTCCTGAATCTAACACATAATATAAGAAGGCAGGATGCAAACTGTGAAATTTCTTTTATTAAACGCATAAAATATTAGAACACATTTGCGATTCTACTGGGACTAACCATAACAGCTAGACTGAATAAAAATCAACATATGAAGGGCAGCATACTTTGTAAAGATGGTCAGTTTCTCACAACTTTGGGAATTTTCCAGTTGAAAATAATGCCACTTACACCCATTTTGTTTTTCCTTAGGGCTTATTTAGGTGTAATTGAGTCACAACTGATGCCTTACTTAAATGTAACCTTCTAATTTCGATCTTCTATTTATTATTAATTTAAAGCAAAAAAAACACGCAGATTTAAAATTTTTCATGATCCACTTTCGTTAACAAAGAACTTACTGTATGAAAAGACACTAGTAACTTATAATAAGAAACCTTACGGTTAAATGATAATGATAATTTTATAGCATTGCATTACAATTTACTTTAATTAAGCATCTCCTAATCAGCTGCGATAATTATTACTTATTGTAGTTAAAATTTCTTCTGAATAATTTTCAACTGATTTTAAATACGAGAGAAAATTTCTATTAATAATAATTACATAAATTATACCTAATTACATAATTAATAAATACATAATTACATAACTGCTTCATTTAGCATCAAAACGAAATAAAGACATGTTCTTTCGTAATTTTTTAATCAGTGCAAAAAGAACTTTAATGTTACATTTTCGCACGCAAATGCTAAAAGTAGACTAATAATTTTGACGCCTTTTTGAGGGAGGGAAAACTACACAAGGTTTCTATCAATCCAAAATACAGGGTGATTCAGAAAGCATTAAATATTTAAAATATCTGTTGTTCAGGAGAATTGCAATGTAAAGTAACATAATTAGCATAGAAACAGATAAAATTTCAGTCTGTTTTAAGGATTTTGTTAGGGAAATTTTAAAATTACAATTTTTCTCCCAGAATCGAAGTTTAGAACATCGAAACCGCTTGAACTCAATCCCGCTGACGTTTTAGGACCAGTACAGACACCATTTGTCAGTGTTACCTATACTTCGTAACTTTTATTGATGATTACAGAAGGTTTACAATGATTTAACTAATGAAAAGAAAAAATGAAGTAAACTCTAAACTAAAACAATTTATTACTCTTACAAACAATAAATTCGGAAGAAAAGTAAAACCACTAAGAAGTGATAACGGTGGTGAATACACAAGTTAAGAACTTGAAGAATTTCTCATAAAACATGGTATAAATTACCAGCTAACTGTACCGCATTATCCAGAACAAAACGGAGTTAGTGAACGCAAAATTAGATCTTTAACAGAAATGGCAAGATGTCTTTTAGCCGATGCAGGTCAACCTTATAAATATTGAGTGCCGACTGCAAATTATCTTCAAAATCATATATATGCCTACAAAATCCAATGTGAGAATATCGTACGATTTGTGGAATTAAAAAGAAACCCAGCCTGTCTCATCTGAGGCTTTTGCTTACATTCATAAATCTAAAAGCGGTAAACTTTATGATACTGCTAGAAGAATACTTATCGTAAGGAATACTTGCAGAAGTAAAGGCTACAGAATTTTAATTCCAGAAGAAAAAATCATAATTAGCCGATCTGATCAATTTATTGAAGACACTGGAATTAACGAATCTGTAAGCGTCTCTTTCAACCAAGATAAAGAAAATCCTAAGGAAGAAAGCTCAGAACAAGAAGAAATAAAAATTGAAGAGTCTGAAAAAGAAGAAATATCAGAATCCGAAGAAAAATCTTTAGAACACAGAAGATTGAATAGAAACACAAAATGTAAACCTCCTGATCGGATATCATGCAAAATATTCAGTCTGTCCCGAACCCAAAACCTAGAAGAAAATTCAAACTTTGGAAGAAAATGAAAAAAGAAAATGGCTGACAGCTGTTCGAGAAGAAATTAATTCACTAGAAGACAACAGCACTTGGGAATTAGTTGACTTTGGAATTAGTTGACCGAAAGATACTGGTGGGTGCGTCCGAATTCGTAATAGATTGAATCAACAAGTCCGATAAAAAGTTGATGAAACTTATTCTAATCGCAAGAAATGTAACAAAAATCTGGATTATTACTCAAAGATATTTGTAAAATATCACGCAATATAAATAGTAGCTATATTTTAAACTACTAAAACGTTAAATAGAACGCAATCCAAAGCGCAGAGAAAGCTAATCCGATTAACGAAATTACAGCAGCTAAGTAAACAACAACGGCTCGCTTAAACAACTAAAAAGCTAAATGTTTCTCTCCAGCTTTTACAGATTTTTAAAATTCGCTGCGCGAGAGAATTCCAGCAGTTTCTGGAAAGCAAAAAGAGTGGAATTATGGTTACGGCAAGTCAATTACATTTATTCGAATTAAAAAATAAATTGCGGAGAAAATTAAAAAAATAAATTGCTTTTATTCAATTTTATTCAATGTTAAATGCACGTGCTCTTGTATTTTTACTTTTCCGGCGTAGCTTACTCTTAAAATATGTCAAGGCTGCATTGCACGAAGAAATAAAACAATTTTAATTATAATTCTATTAAATATATCTAACTAAATACAAAATTTGTGACACTGCCCCCTTCCCAAGTACTGCACGTCCCGGGCAGTACAGTCCCTGGACAGGAGGCCATATTTACAACTAAAGCATCAATTCAATAATACACATTACACTACAATAACAAACAACATAAACAATAATTGCAATGAGTAACTTAAAACAAATCAAATACTAAATACAAATCAATAAATGAGTGCAAAAATTTACAAATTTAAAAACAAAAAAGGACCATGGTTTTATACCATTTGCATTATATACACTACGTACTATGGCCATAGTAAGGAGCTAACCTGTCGCAATGAACGACTTTGGGCTTAGAGTTCGATGACTTACGGATCCGAACCACGACGTCGTCCAGCCTGTTTAGGACTGTGTACGGACCATTCCAAGGTGACTGTAGTTTAGGAGAGAATCCTTTCCGTCGTTTCGGATTCCACATCCACACTTTGTCTCCTTCGTTGAATCGATGTCCAGTAGTTCTCGTGTCGTATCGGGTTTTCATCTTCTCCGTCGCCAAGTTGACTCACTATCGTGCAAAGTTGTGCATCGCTTCAAACTGGGCCTGGAGATCTTGGATGTATTCTTCAGGCAAGGGGCATCCGGAGGGCGACCAAACGAGAGATCACAAGGCAGACGAGGATCACAACCGAAGAGCATCTGAGATGGGGAATAGCCAGTTGTCTCGTGGACAGCACTGCGGTAAGCCAGTAAAAACAGTAGTAACTTCTTGTCCCAGCTGGTTTCTGAAGACCACCAGTGAGAGGCTATTAAGGATGGTTCGATTAAATTTCTCAACCATGCCGTCCGACTGAGGATGTAAAGGCGTCGTATGGGTTTTGTCAATGCCGACTAGCTAGCAGAGCTCTTTGATTATAGCCGAGGTAAAATTCCTTCCCTGATCGGAAAGTAATTGAAGAGGCAATCCGAACCTGGAAATTCAGTGATGTATCTCTGCTAGTGTGAAAGCCTCTTCATCAGGAATAGGATATGCTTCAGGCCACTTGGTGAAGTAATCAATGACAACGATGATATATTTGTCGCCATCAACAGTTTGTGGCAAAGGTCTTAAGATGTCAACGACCAGAAGTTCAAAAGGCGCTCTTACGTTGTAACTTTGCAGTTTGCCTCGGATGAGTTTCTTCGGTCCTTTCTGACACGCACAGGCATCGCAAGATTGGTACCAATTTTGCACGTCATCCTTTGCATTACTGCAGCAGAAACGCTCTGGAACTCTCTGCAAGATCTTCATTATTCTGAAGTAGTCTCCTGTAGGGCTGCTATGTAGTTCTTTAAGGACGTCCGAAATCCGGGATCTTGGAAATATCAGCTGCCATTGGAATGCCCTTCAATCATCGGATTCGAATTTCCGGCAAAGACGTCGTTTCGAATGTGGAGCGACTCCCAGAGAGCCCAATATTGTTTTGTCGTAGGACTGTAGATCGAAATGTCCTGCCAGGAAGGTTTTCTGTTTGAGAACGCCATTGATTCAATTATAGGTTTAATGTCGCAGTCTTTCAGCTGGTCTTTCCTGATTTCTGTCACTCCATGGGTCTGGATCAGCCGATGTTGATGCCGTAATTTGTCGTGCGACCGGATTAAGCAGCTCGTACTCATATTTTGCTTCGACCCTGGAAAAATATCGGCAGCTTTCTGGGCAGGATCTTCTAGACAGGGCGTCGGCATTTCCATGTGATGATCCCTTCCGATGACGGATAGTGATGTCATAATTCTGGAGTCTCTGTATCCACCTGGCTACTTGGCCTTCAGGATTCTTGAAATTTAAAAGCCAAGTCAACAAAGCATGATCCGTGCGTAGCAGGAATTTTCTGCCGTAGACATAATGATGGAAATGTTCTACGGCTTTAACTATCGCAAGCAACTCTTTCCTGGTGACGCAGAAATTCCTCTCCGGTTTTGATAGGCACTTTCTCCAGTAGGCTATGACACGTTCTTGGACGTTAATTTCTTGAGACAAAACAGAACCGTGCTGTTTGCATTGCTCGCATCCGTGTCGAGAGTAAATGGTTTGTCTGGCTGAGAACGGTTACGCCAGGATTGGAGCCGATGTTAAAGCTTCCTTCAAGTTGTTAAATGCATCCTCACAATCTTTTGTCCGCAAGAACTTTTGTTTGCTTTCTCTCAGTTCTGAAGGGGGGTCTTGCGAAAGAAAAGTCTTTCACAAATCTCTTATGGTACGTGCAAAGCCCCAGAAAACTTCTTAGCTGATGAACATTTTCGGGGCGTCTCCAGTCTTTAATTGCTGACACCTTTTCTGGATCTGTAGACACACCTTCGGCATAGATAACATGGCCGAGGTAAGTCACTTCCTGACTGAATAATTTACACTTAGCGGGACTCAAGATTTGCTTCTTTCAGTTTCTGAAACACCTTTCTAAGATTATCTAGATGTTCTTCAAAACGCTTCCCGATGATGATGATGTCATCTAGGTATTTCAGATAGGCTTCGTAGGAAAGACCTTTCAAAACAGTCTCCATGAGGCGTTCGAATGTTGTCGGCGCATTACATAGTCTAAACGGCATCACCTTGAACTGCCAAAGTCCTTGCCCGGTAGTAAATGCCATCTTTTCTCGGTCATCAGGATGTATCTCTACTTGCCAATATCCACTCTTTAGATGTAGCGGCGAAAACCACTTGCTTCCAGAAAGAAAGTAACAGAATGTCGTCAATTTTATGAAGAGGGTACTGTCTTTCTTCGTAACCTCATTCAACCGGCGACAGTCAACGCAAAATCTGGTTGAAGCTTCTTTCGTCTTCACCAGGACGATGGTAGATGCCCAAAAACTTGCTGATCGCTCGATGACATTGCTTTCTTGTATGTTCTTTAAAAGCTTTCCTACCTCTTCCTGTTTAGCAATTGGCAGACGTCTTGGATGTTGCTTAATTGGTGGAGGATCCCCGGTATCAACTCTAGATGTGTCAAACTGGTTCGACCCATGTCAGAAGACGAGCGGGAGAAAACGTCTTGAAATTCTTGAATGACACGTTCGGCAGCATTCCTCTCTTCACCGCTTAATTACGCATTCTGCAATAAGTCAGACGTAATGCTCTCTGAAGGCACGAATTCTGGAGTGTTACTGTTTTGCTTAACATTGGTTACTGGAGTACATTCTGGAACCCGTTCACTTTTTTTAACAACTCTGGCCTTCTCAGTTACATTGGCAGCTCTCACCGGGAGAATGGCCCTCGATAGATCGACGAGTGCTGAGGCTACTAGTACTTCTATAAGGTATTTCTCCCGCCTTCTTCGCACGCCTTCGTGGTGTAGTGGTCTGCATGCTCGACGCGTAACCGAGAGGTCCGTGGTTCGATTCCCGGCGAAGGCGTTGCTCATTTTTCATATCCGATGCTTCCAAAAATACCTAATGTCTCTACACTGGCGCCCGAACTAAAAAGGTGGCGGATGATGATTCTCCACCACCGCGATTTGGCGATTGGGTCCCCAAAACCCCAGTCGCCCTTTAAAACGGGGAGTATATAAGGTATTTCTCCCGCCTTCTTCGCACGCCTTCGTGGTGTAGTGGCCGCCTTCTTCGCACGCCTTCGTGGTGTAGTGGTCTGCATGCTCGACGCGTAACAGAGAGGTCCGTGGTTCGATTCCCGGCGAAGGCGTTGCTAATTTTTCGTGTCTGATGCTTCCAAAAATACCTTATGTCTCTACACTTCTGTCGGGCTGTTCCAGTTCTTGGTATACTCTATGATATCGTAGCAGAAATTTCTATTTTCGGCTATGGATCCAGGAAGTAAAAATTATATTCTTGCTGGTATAGTGGTATCGTCTTCAGCTATGATTTTGTGGACAGATTTAACGCTTTCATCATTAATTCCGAATAAGGTTATGTCCTCAGAATCAAAATGCAGTTCGTTATTTTTAAAGTCCAAGCAAAAATTGTATTTCCTTAGAAAGTTCAATCCGAGTACGCAAGGATCTATAATATCTGCCACATATGCTGTGTGGTGGTAGGTGGCACTTCCAAACGTGATGCTAAGGTTTAATTTTCCGTCGATGTCGATCTTCTTGCCAGACACAGTCTGGAGGGTAACGTAGGGCGGCGTCCATATAAGTTTACCTTATTGAGCTAAATACTTTCTGATGATGGTAACGTTGACTCGTCTAACGATCGTCATATTGCAGGGAACTCCACTGATATGTCCCATGATGAAGAGTCCATTACTTCCGCCATTCATTTCAGAAATCTGAAGCGCTTTAAAATGGGGCTTCTCATTATCTGGCAACCTCCGCCCGCGAGATGGCCACTAATTAGTTTCCCTCCTTCTTGCCAGGAGCGGTCCTAACATCCGTACGCTGGGGGGTTCTGCAGTTTCTCCGTATGTGGCCTTCAGCACCGCAGTTCTAGTACTTTAGGCTCGGTTTCGAGTCACTCTTATTGTGTCTCAAAGCATTGACTTGTCTAGTTAAATCATCTAGTCGAACAGCCATTTGATCCATTGGCTCTTGGACTTGCGCAGCTGTGATTGGGTGTCGGTCTCTACGAATTGCTTGCTGGGCAGCCTCGAATTCCATGGCGTACACTAGAGCGCTTTTTAACGTCTTAACATCTGCCATTCATAAAGCTTTCTGTATTTCAGGATCCCGGATGCCATCGATGAAGTACTCCAGGGACAGGATTTCCCTTGTTTCTGTCGGGCATTCTGAAAAGGCAAGATGAGGTCATTCATCCGTAGCATTTTCAACATTCGTGACAAGTTCCTGGCGAGTTTCCGTGGGCTTCTGTTGACGGGATTTTAATAGAAGTCTGCTGTAGTCTTTTAAACGCTTCTCCCCAAAGCGCAGCTCCAACGCGCCGGACAGAGCTTCGAAATCTAGTCGTTTGTTTCTGGGAAGAGTCTGAAGGATATCCGCAGCGTCTGCTCTCAGAGAAGCGGCGAGATGACAAGCCTTAGCTTGGGGATCTCATCCATTCGCTTCCGCCACTATAGAAAATTGTGTCTCATGCGCTTGCCAGGAGGTCTTCCTATCATATGTCGATAGCTTCAGAGAGGGACGAGCAGGCATGGCTCGAAATTTTAAACTTTCAGAATTGTTTCCTGCTGTCGCTATGCACTTCTTTAAGGTGTCAACTTCTTTGGCGACGGCAGCAGAAACCCCGTCGTCAATTACTTGTTGGACGGCAGAAACTCTTCTTTCTATTCGTTGCTCCACAGCAGAAACTCTTTCTTCCGTCTGTTCTTTTACAGAATAAACTCTTTTTTTTTGTTCTTTTACAGCACAAACTCTTTCTTCAATGTGTCCAACATTATTTTCAACAGCGTCAATTCTGCCTTCCATTGATTCAAATTTATTTTCTATTATACAGGTAATCTCTTCTTTAACAGCTTTCATCTATTCCTAAAATGATTCTTGACCAGTTCCCACCTTTTCTTGACCCGTATTCATTTCTTCTTTAACGGAGTTGACGGTCCCTTCCATCTTTTCTTGGAATGCAGCAAATGCAGTTATCAACTGCCTTAATTGTTATTCCGAAATGGGAAGTGGCTGTAAATAGTAGTTTAATAAAAGGGTAATTTTAAACCCTCCTTACGTGCAGTTATTATACCACTTAACCACAGTTATTCTACCACACAACATAGCTGCATTCAGCTCCCTGTTCGAGATCAGGACTTTGACACTGTTACAAATATGTTCGCCAAAACTATGCACAGAACACTCAGTCCTGACACAATGTATAATTGCTTTTGCTATTATTAAGGTTTGGAATCGTTGTGCTGGAAACTTAATAAATTAGATTAATTAAAAACGCAATAACTTTGGTTTATTACTAAATTATTAAATATTTCTATGAAATTAAACTAGCTAGATCTTGATGAAATTGCACTTGTAATGCATTTTCTCCCTCCTTTCCGCATACCTTCGTGGTGTAATGGTAGCACACTCGGCTCGTATTCGAGAGGTCCAGGTTCAAGCCCCGGGGAGGGCATCGCGCATTTTTCATGCTCTCCTGCTTCAAGAAAAAAAAAGAAGAAAGAAAACCAAATGACTCTACATTGGCGTCCAAACTAAAAGGTGGTGGACAAAAATTCGTCGTCACCAGGAATTTGGAGACTGCCTCTCCTAAACACCAACCGCCTTTAAAAGGAGGAATAGATAGATATGGTATTTTCTCCCTACTTCCAGCATGCCTTCGTGGTGTAAGAGTAGCACACTCGACAAGCATTCGATAGATCTAGGGTTTGAGTCCCGGAGAGTGCAAGGGTGGATTTCTTCAGTTACCTGACATCGAAAAAATTTTCTAAGATTCTCTTAGTGCGTCCGAATTATAACGTGGTGGACGGACGGTAATTCGTCACCACGAGGGTTTTGCGTTTGGGTCCCTTAATGTCCAGTCGCTCTCTAAAAAGGGAAGTACATAAGGTACTTCCTCCCTCTTCTCCGCATGCCGGGTAGCATATTCGACGCGTATTTGAGAGCCAGGTTCGAGTCCCATCGAGGGCATTGCTCATTTTTCACATCTTTCTACTTCAAAATAACCTAATGACTCTACACACTAACTGAACTGGTTAAAATCATATTTTATTTTCCCCTTTTTCATAATAACTACACTCTTAGACAAAAAAAAAAAACGACGCACCGATAACGCACCGAGAAGATATAAAGCAAATTGAACACAACCTGATATGCGTACAGGTTTTGATGGAAAATGCAAAATTTTACATTTTGGTTGCAAATGAATGAACAGTTGTTGCTACAGCACATCTGATCTGCGCAACTGGCAGGATATTTAAGAGGAGAAATTACGATTCCAGGTCATAAATTCTTCACGAATTTCATTTCGTGTACTCTGGTAGACAGTAATTATGCCTCGCATACAGGTGCGCGAGCGATATGCCCAGATGCTAGAATTTCAGAGAGGTCGTGTAGTTGGGCTCAAAGATGCCGGTTGGTCTTATCGGCGAATAGCTCGACATTTTAGCAGGAGCGATGCTACTATTAGACTATGTTGCCACTAATGGGTGAACCATGGCCGCACACAGCTCCAAGAAGGAAGCGATAAGCCTAGAGAAACGACAGAACGTGAAGACCGAACAATCGTCAGAGCGGCACTCACAGTCCCAGATGCGTCATTATCACGATTGTACGTGCAAGTAGTGCTTCAGTGACCGCAAGGACCATTCGTGGACGGCTCACAGAAAGGGGGCTGAGGTCACGGCGCTCCTTGCGCCGACTACCGTTGACCTCTGTACAACGTCAAGCCCGTTTGCAGTGGTGTCGGGCTCATTCGCACTGGAATGTCACTGACTGTAGTAGAATAGTCTTCAGCGATGAGTCCCGCTTTGAACCGCGCCCCGATGACCAGCGAAGGCGAGACTGGAGACGCCCGGACAGCGGTGTGATACCAACCTGACTGTCTTCCGGCAGACAGGCCAATAACCAGGAGGGATGGTCTGGGGTGCAATTTCCTTTCATAGTAGGACCCCTCTAGTTGTCGTCCGTCGCAACCTTACAGCATAGCGGTACGTCCACGAAGTTCTAAGGCCCGTTGTGTTGCCCTTCATAGGCCCGTTGTGTTGCTCTTTATGTCACGCCACCCTGGGCTTACATTTCAGCAAGATAATGCCCGCCCCCACACTATACATGTTTCTACTGCTTGCCTTAGTGCTAGTCGAATATTATCTTGGCCAGAAAGGTCGCCGGATCTCTCTCCTATTGAACACGTTTGGAGCATTATGGGCAAGGCCCTCCAACCAGCTCGGGATGTTGACGATCTAACTCTTCAGCTGGACAGAATTTGGCACGATATCCCTCAGGAGGACATCCACAACCTCTATCAATGGATGCCAACCGAAGAACTGCTTGCATAAGGGCCAGAGGTGGACAAACGCGTTGCTGACTTTTTCACTTTGTAAAGCTCTATCATTTCAATAAATCATACAATATTTCTTAAACTGTAATCATTTGTTTTTCTGTACATGTACATCACTTCTACCGATTTTCGTCCTATTCGGATAATTCCTTCTTGGTGCATCTTTTTATTTATTTTTTTTTGTCTAAGAGTGTATTTTATTTAAACAAAGTTAAGCAAATCCATGCTTATTTTCCAAAAACAGCATTGGAAAATTTACATATATAATATTATATGTAGACGATACACTTATAGGAAGTGAAAGAGAAGAAGATGCAATGAAAACAATCCAACATTTTTTAGCTTTTAGTAAGAAGCTTAAGTAAGAAGTTTTTAGCCTTTAGTAAGAAGTTTAGCTTTTAGTAAAGCTAAACTGGAAGTCAAAGACCTAGGAGAAGTCACCTACTACCTCGGCATAAACATCGAAAGATCTAAAGATGAAACCTTTGCCATACACCAAAAGAATAAAATCGAATATATACACTGGTGTGCAAAAATTAAGGACAAGACGGTTTTTTCAATATAACTTTGTACAAAAGCTTTCCAAATCAACACATTTAATACCGTAAGATCCCCAATACGTAAGGACATGAGTAATGTAAGCAACACATACTAAAAGAGAAATCATAGGGATAAAAAGAAGCTTTATTGAAAACGTAGCATGAAGCGCAATGCGACTGAAGGCCGAAACATTCCTGTGATGGGTGTCCAGCAAGAAACATCTGGTCTTTAATAGGGGATATGATCTCCCCTGACTGCTTGGCAGGTTTCACATCATTTGTGCATGCTGGATATGTGGTTGTTAATGAGCTGTTGAGACACTGCTGCTCGTTCCTCTTGTAGCACCAATCGCAGTTTCGGAATCGTTACTGGCGATAAGTTACGTTCTGCCACGGGTCTCCCTAGTAAGTTCCGTACATGCTTGACGGGATTTAGATCCAGAGACCTTGCCGACCAATCCATGTGTTCAATATCTTCACTCTCCAACAGCTCTTCGACAGTAACTGTGCGATGAGGTGGAGCGTTGTCGTCCATGAAGAGGAACTGAGGACCCATAGCCCTTGTGAAAAGACGCATGTAAGGAAGAAGAACCTCGTTACAATAGCAGTCCCAGGTGACGAACCTCCTTGGGAGATATGAAGGTCGGTCCGGCTACCAAGCATTATGTCTGCTCGAACGAGAACTCCGCGACCTCCAAAACAGTCCCTTTTGATGATGTTGAAGGGGTTATTGCGTGTTCCCCGCTCTGTCCAGATGTGTATGTGTCTAGAATCGCAACTCAGACTAAATCTGCTCTCATCTGTAAAGAGTACTCGTCCCCATTCATTGTCTCTCCAATTCCGGTGTTCCCGGCACCACAGAGAACGCCTTCTCCGATGGGCAGGCGTTAGAGGTACACACCGTACAGGGCGTCGTGCAAACAGACCACCACCGTGCAGTCTTCTGGCCACGGTAAAACGCGATATCGGTCGTCCAGTCGCCTGTGTCGTGTGTCTAGCGATTTCTCCCGCTGTCTGCCGCCTGTTTCTTCTGGCCTGTAAGGCAATATACCGGTCATCTGCGGGTGTGGTTCCTCGTGGACGACCACTACTAAACCCCCGGATAGCTGTTCCTGTAGTTTGAAATTGTCTCCAAAGTCGTGAAACGATGCTGTGAGCAATTCCGAACTCTGCAGCCACACTTGTCACACTGCGGCCTTCCTCCAACTTGCCAATGATTCGACCTCGGGTAAAAGCATCCAGATGTCGTCTAACAGATTGATTATTCGCCATTTCTCGCTGAGGCAGCAACTCGGTGTGATTTTAACTGCTATACGGCGTGCAATCTCTTTGCCAGAAATACTGATCTTACATCGACAACATGCTTTATACTACTCAGACACTCCACCATTACGTCTACCTGCATATCTGCGCATGTGCTACCGTACATCACCTTACTTAATCTCCTGATTGGTCTTTCTGTCCGCTCTGCCTCTTCGTTCAGTTGATATGCTAATTTTTCGACTTCGTCCTTAATTTTTGCACACCAGTGTAGTTCAAAGATTCGGACTTCAAGATGAAAACACCAACACATACACCAATGGAAACAAACTACTACAAACTAGACGCTGAAGATGATCTTCTAGAAGATAATACAGAATATAGACGAGCAGTAGTGGCGTAACTATACATTGCAACAATCAGACGACCCGATATAACATCAATCTACTGAATAGAAGAAACGAAAAAGCCCGGAAAATAGATTGGAATGCAGTCAAAACGGTCATTCGATGCTTAAATACAACTAAAGACTTGAAGTTGGTTTTTGAAGATATTCAAGAACTTATACTAACTGCATATTCAGATGCAGATTGGAGAAATGACAGAATAACTAGAAAATCCATAATAATAATTTCAATAAATTTTTGCCAAATAATTCTCTTTAAAGGTGTTACTTCGTTTATAAAAATTGTTCTAAAAATATGTCAGCAGCTTCTTTATTTTTCAGAATTAATGAACACTCAGAAAAATCATTAAGTTTTCTGCTCTAAAGAAATAGATATCTGCATTTTTTATTTACATTTTAATATTTGAAATCCGTTATAGCTGGTCTTTACGGTCAGTATCCGAGAAGATTCGCGTGACTGATTCCGAAGGGCGTCTTCTTTAAAACGTTGCTTGTAGTATGAATATTTAAGAAGCCAATTTATAACTAAAAAATATTTTTATAGATCATATTTCCCGCAAATAATAGGTAAAAAGGAATACTTACGACATGATCCTATGGATGTTATTTTTATCAAATAGCACCGAGGAAGATAGGCTGGCGAAACGCAGTTAGAAAAGAGTAAGAATGACAAAAAGAATAGCTTTGAGACCTATCTAAACTGCTGAATCTTCTATTTTTTCTTAGAAATACCTTTAAATAAAGTTCACAAGTTCATAAGCGTCAAAAAGATTTCATTAGGTTTTCCGTGGGATTTGAGTCTCACTGATAAAGTCTAAAATCTGTGCTCAAAGACACATAAAAATTCAGCATTTGGGAATGGTACATATCGCAAGTCAGAGATACCAATTAAGGGTTAATTTCTAAAATTAGAAGTGCTGGCGTCTTGTAGAAAAGCATTAGAAACGGTAAAAAAATAAATAAATAAGTGAAATAATAACTAATAAAATAATAAACAAAATAAGCAGTTACAATCAAATTCGCTGAAACAACCTTGTATTTGGCGTATATTTACTAAAAAACACTCAATCGATTTCGAGGGCAGCTACAGGTCCCTCCTCATGAGGAGAACAAAACATCTAGAAAGGGAAAGAAGTCCAGTCCATATAGATATGGCCGAAGTGCTGCTAGTCAATGCAGCGTTATCGGCTCCTGAAAAAGGGAACGAATCAGTCCAGTCCAGTCCATATAAATATGGCCGAAGTGCTGCTAGTCAATGCAGCGTTATCGGCTCCTGAAGATATGCCAAGGGCACATGACTGTGAAAAGTCCTGATAGGTGAATGAAAGATGGAAGTGGAAAGGAGGGGGGTGACCCAGCGTCAATGGAGAAAAGTCCAGAGAAAGTAGAAGAGAATGCAAGACAGATCGAAGATCACTGGATGTTCCTGACATGAAAGGGAAAGAAAGCTGAGTAACGGCTTTTTATACTCTCGGGTAGAACCACGCGCGAAGGAAGGACTGGATTAGACTTAAAATCGTTCACTAAACTTGCTAAATCTTTGTGAATATGCAAAGCCTCAAGAAATTCACCAACGGAAGAAGCTTTTTGGATAATTTTTGCAGATCCAAAGTCAAAATTATGATTAAATTTCCAACTATGATACGCTATTGAAGACTTGTTAATTTCGCCCTTTCGGACATAAGATTCATGTTCCTTGATACGAAACATAAACGCTCTTTTTGTTTGGCCAATATATCTCAAGCCACACTGACACGATATACTATAAATTCCCCAAGAATTAAAGTCAGAAACAGAATCTTTTAGAGTCGAACCGTGAATTTTATTGATAGGGGAGAAACTGACCTGAAAATTGAATTTGTGGAGAATCCGTGCAACCTTATAACTAACAGAAGGATAAAATGGAAGCACAACAAAGTCATTAATATTATTTCTAACAGTGGAATGTCTTCTATGGTGGGACTCTGAAAACTTTTTAACAGCTTTATCAATGATCACAGGAGAAAATCCTCGGTCAATAGCAACTGCCTTTAAATAAGCAATTACAATTATGTAAAAAAGTAAATTAAAATATTGTAAGTTAAATTAATGGTAATGATCAATTTTCTGGTAACATTGCGAATCAGTAAATTCAACAAAAATATCAGAGCTCATTTTAAATAGGCCACCAGCTGGAAATACAATTTCTCTGAAAACTGAGGAGCACCGGAGCCGGTCTTTCGGCTGAACTGCCTTTATACTAGTTAAACGAAAAGGAAGGTTTTACGAAAGTTAAACGAAAAGAAAAGTATTTCAGAGCAACAAAAATAAATATTATTTTATTGTGCCCCTGCCCCAAAAGAATAGATAAGAAAGGAAAAAAAAGAACACTATTTCAACCTGTTGACATGTTGCATGGAAGGGGAGTTATAATACTTCAAGTAATACACACGGGAAAATTTAACGCAAATGTGAATGCGGTACAAAACGGTTTACAAACTACTTGTATTTCACTGAAAAATGAAATTCTGCTGGGCATTAAATGTCTAAGCTATCGTCAGAGTGATGTTCGTATCATGATCCCAGTTCACCACTACTCGTCTTAGTATTATTATTTGCCGTCCATTCCTGAAACATCACGATCATAATTAGGACGCGATGTCGTATTGATGCTCAGGATCTCGAGATAAGCAGCAACTGATTATTTACTTCTAAATAAATATAGCTACTCAAAAAAATTGAAAATTTGATTTTACATATAGCAGATGACTCTTAATATGTATCACACTGCACTTGGCAGAGGCACTATATCCGCATTCAATAAATAAGATGAATGAAAGAATGACAAAGCAACTCTCCCACCGTTTCCGAAATTTGTGCGACAGCCCTTTAAGATGATGATTAAAAAAAGTCCCACTTGCATTTTTGTCTTTTATATCTAGAAATAGCTCCCATGTGCAGCATAGGCAAACACCTGAAAACGTAGTGGCAAACACCTGAAAACTGTCCCTAGCCAACGTGCGTACGAAATATCCCATATTTAGCTTGAAAAAATGGATTTTTCTTCAGTTTGGAGTTCGGATAAGTGATTAGCATGACTGTTTTTATGGGCCGAGCTCTTCCCTTTACTCTCTTTGTTTCTGAAACTGCACTGTAGTGGCTTCCTTGATTTTTTTTTAGAAAATTCACATCATTAAGTCCTTAGTTCAGCTGCCCGATTAGCTGAACGCTTTGTCCAGTTAACTAATTTGTGATTACTTTCATCCATGCCTTTGAGATAAGAGCACATGCTACTGACTGGTCGCAGCTTCATCATGCAACTTTCAGTTACCTAAAGTAAACATTTATTGTGATCAATAGCAGTCAGTTATAGATGATAGGTAAAGGAAGACGGGGACATCAGTATTTTGTCTTCATCTTTGACAGTTAGACATGTAGGGGCAATACCACGCTTCTTGCTGCGCTAAAATCTGCTTCACACTGTGGTTTGACAAGGAATGTCAAGAAATGTGGGTGTAATGGGAAAAAAAGAAGTCATTATAGAAGAACGCAGATTATATCTTGTTATTCTCGGGGTCCGATATGTAGAACTGGACCTCCCCTTTCTAATTTTTCCAACATAGTAGATACCACTAATGCAAATTTGACACTAATGAAAAAATGATTTAATATAATAATATAACTTCGTGAAATAACCTCATAAACTTGATCAATTTCCTTAAAAGTTATTTTAACGAAAAAGCACACTTTTTGTACACTTTATTTAAATGGCTTCTGTTTAATGCGAATTATATGATATATAAACTCACATATTGAAACAAGATTTTGATTTCTCTGAAAGAAACAGAAAAAAATTGAAAGAATCAGAATTCTTATTGATGGTATTACAAACCTTTATCAAGTTATAGAGATGTGAATGCAAGTAAATTATTTATCAATTCAAGTATAGAAGTAAAAAACTCTGGTTTTTTCCCATTCTTTTCTTTTTCGTTCCCTCTCCCTACCAGAAGAAATAATTTCTTTTAATGAGTCATCCCGTACTATTTCTGTCCTGATAATCTTACATAATTGTTTGAAACATAATAATATATCCCTTATCACAAATCACGTTTTAACCATCTATCTCGGCCTCTGTTATTAAAAAATAAAGCATATATGTGTGAGTTCACTGAACTGTGGAAAACCCCTGACCCTACATCCACCAAATGTTTAATATACACTCACGTTTGTGAAAATTGCAACACCATGAAGGACTTACGCGAGTGAGCTGAAATTTTCAGGAAATGCAAAGTAGCGCATGATATGCAAATGATTAGAATTGCAAATCCGTAGCGCATGCGTATGCTGAGCAGCGCCCTCTGAACGGCTGATGGATCCGAATAAATAGACGGCTGTAGCGAGGCGTGTATGGTTATCGGTGGTTATCTGCTAGTGGTAAACGTTAACTCAATCTGTACTTATGCCTCGTCGACGAAAGAGAGCGAGATTTGAACAACTTACAGAGTTTGAACGAGGGAGAATCATCGGCCTTCGTGAAGCTGGATTGTCGTATCGTGCAGTAGCCTCTCGTGTGCAGCGTAACAGCAGCACAGTGATGCGCGTTTGGAAGCAGTGGACGGACGAGTGTCGGACAACTCGGAAATCCGGGAGTGGACCCCGAAATGTGACGTCAGCTCGCGATGATAGACACCTGGTCCGCATGGCGCGGACGGACCGTACAGCTTCCTCTAGACAATTGGCAGCACTGTGGTCAATAGCTACAGGTGTTTCATTGTGTGCTTCATCAATTCGTAGACGTCTGCTGCAGTGTGGACTGCGCGCACGGACTCCTTTATACAGGATCCCCCTAACGCACGACCATCGCCGCCTGCGGCTACAATGGGCCAATCAGCATAGAGACTGGCGTGCTGATTGGCAGCATGTCGTGTTTTCTGACGAATCCCGCTTTAATTTGTGGTACCATGATGGCCGCATTCGTGTCAGACGCTATGCCGGTGAACGCCACCTTCCGGAGTGCATTATCGAACGCCACAGTGGACGAACACCCGGAGTTATGGTCTGGGGCGCCATAGCATATCATAGACGATCTCAATTGCTACGAATTGTGGGCAATCTGAACAGCAACCGGTATATCCGTGAAGTTCTACAGCCCGAAGCTGTTCCCTTCCTTCAAAGCTTGCCAGGCGCTGTATTTCAACAGGACAATGCCCGCCCTCATACTGCTCGGATTGTTAAATCCTTCTTTGCAGCGCAGCAGGTACAGCTTCTTCCTTGGCCTGCGTGTTCCCCGGATATGTCGCCAATTGAACATGTGTGGGATGTCATTGGTCGGCGTCTTGCTCGTGATCCTCGTCCTGTTGCGTCTGCAGACGAACTTTGGGTACGCGTACAAACGATATGGAATGCTCTTCCTCAGTCAGACATTCAAACTTTGTTTGACTCCATGCCACGTCGTGTAGCAGCACTTATTGCGGCGCGTGGTGGCCACACAAAATACTGATTCTGATCTCTTGTTCTTGTTTGTTTGCTTTGAACATTTAATCATTTATTTGTACCACTACCACTCAACTGTGTATTAAATTGCATTCAATTATGACGATTCCTTCTTGGTGTTGCAATTTTCACAAACGTGAGTGTACTTAAATCTGTATTCGAATACGTACCCGTCAAAGCTCGAATTTTGAATTTGCTTTCTATTTGTTTTATATTTTGTGCGAAATGAATGAATTTTACATTTAAAAACTTTTATAAAATGAATGAATATGTTATTTCCCCATTCATCATTATACAGTGCTATAATGATGTAGGCGTTTTTTATGACTTCGATTACGAGAAATTAATGTCTGAAAACTACATACAGCTGCTTATACTTTGAAAACAGCATACATGAAAAGTACCCCAAAAATAATTTTGTAGAGAAGTTTGTTTTGTGATTTCTAATGAGTAAAATAGACGCTTTATTTATAAATATTTTTAATTTAATTTGAGATAATTCACTAACATTATTTTAGATACGTTATTTTATTTTTCAGCGCATAAAATAACCTTATTGTTTAACAACTGAAAGGCTGATTAATTGAAGACGTATTAACCCAGAACATACCAATAATTTTAAAATTCTTTTTTTAATACTATATTACATAAATATATAGACGTATATAAACCCGACGTATTTCCAAAGGCCTAGTGTCGGATTTTTAATGAAAACTATAAAAGATTAAAATACGAAATCTAACATTATATTTCTATTTTCAATTTTATATCTTTAAAATCTAGAACTGAAAAACATATTTAAAGCTTTATATAATTTATATACTATAGTTGAATTTGGAAAGCGGAGACACAGGGCACGTGCCCGTTTTCCCTTGTGAAAATCAAGTTCTGGACATTCGAACGGTCTTTTGGTATAGTTGTTTAAACATTTTTAATTTAATCTTCTTTTAATTTTCAATGAATTTCAAATTTTATTTGTTAATTTACGGATAAGAAAGTGGTCTATAGTTCATGCACCAAATCTTCCTTTCGTTGACTTTCCCTTAAAATTTCATTTAATTATTCTAACCCTTCCCATCAAAATTGTCACAGTATTTCTCAAGAGGATAGCTAATAGTGAATGTACTTGAGCATGCTTCAGTACCGGCGTTTTTTATAGCGCCGTCTGCCGAATCGTCAGTGTACACATGCAGCCAATCATCAGGAGTGTATTTACTATATATACACTGGTTATCATAAATTAAGGAAAAATCTCAAAAATCACGATTACTGAAAACGTTACAAGCAGAATTTTATGAAACTTACCCACAATATACAACACATACTAAGGTATCAAATAACATAAAAAGAAATTACCAGACAATTATGGTAGTATAGCAATTAGCACGTGTATAAAATGAACAAATCGAAGGTGCGATTTGCTATAGGAAAAGTACCTTCAATATGGAATATGATCGCCTCTAGATGCAATACAGCCTATACAGCGATGTGTGATGCTTTCAATTATGGGTCTATCAGTTCCATAGGAAACGAAAGCCATTGCTCTTGGAAAGCAGCTGCAAGCGCGGCAAGGGTCTGAGGGGGCGGATTGAGAGCAGCTAGACGTCTCCCTAAAGCATACCAAACGTGCTCGATAGGATTCAAGTCCGGGGATCGAGCTGGCCACTCCATGCGCATAATTGTTTCCTGTTGAAGATAATCATCTACGATACGAGCCCTGTGTCGTCTTGCGTTGTCGTCCTGTAACAGGAAAGCATCACCTATTGCCCCGGCATATGGGCACACATAAGCATTAAGGATGTCATCTCTATAAACCTGAGCATTCACGATTTCCCTTGGAAAGATGTGGAGGTCTGTGCGTCCACCTAAAGAGATGACACCCCAAACACAGACACTGCCTCTTCCGTATGCATCTCTTTCATGGATGTTTGACGGATGATAGTGGTTCCAGGTTCTCTCCATATCAAATGACGCCTACTATCGCTTTCTAGACTAAACCTGGACACATCCGTAAAGAGAACAGCCCTCCATTGATCAGGCGTTCAGTGGACATGTTGTCGTGCCCACTGCAAACGGTCCCTCCTATTGCGTGCGCAAGCGGCACGTAAATGGCTGGTCGCCTCGCATACAGACCACCTTCGTGAAGCCTTCTATGCGCAGTTGACGTTGACACCAACCTTTGGGTGGCTGCAGAGAGGGAGGATCCAAGAAGAATCGGAGTAGCGGTTCTATTCCTGCGTGCACATAATGTCAAATATCGGTCATCGGCCCTCGTCGTAGCAGTTGGCCGTCCTTGGCTGAACCTCCTAGATGCCGAATCTGTGGTTTGAAATTGCCTCCAAAGTCTATGAACCACATAAGGACTCACATTTAGCCATCTGGCTACTTCTGTTTGATTTTGTCCTGTCTCAAGTCTTCTAAAGGCTTCCATCATAGTTCTGCAGGCAAATGATACCTGGAGGTCATTGTTACGAATTGGCTATCTCAGATTTCTGATGTCACTATCACAGTGAAATATGTGGGCTTGCTCTCAAACATGAACATTTATGTTCTTCACAGATGGCGTATTCCGAGTGCAGCGCCACTAATTTGCACATTGCAGTTTTACTCAGCTACTCTTAATTGGCAACATGTTCAAATTTTACACTGTTTGCCTTATTTTTGAGGAAGTTATCACTATTTTTGTGATTTTCCCTTAATTTATGATAACCATCAGTGTATATAAGGAATGAATGATGAACCAATAGCTTAAGATCACTAGTGAAATAACAATACAAAACGAACAAACAAAGAAATAATATTATTACATATAACATTGAGAAAATGACATATTCATTCCCACTACGTTATTCAAACTCATGATGCCTTCTTTATGATTTCGAATTGCATCTCCACTCAGGGTATGTGTAAATTTCATATTAAAGATAAAAGTAGATGCTTTGCAGAATATCTCTGTAACAGAGGGAAAACTGCTTTCTTCATATAGTGATGTATTCGAAAATTGCGATTTTGTTTTAGAAGATAATAACGTGCTTTGCAGAAGGACTTGTTTCTGAATTGGGTCGAATATTACAATGGTCTTCATTGTTGTTGAACATTAAGCCGATCAAAAGCTTTTACATTAATGTGAAGTAGAAAGTTAGTGCAAAGTATCAAACGAATAATACAATCAAATGAAACTATAATTCCATACTAGTAACCTCTAAAATGAGTTAATAAACTTAAAGGGTCTGTGACTAGTCTACCTAGCAATCTTAGAAATACAAAATAAAAGCTTCGTACTTCAACGTTCCCCACCAGTGGTTGAATGGTTAAGCTAGTCAAATACTAGTAGTTCCAACTCGGTGGAACGAGTTGACTTCATGTTTTTTTTTTTTTTCGTATTTTATGATATGAATACAAATTGGTTTCACTTACAAGGTCCTCTAAAAAACCATCCTTCTCCTTATATAAATAGCCCTTGTGTCTTTGTCGCATTCAAATAACCTAACTCAATCTAATATTAATTTGTCTCCAAACGTACCTAATGTTCACTGCTTATATGCAAGAGTTCTTATAGGCTTTCACTCTCCATTTTAATTTTTCTCTTGTCAACTTAAATACTTCCTTGTTAGCAGAAAAATAAAAATATTTTATGTTAGCTCTATACCAAACATTTAAAGTTTACTGCAGCTTCATAGTTTTTTTAAGTGTGCTATTTAGCCTATAATATTTTTAATCTGTAATAAGTTTTTGACTTCTAAAGAAACCGTTTTCAATTTGACGTACAAATTTTTGCCTGCTTCAGAATTAAAAGGAACGTAATTCTTTCAGATAAAACTTTTTTCGATAATCAATGTGAATTATTATAAATGAAATTTTGTCATGTATGTTTTATAATACAGGCAAATATTGATACAATATCCAATAATGAAAAATATTTCTAAGACTCTTTCGGTTTTGCTTAAGGGCAACTAATATCGCCTACTCTGACAAGAGCATTTCGGCCGCTGCAGGTTTCATCACTTACAAGGAAGGTCTTCCAACCTTAAATTCTCAGTTTTGCTGAAAAAAAGTATGTATGAATCTACTGACCTAAAAATGTATAATAGTAAAAGAATTAACTGCTAATAGGCAGTTAAAAATATGGAGATTTGGTAATTTTCAAAATGCAGATTGAAACTAGGAAAGTCACATATCTGATCAGTTCACGCAGTGAAAGTGTAAAATAATGTGTAAAGTTCTACTGTCCTTCTGTTGTGTAGAATCTTGAGAAATAGTGATTGCACTGAGGAAGTTTTAAAACTGCCCTTTATTAAACTCTTTAACTTATTTACAATACGTCAACTTGACGCTAACATACTACGCCTTAACTTGGGCGGTAACGGAAACAGCAGAATCAAACTTAAGAATTTAAGATGTTCACAAATAGTAGAATTACACTACAGGGCTCATGTAATCCTTTAGCCTACAGCGCGTGAGTGAGTCTAGTGCCAGCAAGATAATAGCGATTAAGCCACGCCAAACCAGCAGTAACTGCTAAACAGAAGTTTGCGTATAAGCACGCACGGCAATTTCCTGGACTCTCTCTTTCTCTACTCGAACGTCGATATTTAACTTATTCTTCCAATGGTAGAATTTGCATTTCTTACGCGCGCCACCAATTTCAATATTCTGGCACTGACAATTAGGGAATGAAGGCTTATAGAAGAGTAACTTAAAATTAACTGTTAATTTAAAATAAATATAAATCCCTACAAATGAATGAAGACATAAGAAAGGAAATAAATCTATTTTGGTTCTTAATATACAGCAACTTAAAATAAAATGTTAAATAGAACTAATGGAAATTTAATGCTTGAAAAATTAGGTCAAAATAGAAAAAAGGCTTGAAATTTACTCTTTATTAATTATTGAAATTATTTTCCGTCTAAAATTTTATCGACCGCAAGGGGTCAATATTGACCCCGTTGATAAACCCTGGCGTAGAACAAATTATATCTTTTCCCCAAATCCAGTTAGATTTCAAGTAAGTGCTCACTTCAGTTTTATTGAAAATCAAATGTACAATAAAACATTGAAATTGTTGCAAATACGGCAATACAAAAAAAAAAAAAAAAAAGAAAAAAGAGGAAATCCGAAGTGTTTCAGATTTTAAATTACGTCCAAAGGGGTGTTTTTTTTAACATTTTGTGTGTTACCTTTGTTTATTTAATATCATGTTCTTCGCACTTAAACCATAAAATTGAGTTAAAGAACAATATCGCAAAATAATTTTAAACTGAACATATCTTTAGAATTTCCTATACACAGTCTCACGCGCTGGAGATAAAAATGTTTTTTCTGTACAACGTTCCCATTGCTCGCTTTGAAATCCTTGAGTTTGTTAATCAAAAATTCGTTAAAGTTTTACAAAATGTGAAATAAAACTAATTCCAAATTTCAAGTTTGGGCTTCCAGATGCCCATATTCCCAGCAGGATTACGTCATTCAAAATTCGATGGCTCTAGGTACCGTCGTTTTATCACAATGCGAGAAACATGCATACATATATGCACATTCTTCATTATTTTAATTTCTTTAAATATAATACAAAGCTGCAATATTTGGTGGCAACAGTTTGAAAAGTGAAACGACATTTAATGTTTCCAACGCAAAATCGCAAAACGAAAACACTAGTCCTTCAGGGACAAAGCCCCTTTGGGGGGGGAACTGAAGAACTTTTGCTTATTTAGAAACATATAACATTATTAAAAAAATAATTGCTAAATCAGTGTGAACGGAAACTGATGGTGATGCAGAGATGTTTTAGAGGTTTTATGAATTTTTAAAATTTATTCAGAAAATGTTTCATTAGCAAATAAATTCGTCAGAAAGTTCTCGATTGGCGATCAGAAACTTCATTTCTAACATTCGTTTTCTGGTTATCTAGAGAATAGCAGCACCTAATTTTTTTACTATTATGTATTTATAGATGATTAAATTCATATGTATATATATATGAGAAAAATGGAGACTTTAGAGTTGGACGACCTTCCTTCAAAGTTAGTTCAACGAATCTTAAGACAGTCTTAAAGCAATGAGAGAAAGTAGTCAACTTTGTTATTGTATCTCTAGCACCTTTTGAGTACTGTTATTTCACATTTTAATCACAGAATTATTTAAATAAAACATCATTATTGAAGCTTTAACTAGCGCTTTTTTCCGTTTGTCAGGCATTCAGTTTCCTTTTGATGGTTATAATAAAACCATGAGTCTGCATCTGGATTAAGCAGAATTTTACCCTACTATTTATTATTCTTAAAACTGTCGTTACTTCCTAAAATGGGCTCAACTACACAAATTACATATTTACATGACATGTAGTTTGAGCATCCTAACGTGTATTTTCTGTCGTAGCTGTATATTTTAATATTAAAAAACACATAAATATTGTAAGACTTCTCTACAAAAGTACACAAAATTCCGTTCGTCTCTAAATAACTGGTTAACAGTGTAGAGACATTAGGTATTTTTTGAAAGCAGGAAGCATGAAGAATGAGCAACGTCTTCGCCAGGAATCGAACCACGGACGTCTCGGTTACGCGTCGAGCGTGCTGACCACTACACCACGAAGGCATGCAAAAAAAGCGGGAGAAATACCTTCTATTCTCCCCCTTTTAAAGGGCGACTGGGGTTTTGGGGACGCAATCGCCAAATCCCGGTGGTGGAGAATCATCATCCACCACCTTTTTAGTTCTGGCGCCAGTGTAGAGTTCTTAGGTTATTTGCAAGAAGGAGAGATGAAAAATGCGCAACGCCTTCGCCGGGAATCGAACCACGGACCTCTCGGTTACCAGTCGAGGGTGCTGACCACCACACCCCGAAGGCATGCGAAGAAGGCGGGAGAAATATCTTATAACAGAACTAGTTACAGCTATGAATGTTATGGCTAGATACAGTAAAAGGACCATGCCATAAAAAATGAGACCCGTTAACTTTTTTCCGTCTCCTTCCTAGACTGGATTTTCCTAGATCTGAATTTCAATTTTTCGGTAGCTTATTCTGCAATTGGTCTCTTTTAGTACGGTATGGTCCCCTTACTTAGCCAGATCTTACATTCATAGCCGTAGCTATAGCTGGTTCTGTTCGATAGTTATTTAAAAATGAACAGAACTTCCCAATCACCCTACATATTTCAGTGCCAGAAAGCTCATAAATTTCAATTGAAACTAATAGTTTCTGAGGTCTTAAAAGAATTCGTGTACAAGATAATAGAAATTACATAAAGAGGGAAAAAAATAAATTAAAGAAAAACATGCATACAAAACCTAATAACGTGAAGACAATAAACTTGCGTTTGAATTTGAAAGCATTTGCAAGGCGCTTAAGAAATGATACTATGAATATAAAGCGTATCTCAGATGAAGTACGCAATGTTTTGGGCTCATTATGATGAAAGCTTGAACATCATAACAAATTCAATAATTTTCTAAACTTTTCTTTTCCTCTAAAATAGCACGCATAAATCCAATCCCTGTTTTAGCTTCTAAAGGAGGAAAATAAGTGACACTTAAGAGATCCGAAACTTTTAATGTGGAGCAAGCCACTTAACGCTGAAGTAGTAAAATTACGCATATTTTTTACTGCTGCAATTAATGTTATGACCTTGTTTAAGTAAAGAATATCACTATTAATTACAAGGACGCATTGACCTTCATCCATTAAGGATCACTTTTATTTAAAGAGGTAAAACATAATTATCTTGATGCACTGGAAACACAGCAAAAATTTCAATTCACCAAATTGCTTCTGTTACATAAAATCATCTAAGAAGTCAAGTATTAATTAACAGAATCACCATCATGAGATATGATCTTTCGTAAACATCAATTAGAATCAACAGTAAACAATGCATATTAATTCATTAACACAATTTAACAGTAATCTTATGTAAAATATTAGCTTTGAAGTTCCCCCTTTAAATGAAGGATTTAGGGAGGACGCAAACACGGTTGCAAATTAAACATATTACATTATCCGTACAGTTGAAATTTACCATAAAACTCATTTGGCAGTATTTAATGACAAAAGCGTTACTAATCAGGGTAGAAATCCTATGTCCCTCTACATGCCATGTTATGAGAACGGCGAAAGGATCTCTTAAAATAAAATAAAATGAAATAAATAAAAAAAAACAATAATTTATTACATAAAAAAAGAGGATCTGTGATATTTTGCATAATGTTTCAAAAATTTAGAATAATACATTAGAAGAAAAAGTTCTGAGTATCTTCGATTTAGTGGTAATAGTAGCATGATAAAGTAACAAATGCAATATTCCAAATAATTTGTGTACATTGAACATGTACTGGTTTAAAGTTACAGAAAATATTATCTATGAAGGCCTACACAGGAAAACAATATACATGCAAATTTCAGTTTAAATTTCGCAGGCAAAAAAATACATGTAAGTTTACTTTTGAGGAAATGGACATGTAACATCAATACTTATTTAAAACGAGGGTAAAAGTTAAGCGTAAAATAAAAATGTGACCAGAAAAAATTTTGAAAATATAAAAAATTTATATTTGTAAAAACGAAAAAGAAAAATGTGGAAAGAAAAAAATGTAAACTTATTTTTTCGAAGTAAAATATAGAAAGAACAAACAAACCCCCAAAAAAAATTGCGTTTGGGAAAGCAATAAAGTAAAAAATTTACACTCAGAAAAGTAAATATTGCTTTTATAAAATAAAAAAGTAAAACATAAAAAAAATTAAATAAAAATATGAAAAGAAAAATCACACTGAAAAAAACAAAAACAACAAAAAAAAACTTCTATAAATTAAAAAAGTGAAATGTAAACAAAAAAAATCTTTTGTAAAATAAAAAAGTGACAAGAAATATAAAAAAAAAAAATTCAGGTTTGGTTAAAGCAAAAAATATGGAGAGAAAAAATAATAAATTTAATTTGCTAAAATGTGAGAAGGAAAAGAAAACAACGCAAAAATTATGTTTGCAAACATAAAGAAATGAGAAATCTAATGTGTGGGAAAATCTTACATTCAAAACAACAGAAAATATATTTAAAATAATGTCTTAAGAATATATGTTCCATTACAATTCAGAAACCAAACACGCTGATTGGTTGAAATATTTCTATTTGATGTTAGCGAGATGTGGTTTGGTGCTTATGAAGGCGTTCCTTTGCCGTCGTGTGGATGCCGAATAGCTTTCTGAATTTCTGGCTGTAGCTCAGTAGTAACGTGTGCGTCGCCCATGCGAAAGGCGGCAGGCAACATTTTAAAATTCATGGAAAAGATATTGCTATTAAAATGAATAATGAAATCAAGTCAAAAATGAATGAATATTAAATAATATGTTGCTGAATTAAAAATAATTACTCATTAAATAATTAAAAATAACAAAGGAAAATTAATTAAAACTGATGTGATTTCCAAAACATGCCACGAAAAAAAAATAATAATAATTAAAAAAACACCGTTGCCACAAAAATAAAACTATCATGTATGACGTCATTCAAACATATCTACGTCACTTTCAGGAAAATCCAAGATGGTGACGTCATTTCTGTGTCACGTGATCCAAGATGACGGGAATCACACCCTCTTATTATAGTCTCGGGCGTCGCATGAGGACCGTGGCTTACTACTGCTATAAAGCTGCTTTTTTACCTAATTAAAAAAGTGTAATAAGTTTTTAATTTTAAGCAACTGGTGGCAAGTAAACCATTTGTTCAAAAAATTTGCGAAAAGTACTATTTATGAAGAAAAGAAGCTTGTCAGTATATAAGATTTAAATTAAGACTAAATTCAACCTTACATTAAACAGATTTCATGCAATACTTCTAGGCATTTTAATGGCTCCATGTTTATTTTCTCCAAAATGCATAGCCATTTATCACGCAAATTTTATAAGAATCAAGCCAGAGGTTTAATCTCCATAATAATTTTTCATTAGTCTAAAGAACATTTGCATGAGCATCAACATGTTTAATAATTATGGAGTTCAGTTTTCGAAATAGACAAAGAATAATATAAAATACATTTATTTTGATGAGTTTTAGACTATAATGAATTTGTAAAATAAAATTTTAGACAGTGACTCTTGATTAATATATGAATGACTAATTGAAATAATTACGGTTACTTTTAAGGTTAAAAAGTATGCACACAGGACAGAAAATATGTTTATTTATTTATTTATTTTTATTTCTCGTTTTTATTGATTTTATTTTAACCGCTTCTTTTCTTTAAGTATCAGAAAACCTATAAATTCTACACACTTTATAACAAAATATGACTTTTTTATTATATTTAATTAAACCAATTTCACTATCACTTCGTTCGAGCCAATTTTCTCAATTAAATTATTTCCATCTATTTGCTGCAATTATCTGTCACATATTAATACAACCAAAAACTTTATGCTTTTCTTTGTACTTAAAACAAGAAGTAAGTTTGTTTTAATCTTGCAGAACTTGGATGCATTTTATAATAGCCGTAGGAAGCCATAGTCACACAAAAGTATACGTTTTCCCAAAGCTTCCAATATGAACAACCTCTAACGTGCACATAGACAACCTTTAAAGCGAAAGTTTCCGCCTTGTTGTGAAATAAAGCACCCGGAAAGCGTTTCTTTTCCGCATTTTGGCTTTTCACACCAACGGACGAGTATGCCCGCAGCTTTAATCTACCAGACCTTTCATCAACTGAACGCATAAGGACTTGCTGAGATACTGAATAATGGCATATTTCAGCATGCATGAAGCTAGACAGATGTTATAAATTTACCTAATAACAAATTTTGCAGGACAGTATTTGTGATTTGTGAAAGTCTATACCAGATCTAAAACCTACACCCTAATTGCCAGAGGGGGCGATATATAATGATAATATACGTAATATCCTAAATCTGTTTTAGCTAAATGAACTGCTTTTAAAAATTACTATCAAACGTTTGCTATTTTTAGCTTTTTTAATATTCAAAGATTATTTACACTTACTGCATTTTTTTGTCATTAACTGCTTACAACCCATCATGACCGAATAATTTTTTGAAGTGTAAAGCTTCTTAGGTCTCAGACGATATAATTACTCTCATAATTTCCTCTCTCAAGTATTTCTCAACCCCCTAGCATTTTTAGTATACCATTTAGAAACTTCAGATTAATGGAAATGATATGAAAACATGATTGGTACAAAAGTATAATTTACAAATAAAATGAATATGTGCAACGATTTCTTTTCACATACATTCACTATATAAAACTATTTCTCTTCTTAATTTTACCTTAATAATTAAAAATAAAAAATAACTTCAGTTCAGAACTTAAGACTTCACTTTCACTTTTCATACGAAACGCGAAATGCGTATTTCCCCATGAGAGGGCATAAAATAGAAAATACTTTCACATTTATACCTATCTACCAGACCATATAACTACGAATGTATTTGAGCAACTGATTAACAAATGACAAGACAGATGGCGTATCTCCACAACAGGTAGGAGGACCTTTAAGTTTATTCCGCAAGTTATCACAACCATCCTGCCCTATTCGTCAGCACTGACAATCTTCTTGTCGGGCCACGGCCCCTTCTTAACTTATTCGCAACGCTTTGGACTTGCGGATAATGATATGTGCGACTGCGGGGGAACAAGGACCCCCCGATCATTTTGGCTTTACTTCCATAAACATGGTGAGGTACCACCTTAAAAAAAACGAGGAAAGCTATTGGAAGGAGTGGACACTCCACCTATTGAAATATCAAAGTGCACATCGTAAACTTAATAAGGTAATTCAAATTTGCAAAGAACAACATTCACATCATGACTAATAATCCCATCCTGTATTGATACGTATAATAATTTACATACAATTATAGGTAATGTAATGAATGTTGTTTTAAAAATATGTCACAGATAACATAATGGTAATGCATAATGTAACGTAAAAGTCTAATATTAAGGTATTCCAAAGCTAACGTATATTGTATTGTTACGAATTTCACATTTATTTGGCTATTTATTTAGAATTGTAATTAGATTTGCTTCATGTTACCTTAGCAACGCAGACGATTTTTGAAGAAAAAGCTATGTCAAAAAAA
>KK113840.1:40321-78030 GCA_000611955.2 Stegodyphus mimosarum
GCATTTTAATTTTCTTGTGGAAAGAATAAATTTTTGTTAACTTTTTACGACTTGTTCATTCAATATATAACGAACCCGTACGCACGCAACAGTATTTTAAGATTAAATATGCTAAAACTGAAGCAGAATCTTACTAAACGTTTTTCTAATCCATGCTTTTAATGCAAGTCAAGTTTGTTTATGACAAAGTCAACAACAGAACGCTCAACTGAGCTTCTTAAAGTAAAAGTTGAAGTACATTCTGACATGTTGCCAAACAAATATATAAAATAAAAATTACAGTACCTTGTTTTTTCTTTTGTAACATAAATAACTTCAAAACTTCCCCTTGTTAAAAAAAATTAACACTTTTAAATTAGAGTTCTAAATTAATCAAGGTTTATAGTTTATACTAGTCCAATGTTTTCACATAGCATCAAGAGTCTTGGTTTGTTCAAGGGCTTGGTCAACAAATCTGCAACTTGCACTTCTGTTGAAATCTGCTGCAAATTGATTTTACCTTCCAGAACTTTCTCACTTATGAAAAAATGTTTTAGACTTATGTGCTTGGTCCTGCGATGAAACTCAGGGTTCTGAGCTAGTCTGACTGCAGCACTGTTGTCTACATAGATGGTTGGCACTTGTTTCAAGGAAGAAACACCAGTAATCAGTCTGCTCAGCCAAATGACCTCTTTTGCAGCTTCATTTGCTGCAACTATCTCAGCTTCTGTAGTTGATGTTGCAACCATGGTTTGGCGTTGGCTCAATCAAAATATTGTTCCACCTGAATACAAACATATTACTCCACTGGTTGATCTGCCTGTTTGAATACATCCACCAAAGTCAGCATCACTGAAACATTCTAAAATTCCTGGTTTATAGCCTGATTTATAAACGATGCCTTTTTGCTTGGAGTTTGCAATGTATCTAAATACACGCTTAACCTTGATCCAGTCTTCTTTAGAGGGATTTTCTAAATTACAGGACAAAACACTAATAGAGTATGCCAAGTCAGGTCTTGTCCCCATCATCAAATACATCAACGCTCCCACAGCTTCACGGTAAAGGATATCCGTTTCATTAACTTCTGTTTAAACTACCGTATCTTTCAAAATGGGTGTATGAATTGGTCTGCAGTCACTCATGCCAAACCGCTGAAGGATCTTTGTGGCATATGCTTCTTGCTCTATCTTAATACTTCCATCTTCAAGACGCTGTATTTCTAGTCCTAAGAAATATGAAGCTGGCTTGCTGGTGATTTTAAACTTTAACTTCAACTGGTCTATAAAGTTTCTGGAATCTTCTTCATCAGTAGCAGCGATCAGTCCATCATCCACGTAGAGTGCTATGAGTAGCTTCTTACCATTTTCTTTTCAAATGAATAGACATAGGTCTGCTTCACTGACCTTAAACCCAAGGTCCATCGGGAATTTTCCGAAATATTTATGCCAGCATCGAGGAGCTTGTTTTAGCCAATACAAGCATTTCCTGAGTCTTCATACTTTATTGGTACCATCGTTATATCCTTCAGACTGATTCATATAGACGGTTTCCTCTAGATAACCGTACAAGAAGGCAGTCGAAACATCAGATTGTATAAGATACATATTCTCACTAGCTGCAATGGTTATGAGTGAACGCACAGTTCCTAGCTTTGTGACTGGACTGAAGGTCTGATCATAATCAATACCTTGTCTCTGATTGAAGCCTTTAATCACAAGTCTAGCTTCGTACTTATCCACGGTGTAATCTGGATTTTTCTTGATTCGAAAGACCCATTTGCAAGGAAGAACTTTTGCTTCATCTGGAAGAGTTTCTAGTGTCCGGTGTCATTGTTCTTCAAGGAGCTAATTTCAGAATCCATGGCCTTTTTCCAGAAATCCTGTTCTTTACAATTAATGGCTTCTTTGTATGACTGTGGTTCATATACACTACACATAAAAACTTCAGATGCCATCACATAATCTTCAAAACGTTTAGGCCTTTTTATTGCACTGCGCTTTCTTAAGTTCATAGCAGGTGATTCTTTTTCATCTTGATTTTCACTTTCAGAACTTGTTTGATCTTCTGAATCTTCCTTGATCTTGCTTCCCCTCATTTTCATTTCAAATAACTGTATTTTAGGTTCAGGCAAAGGTATTTCTACTGGATCTTCGCAATTTTTCAGAGGTTTTTCTTGAAATACTACATCTCGTGGGCAGATAACAGTATTGGTTTCCTTTATCCAGATGCGATATGGTTCATTTCCATCATATCCTAGTAAGTAGCCCTTTACGGCATTCTCCTCCATTTTTCTGTATCTCTGATCTGGTTTATGAGCAAAACAGGTGGATCCAACTACACGCATATGTCTTATTCTGAGTTTTTGTCTTATCCAAGATTCGTAAGGACTTACATTTGATAATGAACTTTCCCCTGTTCTGTTTAAAATATAGACAGATGTACTAATTCAGCCTATAATGATGAAGGAAAATTAACTTCAGAATTAGAATTCTTCAAATTTCTTGCCATTTCTACTAAGGTTCTGTTTTCTCGCTCACTCCCACCGTTTTGCTGTAGGGTATAGGGGGCAGTTAATCTTTGAAAAATTCCATTTTGTCTTAGAATAAGCCTAACATTTTCATTATCAAACTCACAACCATTGTCGCTTAACAACTCTTTGATGGCATGTCCTAAATTTTTCGTATGTGCTAGTATATTTTCAACTGCTTCTGCAACTTCTGATTTATGGCAAAGGAAAAACACGTACCTAAATTTGGTGAAATGATCCTTGAAGACAACAAAATAACGATACCTTTGGAAGGTATCGTTATTTTGTTGGGTACCTCTGGTACCTCTGGGTTTTGTTTTCTTTTCTCTGTTGCTAAATTTTAGACGATATGTTTTCCCATATATACAGGGTTCACAGAGTTGACTGTCTAGTTTAACCCTGATACCCACCTGTTCTTCAAGGACATTCTTAATATGACGTTTGTCCTGGTGACCCCAGCGCTCATGGTATAACTGCAGAGTTGAATCACTTGTTACAGCTATGTTGACTTCTACTGGGTTATTCGGAACGAGTACTTCCATATGAATTTTATACATACCACCACTTATACTTCTTGTATCATTAAGTACAACTTCATTGTTGATTTTCAACCAACATTCTTCTGCAGTTGATTCAAATCTACTATTTTTGTTTTTATCTTGAGCAGCCAGTACGGAGAATAAGTTCTTACTAATACTTGGAACAAATCAAACTTTTTAAAGTTCTTTGAATTGTTTTTCTCCTTTTATTGTTGTCATAATCTTCAAAGTTCCTTTACCTACAGCTGGTAGTATTTTGCCATTTGCAGCAATAATTCCATGTGGTGTTTCAAATTTTTCAAATTGTGTGAAGTAATCACTATTATTGGTAATATGCTTTGAACCACCATTATCCACAAACCAGTCATAGCAATTCTTTTCAGATGAGAAAGCATCTTTGTCTAGAGCTAATAAGGACATATTTGCTATAATACCATCTTTTCTTGAGACTTTATCATTTTGACTGGGCTTCGGTGGTCTTCCATCTTCTATCCATTTTCGACAAAATTTAATCCAATGTCCACTCTGGTGGCAATAGTTGCATTTTCCTATATGCTTTTTATCTTTGAAATTTCTTTTTATTTTGCTTGCTTTAGCTTCTAATGCATCTTGATTTTGTACATAGCTCTTTCTTCAGAGCATAATTGAGTAGTTAATTCATCAATTGTTCTTTTCTCTTCATTAAGAAGCAGCCAACTTGACTTGAACTGTACTCTTGAGGTAGTGTGTCTAAAATTTTGCAAATTAATAACATCTGAGGCAGTTGGGTTTCTTGATTTCTTTGAAGACCTAAATTTAATTCATTCCAAAGATTCTTCAGCTTTGATAAATGGGCAGCCATACTATCATTCATTGCCCACTTACACTGGAAAAATTGTAGACAAATATTATATAACTGATTGTCAGATGTTGCTTCAAAAAGTTTATGAAGTTCTAGCCATACCTTCCTAACAGTATCAAACCTCATAATTTTCTGCATGGTTTCTTCTGTCATAGAATTTGTCAGTACCATCATGGCACAAGTGTTGGCCTTTTTATATCGTGAAAGATGATCTGAGTATTTCTTCAAAGTTGCTTCAACAGCTCCTTCAGGTGGCTGATCTGGTTTAACTATTTTTCGTTCAACAACTTCCAAGGAGTCGTTATAGTAGTTTAAAGCGAGCTTGATTCTATACTTCCACATCGGCCAATCCGATTCTCCACTTAATGACTTCAACTGCAACTTTCCTTTCTCAATTATTTACTCTTAGCGTTTCTGTAACGTTCTTCACATTTAACGAAAAAAAAAAAAAAACGATAAACACTTGAATATTTAGTCCACTTCAATCAAATACTTACCTCTAGGGCTTTCTTTAAAGAAAATATGATTTCAGGACTTGAATAACGAGGAGAAAAAACTTTGCCGTTCTTTCTGATCGCGTGATTAGGGTTAACTTTATTCTCTTAACATTATAAAATAAAACTCTACTATCATTTTTGCGCATGTAGCGTGCGTAAAACCCATAACCTATTGTATTTTAAGATTAAATATGCTAAAACAGAAGAAGAATATTACTCAACGTTTTTCTAATAAATGCTTTTAATGCAAGTTAAGTCAACAACAAAACGCTCAACTGAGCTTCTTAAAGTAAAAGTTGAAGTACATTCTAAGATGTTACCAAACAAATATATAAAATAAAAATTACAGTACCTTCTTTTTTCTTTTGTAACATAACTTCAACAACGTAGTGCAAATTAATGTACTGCATTAATTGTAATACTAATGCAAAATGAATGTTATGTAGTACTTATCAATGTATTTGCCTGTCAATGTAACACAACGCCAAACGATGGTCATGGCAGATGCCTATGCTTAAGTCCTTAATCCTTATGCCTATGTTCCTTATGCAAATTGAATGTAATGTAATATATGTCAATGCATATAATTATGAATGTATTTAAGTGAATTATGTCTTTGTAAGCCACCTAATGCAAATTTTAATATTAGTATAAGAAAATAGCTATTCATATTGACTCTAATAGTTCTGTAACAAAAAAAATGTAATTGTAACTCGCCGAACGTTTGTCAAAAAAGATGACAAAGTATATTTAAAGGTATGAATGATTAGATAAATCTAATTACGTCACCAAAATGCACGTTGGGCTGCAGGTTTGTAGATTTTCTACTGATCAGGTTCATACAGTGTAATTCCGCTTGGATTATCCTTAGGTTGGAAGCCTGGTCAGTAGCGCCCAACCTACTGACCCGACGCTGTTCTCGCTCTGTACTATTACGCCTATCATTTCGAAATACAGATCACTTATTGTCGATTGCTGTCTCTCTCTGTTTGCCGACTTCCATCATTTTTCTGGCCACTTCTTGGTGTTGCATTTTCAGTGTCAGTTAGTGTATAAAATACAAACTTTCGGAGGCACTACAAGAACATATTCATGACATAAAAACGAAAATTTTATTTATTTTAATTTTGCCAAGAGTAATGTATGCCTACATTATATGAAAACCTTTATTTTTTAGAACAAATATATGAAACATTTTCTGCATTTGATAGTTACTATAAGGTAAGGAAATATCTTTTACTACCTAATGTTAACAGCTGCATATTTAAATTTGAGAAATGCATTTGCAGTTATAAGGTATTTTCACCATCCTTTCCGCATGCCTTCGTGGTGTAACTGGAAGCACGCTCGAAGCGTATTCGGAAGGTCCGAAGTTAGAATGTCGGCGAGGACATTGCGGATTTCTTCAGTTTCCTGACTTCGAAAAAATTCTAAAGGAGTTTACAGGTGGTGCCCAATAATTTGTCAATACTAGGATTTCGTGACTGGGTTTACTAATCTCCAGTCGCCTTTTAAAAGGAGGAGTAAATAAGGTATTTTCTCCCTCACTTCCGCAAGCGTTCGTGGCCTAATTGGAAGCACGCTCGACGCGTATTCGAGAGGTACGAAATTCGAGTCCCGGCGAGGGTGCTGCACGTTTTTCACGTTTCTACATCGATACAACCTAATGACTCTACGTAGTGCTGGTTCATTTCTGGGTACACAGATTTCCCACTTTTAAAAAGCATTCCTGTGAAAGCGTTAGTTAACGAAGTGATGTAAAGCGAGAATACAATCATCCTAAATTTATATCAGAGAAATACTTGAGCGTTCTTCGGTCTACATTAAAACTTATCAAATCATATCAGATAGTTCTTAAAACTTAAAATAATGCTGAAAGAAAGAGCCTTATGATAAATGCAAAGTACGCGCAACACATACCTTCTTATAAAACGTCAAAGTGGAAGCACAAGAAGAGAGAAAAAAATGGCAGCGAAGATGTTATATTAAACTGCGCAGTCGAATATTTAGTATTAGGAAATGCAGAACCAACATGCGGAATAGAAAGGATACGCGTCATTAATTAATACCAGTAATTAATATGTGATCGTCGTTTGTTTCCATCAGGTCACTGGGTCTACAGTTTTTGCACTTGTCTGCCCTGACATGTCATTTTAACAGTTTCACTTCGAATGGTTCACTAAATAACTCGCAAGAGAAAGAAATGTATTTCCTTCATCTTTATTTAATTACACAGATTCTAGATATCTATAATAAGCGGACTATTCTGGTCGTCTGTCACAAACACAATATTATACCCAACAGCCTTTTACCACATGCAAATTACACAAAGTTTGCTACACTACTCGCGAGACTCACATGAACAATACAGTGTCAGAAGTTAAGTTCTGTCGCGTGGTTAGGCTGATGTAAAAAAGCTCGAAATGACAGCTTGCTTGACAAATTTTTCCAAAATATTTTATAATTTAACTTGGGCAATCAAAATATTCCTCAAAACTGATGCAAACCTATTTTCACAATTTAATTCAATATTAATTCTATTTCATTTTTTATTTTCATAATTTTAAGCAATTTAATTTCTGTCATAAAATTTAAGAATTTAAACACTGTAATTACATATTCCACTAACTTCAATTTGAAGACATCCTTCATACAACTCAGTTCTTGAATTTTATTTTCCATTTTATCAAACTACAAGCCTACAATTCAACTTGTTTTATACCATCACATCTCCATTTTTTGCATTATGAAAGGCTTTTAAACAGCTTCTTAATTGCCGTTTTCACTATTTCATTCAGTTTATTTTTTTATCTAATCAATTTATTATTTCATTAATTACTGCCCCCCAAAATTTGCGCATACCGCCCTTCAAATCACTTCTCAAATTCAATTTTATTGAATTATATAACCTTTCTTATATTTTCTCAATTCGGAAGCTTTTTATTTATGCAAAAAATTAAGATTCTTATTTGCTTTACATTTAGGTAAATTAGCTTCTAAAATAAGCTGGTTTCATACCCTTACATTTTGATTTTAAAATTTAATTACTTTTGTTTTGCAACATTTATTAATCAGCTTTGCCATTTCTTATTCATATGAATATATGATCGTTGCATGTAATGCATACATACATATAGATCATATAATTTCATAACTAAAGAATGTTTGTTACAGAATGGCTACTAGAAAGACCAATTTTTCAAGAAAGAAATATCTTTTTACAAGAAATTAGAGTAAGCAAAAATTTTGGACATCTTCAATAATCTCAACAGTTGGCAATGCAAATTCATTGAAGATAGTCTACTAGAAAATTTCAGTCTGATATTTTAAGAAATATATTCAGAGTTTTTAAAATAAAATTTATTTGAAAATAATCTACATTACAAAACACATCAAAAATACAATTCTTTTAATTTTTTACGTCTCAAAGACCTTTTGGAGCTTTTTTGTACAGTGCTTGATTGTCCATTAGAATCCTGGCTCCTAAAATAATGAAAATTAACATATTCTTAAAAAAATGCACTAAAAATGTAACAGACTTACATAAAACTCTTCTTCCTCTGCAGAATGGAAACTAAATGTAAGCTACATGACTTTTAAAAAAGGCTGAAAATTTTTGAGAAAAAATAACTCACAGAGATTTTATCAACTTTTCAGCTCTGGAAGAATTGTCTAAGCTTATTATTACAAAACAATTGAAAAGTGATAAAAAGAATCAGAATTTTACAATAATCTTCTGAATATTAATCTGTTATTCATCAATGGCAGAATCTGAAATCATCTAACTCACATAAGTATTTATGACATTTCTCAATAAACTAATACTGCCATGTTTCTGATATTGGTGGCTGATGCTACCAAATAATGACAAGACGATCTAGCACATTTCTATCATTTTGGTATTGTAACTGGTGACAGTAACCATAATGCTAAAAAACATTTCCATTAACTATTCAATATTTTACACCTAAGAATAATATGAAAGCAAAATTACTTAAACTAGATCCTGTTCAAAATGAAACAGCCTCTGAAATAAGCAACTATTGCATTACTGTCTTGGAAGAAAACAAAACCAAGAAGAGTAAATACATTGCATTTTTTGTGGCAACAATGTTAATAGCAACCCTGAATGAATACAAAGAGCTGGTATGAACAAAGTAATTGAGAAACAGAAGAGTGAACTAAACAACTATATTCTAGGAGTAGGGTGGCTCATGTATTTCATACTACTCTAAAGAAAGCATCTGATGTATTAGATGTTGAAGAGGGAAGTATAATAATTAAACAGTTCAATTACTCCTCCTGTATAAATGCTGAAATAGTAGTGAATGATGAAATAGTAGAATTCATATTATTAACATATTGAATGATGACATACAGCAATGATGATTTATGATGCATATAATCATACCCATACTTTTGATAAATCTTGCATCCCCCAAATAAGACAAATTATTTCACATGTTCTTAAAATAAGAATATTATTAAAGAAATATTATAAAATAAAAATACTGAATTTGATAGGAAATTTAGGAGAATCTCACCTAGCAATTTTGTTTACTGAAAGCATATAATATGAAAATATAAATAAAAATTATTTCACTATAAACAGGATGTTTAATAAAGGGGTAGAAAGGAAAACGGTACTTTTCCATTTCGCTGGCATCTAAGCAAGCAGGCTTTATTGGCGACAACACAGTATACACATAAAAAATATTAACAAATGTTAGGTTTAAGAATTTTTTACTTTAGAGGCATACATATTTTACTATCATTTAACATTTTCTCAAATAGGTCTTTTAATTTCCCTTCTCTAAATAAATTCCACAAGATAACTTTCCAGATGATGACATGCAGATCCTCTGCGTTTCTTATTTCGCCATATGGCGCTACCTCATAATCTTTAAATTTTTTGAGTGTGCATTCCAATTTCCGGATCGACAAAATTGTATTTATAATTCACTTTGAAATGTTCAAAACTTTCCTCTTCCAGTTTTATAGTGCAGTATGATCTCCTCGAATCCGAATATATATTATAGTTCCTTTTTCGATATTTTCCTTAAATTGTTTCGATTATAGTGCTCACTGATCGGTTTGGCAGCTTCACAAGAAAACATTATTTTGTTTCATAGTAAGCTCCACTAAAGATCACTGTTGTGCCAGAATCCGTTCTGCATTGTTTTTGCGCTTCATGAACATATTTTCATCCTCTTCAACAATCACATCAGGTCCTATTTTCCGTTGTTTATGTTTAAGCAAAGAGCCCACACAAACCTCGAGCAAGTAGTTATTCCAGTTCACAGTTGTTCTGTGACTGATTTTCAATTGACTGATTTTCACACCATTTAACTGAAGTTAATTCTTCGCTCCAACCATAAATAAATCTTACACACTTCAAGAAGTTCAATTTCGATGACTCAAGCCATGTGTCTTTTCGGATTGCCTAAAATTGAAAGGTTGCAGCGCCACTAAATTTCGTCTCCGAAATACAATTTCATTTCATAATTATTATCACAAGTAGCAATTTTAGGGAAAACACCTTTCGCTTGAAAGAATTTGATAGATTCTGGGCAAATCACAAATTTTCATTGGTTTTCATCAATTTTTGACGTATTGGGGAAAAGATGCGACTGATAAAAATGGCAGCAATTTGTTTTAAAAATGTGGCAGTAAAAAGTTACCGTTTGGCGTCGGCTGTATCATTTTTGGCAACCTTTATCGCCTGCCCTGGTGAAATGGAAAAGTACATGCAAAACTAATTTTGAAACAACCCCGTCACACTTGAAAGATTCTAGTTTTAACTGAGAAAGGTACTGATTTCTTTCTGACCTTTATCGTGGATCATTTAAGTCAATATTTATTATAAGAAGAATGATGGCAATGCATATCTGCAATTCTACAAAGTAGTTTATCTGTTCCTTTACTTTTCTTCCTTCACTATGGTATTAGACAAAGGATTAGGAATACCAAGAATTAGACGCCTACAGCATGCCAGTTTCCATTTAACCATCAACACTGAGCTCTTAAAAATGTAAGTACTAATATTCAACTCCCTTGATTACTAGTTTGACTTATAGCAGAACTTTGACTTGAAAAGCCGTAATTAGGCTTGTACTAGCACCATAACATTAATTTGTTTACTTACTTAGGTGGAAAATTGGTGGTGGATGTAACTTGGAGAATAAAATAACAGAAAAAAGAAAGCAAAAATTTGCAGAAGCATAAATAAACATGGACATTTATGCTGGCAAACATAATGTAATTATTAAAAACTTATTCCGATAGTTTAACAAAAATCTAAAATTTCCCATGTATTGATCACAAAAAAGTTCAATTACTGATTTTTACTGCGCCTTATAAGAAAAAATACAACCATAAACATAAAATATAAAGTTATAAATAAAGATTTTCATACATTTACACAAAGTGAAGTAAATTTTATCAAAAATTACTACAACTGAAAAGTTTTAAGCACAATTTCTACAGTCTAAAACTCCATCAACTTTATGAGAAGTAAATGCTTGGTATTTAGTTCCAAAAATCAATTGGCTGATATACTGGTGCTTCATATTTTGAGAACATGGTTAAACCATTCACAAAAGGAAACTGATATTATAAATTAAAATATGAACTTGTAATTTCTCATACATCATATCTTTAAAATGTAGGGCACATTTAACATAAATTTAGTAATGATTTGGAATAAAAATACAGAAACAATTAAAATTTACCCATACAATTAAAATTTACCCATCAAACACACAAAATATATTTTGATTTTAAAATCTAAATCTCTAGTTTTCACTGCTGCATTCATAAAGAGAACAAAAAATTTTTTAACTTGATGCTCTTTTTTTTCCTGTGACACCTGGATGGATAAATTATAGTAATTACATTAGAATTAATGTAGCTAAAGAAAATTTTACCTGGAAGGTTAGGCATCAAATTCTTTCATTATTTACATTTTAGACATAATAAAGTGAAAATGGAGAGGAAAGATTTTTGAAGTTCATAATGTGTACTTCAAAATTTACTTTTATTTTATTTATTATTTCCAAATACTTGCTTTGAAAATTGTATTTAAATAATCAAAAATGCTAGTTGGATGCAGTTTCATTGTTCCACTTGAAAATCCTTCAATTGTTGTTGTTATCTTGTCCACGGAAAAGGTGCTAAATGGAGCCAAAAGTCTGCATGACAAGCCTTGCCAGGTCAGGAGCTTGAGGACTATAAAGGATATCCCGTAGTGGTGAGCCAAGTTGGTAAAGAGCAGCAATGATAGCCTGGCAGTTGAAGATATGCTCTGGCGTTATTTGGGTTTGTGGGCAATTTATGCATATGGGGTAAGATCTTCTGTTATCCCCAGGAGATATTTTCATAACTTTATAATGGCCTGTACGAAGTCTTGCCACTGCAGACGAAAGGCCTCTGGGGCACTCAAGGTCTGGAATTAGTGGCTTTTTAAAATGTCGAGCAAAAAGTTTGTGTTTTGCAACTGCATTTGTATCTTCAAAGGTAACAATGGAGGGCTGATTCAAGTCTCAAGCTTTTTTTACCAGGGCATCGGCACACTCATTTTCCTCAATGCCTATGTGCGCAGGGATCCACTGAAGAGCACAGTTTTTTTTATTTTATTGAAAAGAAAATTTATTTCTTGAGTTAGTCTTGTTTCTCCATGGCAGATGGCCACGAGTGCTGATTTTGAGTCTGACAATACCACCACTAAACCATTCATTAAAGCATCAGTATTGCTAAAGACGTAGAAAGTAAAGGCTTCCTTGATTCCAATCAATTCACTGGTGAAGTTTGTGGCTATTTGACCTGTGGGAATTTTCAGTTCAGTTTTTTCACCAGAAGGGTGGACAAGAAAGATACCAGCACCACATCTATGAAAAGTACTATCTGTGGAACAGTCTGTAAAAACAAACATTTTATTTTCTTGGGAAAATGAGCTGATTGCACAAACTCCTTTTTGGCATAACATCAGAGTGTGTTCTTCTTTTGAACACGGTTCTAACAAGTTGAGACTAAGTATTGGCAGATGGTTTGTTTTTTGAAAAGAAGGTTCCTGAAAAATATCTAGAGAGCAATGATCAAGGTGGAAAACTTTTTTGATATCTCTGTCATAGTGCAGATGTGATGCTCTATGAAGTCTTGTCGATCCTTCTCAAGAGCAAAAGGCCCTGTCAGAGATGTGATTCTTATAGCTGCAACTTAAGGTTAGAATTTAATTTGGTTTCCTGCAAGCAGGCCACATGGATATTATTCCGATGGAGGATATCAGAGAGTTCATCTTTTTTCCTCATTTATGTTCCGCTGTAAGATATTTAGTGTTCTTGTCGCATTCTTCTCACCAGAAACCCAGGGGGCAGCTCCTGGCACGTCGGCTACACACAATCCACAGAAAAAGCGGGGGCATTGCCTCAAGGAGGTTGGACTTCTACCTGTTGGTCCACAGAAGGTATTTTATTTCCTTCCTACCACCCACTGAAAACCAATGGAGGCATTCTCCTATCTGCCACCTGGAGATGTGCCCTCTAGGGGTTACAGGCTCCCCTGAGGGCTTCTTCATTTGGTGTTAGCAAATAATATCTCTAACAGACTGAGGCACTTAGAAATAAAGGAAATAAAAAATTAGAAGACTTTCACACAGCAGTTTTGAGCATTCATATCTTTAATAACACCACACTGATTACTTAAAAGTAATGCATGCAAAAAATTAATTTCCCATCTTTCTTTGTTTTCATAATGAGAATCTAGATATACAAGCTGAGCTCAACTGGTACTACTTTTCATAAGTTATTGTAAAATACACTTCTTGTGACGAGCACCTTAGCCTATGAGTTTTCACAGAAAGCAAAGGCATAGTCAAGCCAAAGGCGAATAAATTGATACACTTACCTCAAACAAAAACTGAAAGGAGTTGAAAAACTAATATATAATGAATTTGAAATTAATATGAAAGTAATAAAAGGTATTTTGGGGCTGCTTCAGATGTTAAAATCTCTTGACATAACTTTGGTCTACATTCTCATACTTCTTCAGACAACGTGTAAAAATCCTTAAAAGAGACCAGTATATGACATAAAATAAAATGATTCTCTTATGTGTTTCTCTATCAAATCCGTAAATATATGAAACCTTATATAAGCCACTCTTGAAATGATTTTCTTTGTGTTGCTGCCTTTGTCATTAAATTTTCACTGGGTTAGAAAAAAAAAACACTTATGCTTAAACAGAAATTAAGATGAAAGGGTTCAACAAAATTATCATGACTGTCTTCCATAAGATTCCAACTTCTTGCAAAAACAATTAATGCAAAATAATCAAACAAAAATATGACAGATGATATAAAACTGCAATGCAAGAACTTACCTATCATCAGAGGTATCAGATTTTTTGAAATCAGCAGAAACATTAATAACATCAAAAGTTAACTAAAAATAATTGAAAACCAATCTGCTATAAAATACCACAAAGATAATTTACATTTTGATTTACTGCACCAAAATTCTCAATTTTTTTAAAAGGAAAACAAGAAATATTCAAAAAGGGAAAAAACTTTCAACAATAAATCAATTATAGATATGTGTTATATTCTAAATTCTTAATTTACTTATTTAATAACAGGGTATTAAAAATTTGCTTTATTTATTTGCATAATTATGCTAATTTTAATGAAATTGTAAAGTATTTTATTTATTTAATTGATGCATTTGAAATGGCCAATTTCAAATAATGCTGGAAATGAATGCCAAGGATGTAACTGAAGATATTACTTGGTAAATATATGATTTATAAGTTGTGTTAGTCATTTTGCTGAGAAGTTAAACACTTATCAAGTGTATGGAAGCAAAATGCAACCAAAAACTTTTCCGGGAAATGCATGCTGGCAAAAGTATAAAGGAGTAACTTTCAGAAGGAAACTACACAGAAACAGAGCCTTTCTCTGGTTGGTTGACTTACATCAAACAGAACTAAAACTCAAATTATTTCCCCAATGACACAAAATACTGTGAGTATGTACAGAAAACAGATCACTGAGTGCAGCATTTTTCCCCAAAATTGCAGACAGAAACCAGCTGTAGAAAATAGTTTTACAAGGAAAGCACTTCTCAGATAGTTCCTTATTGCATCTTGAATCCATAGGTCTGATAAAGCTATTCCAGTATCCTCTTGGTACAGACCATTAAAGTAAACTATGGAATTTGAACAAGTGAAGGTGATCTTTCTTCACGAGTTCAACACTGGCCATTCTGCATCGTATAATACAGCACTTAGACTACATACAGCTAAAGAATGCACGTGCAGCATTGATTTGCACAGTTTCATGTGGGCGACACTTTGTTGGAAAATGCATCATGTGAATATCCTTCAACATCTTTTTCAAATAGTCTTCTAGGGCAGATAGTTTGTTAAAGCTGATCTCTTCTTAAAAGCCTATATGATAATTGAGAAATATAATATCTTCCATTCCACTGTGCTTCGGCTTCACTTTGTTGAAGCTGATCTCTTCTTAAAAGCCTATGTGATAACTGAGAAATATAATATCTTCCATTCCACTGTGCTTCGGCATCCAGCAGTAAAAGACGTGAAGAATTTCAAAACATGGATGCTCCATGATCTCATTCATGTTACAAGACACATTGCATAGAAGGTATGCCCCTTTCTCATGATGAAAAACGACGCTGAGGAGAAAGAGATTTTGTGTTGAAAAACCCAGCTAACATTACACAAGTTGGGTTATGACTCTGGCATTAACTCACTTTGCTGTGCTGTTGTAGCACCATCTGTTAGTAATGTTGAGAAGTACAGCACCAAATGGGGGTCGAATTCTGCCTCTAAATTCAAATATCATACCAAAGTAAAAGTACCCTTGCACATTTGCAACCAATATTTGAATCTGTTTCTTGCTGTCCTTGTTCAATGGTTACCGAGGCAAGCATACCCTTCTTCACCCATTATATTCCTCACATCTATAATCAACAGATTTTCCTCTTTTTTTACCATCTAGACAACTTTCTTTCAGGTCACAGGTTTCAGATTCATAGCGGTGTCTTTCATACAGTCAAGCAATTCTTGAGGTCCCAATCCCAAGAATTCTTTAAGCCTAACATTCACAGCTTGGCACAAAGTTAACAGAATTGCTTGGATACCACAAGTGACTATGCTAAGGACAATCCTCCTTTTGTTAAGGCTTTGTTCACATGAAAATTTCTATAATCTATCAGCCATTTCAAATGCACTAACCTAATAAACCATTAACTATATGGACATAAAATACAAATATTTCAAGATTTTCAGAAAAAAAAAATTCACAAGCATTTTTTTATAAACTTGATAGTCAAGAAATGAGAAATTAATGCTTACAGAATCCGATTTACCACTTTTCGTCAGATGATCCATGAAAATATCAGATGATGAAGATTCAGTAGCATCAGTTGCTTTGAAACAAAAAAGAGAAACGATTTTCAGTTTTTATTCCATACTAAAAACATTAAAATTAATTACTTTATGCATATGTTCCTGAATGAGAAAGCATATACACATTTGAAGCAATTTCTGAAGCTGAAAGAAATGTACCTTAATCCAACCCTCCTTATTTTGATTATTCAATTTTTAACATAGAAGAAAATAATATGAAATTTAATATTTTAATCCCTCAGACATGTACAGAAACTGTCATTATTTCCACAAGTAAACAAAGTGAACATCCAGATGGATAAAAAAGGCATTTTTGATACATATGTATCTTGTAATGTATAACATATGTAATCTATATATAATATGCAGAACTTCTAAACTGAAAACTGTTACTTAAAGTTTTTTACTTAGTACCCTCATTCTTAAACCTTTTCAACAACCCCTTTTAATTTTCATATGCAGGCTAAGAATAATTTCATAATATGCTAAAAATATAACAAAGCTACTATTTTCGAAATTTCTAGAACCCCTCCAGAGTCAGCTTTTTCATTTCATTTAGCAATGCATCATGTTTCCTAAAAGAAAAGAAAATATCAGAATAATTGAGCTGACAGTTTCACACCAGATTTTACAAGCAATGCATGTTTCCTAACCGAAAAGAAAATATAAGAATATTTGAGCTGACAGTTTCACACCTGTTTTTACATCTGTTTTCTATATGACTTCAAAAGCAAGTCATTGGCTTTTTTATGAACCAACATTTTAATGCCATCAATCACAACAGTGTTTCACATATATCCAAACCATTCATAATTATAATATGCACACATATAAGTTTATAACATATAAAATGCATTGTTATACATCCACATTAAAATTGATAATAAGTTTTAGTGTGGAATGCATTCTACTATATTTAAAAGTATAAAAATGATTTAGCTCTTTGATGTGAAATGTTATAACTCTACCTCAGTCACGTTTCCCCCCATCAAGAATAACTAGTACTATTATTGTGCAATTTTTACACATGAAGGTAACGAAAATGCGCACATTAAACAATCTAACTTTCTATTCATTTAAAAAATTGATTTTCCTATCCAAGGTCATAAGTTTTTATCTCAAAAGTTGATTTTTATTTAGTTATTAACGTTTTTGTTAAAAGAAAGTAAATCATGTACTATATAGTCGTGGGTTAAAATATGAAAACATCTAGACTGAATATACCATAAAAATTTCAGTTAGATGTGCTTCATAATAGCTGAAAAAAAGTAGATAAACAGTATAAAGCCCCTTCTGGAGCGACTAGAGAAAAAACTTAATTTTCCCAAAATTAATGTTACTAACACTTAATACCACATTTCTGCACAATAAATGATTAACATGAAATGTAATCTTTTTTCTTTTGCTTATATTTATTCTCCAGATTTCATTTCAAAGTCTGATTTGCTCTTGAGCAGTTAAAGAGTTTTGATAGCCTCTTCTCTATATTCATTCTTTATCCACCTAGTTTTAAGCAGAATTCTGTAACATTTTACAGTATTGTTAGAATTATGACATGGAAATGTCTTACAGCTCAGATATCCCCAACTTTAAGTATATTCAGTAACACAAAATCCTATCTCTGACAGAAGTGTCTAGATTACATGGCTCATTAAGATCTTCAGTTTTCCTATAAACTCATGTTTTTAAAAGATCAGGCACGACAAGTGTCTAACATTAGTTTCAGAAATCCTACAATTAATAATGGGATATACATATAAGTTGTATTTGTATCACACTTTATAATTGCATCTACTATAAAATGTAAGCAAATATCTCATCTCCTGTCTTATCTTGTGCAATATTGTTCGTGCAACCAAATTATGAGATAAATAAATGATGAAAAAACTCTTGCCTTTCTTCTTTCCAAGAAAAATGAAGTAGTTATGGGGAAATAAGAACATTTATAAAAAATAATTTTATTGACTCCTTTAGTAACTCCATTTTACAGTCAACCTTTGTAATATTTTTTATTAGCTTATATAATTTTATTTTCAATTCTAAGCAAAACTGGGGGCATGATTCCTTTGGCAATATCTGTACAGTCTTGTATACTTTTTATTACATTTAAAGCCTATCTAAAAGACTTGAGTTAACTAAGATACTTTAATATTGTGAACTTTCTAAACAAACACTAAGAAAAACCATATTCTTTTAACAATTTCCCACTTCCAGTACCTTTAAAATTGACAGCTAATATTATGAATGCCATTTTAAGAATGAAAATGAAAATTACTTTGGATTGCAAACATGAAGATAAATGATAAATTACATTCAAAGAACAAATGGATGTATTTTTTGACATAATATAACTATATTCTTTTTATGTGGAAAATATAAAACCTCTTCTCAGCAGCAAAAATAAACAGATGTAGCTTCACATCTTTATGTAAGGGAAGGATAATACTTGTTATCATCTATTGAATAAAAAAGGCAGGTAAAATCTTAAAATTAGTAGCAAAAAACATTGATGCTGAGGATAGGAAAATGAAACCTTAAGATACGTATAGCTAACAGCTCAATAATGAAAACAAAAATTTTATGAATAACAGACACACATTCTTAATCACAGATTTCAAGATTTCCCTTGTCTAACAAAATGAACAGAAATACTGACAAGACATGTTATCAGTCCCCATGAGCTCAGTTTGAAAAAGGATCTTTAAAGACTGAGGCAAATGTTTTATTAATGGAAAGAAAATAAGTTGAGTTAATGAAGAATCCACACAATTTGTTACAAGGGTCGTAGAGGATTTATGAAGTACAGATTACTTACATCTGAATTTTTGAGGGCCTTTCTCATCAGAACTTTAGCATGTGCCTTATTTCTGACACAACTATCCTTTACTATTTTTTAAAAAGTTAACTAATGAACTGAGGCCCCTCACAGTTGCAATTTGCGAGACCCTTAAAATTAATCTTGGCATAAGAACAAGAAATAAGGTATTACAAACGGGATTACCGTTGTAACCTTGAATTAAAAAGCAACATTTAAGATTGTTAGTAGAAAATACAGATCAATAATTTGAAGGGAAGAGAGCAATGCCAATAACATTTATAAGCTTTGAGAAACTGAAATTGCAAGAAACATTACATGCATAAAAAGATACAATGCAGGAAGTAGTTACTTTTTACTTTATCAAGTAACTTAGTATGAAAAGGAAGACACACTTTCAAAGGTGTCCTATATACTGAAGTATGAAGTATTAAAATTGAGAATGTTACTATAATAACTGCAAAAGAGCAAAATTCAAATTTAATATGGTTCAGAATGGCATGTTTATAAAGAATTCATCTCACATAATATAATTCTTAAATTTCCTCCCTTATGACAAAATATAAATAAATAAAATGCAAAACCTTCAATAACACTGGTGTAATAAATCCAAAAGAATTTAATGACAGTTTTTCCTAAAACTGCAATTTAATATAATACATATAAATACCAATCAGACGGGAGTGAAAGACATGGTCGGGCGCTTTTTATGACAATAATACAAGTTTTGAAAAAGAGCATGTATTTGATTCAGAAAAGATTCATTGGAAAATTAATAGATTAATTTCAACACGTGTAAAAAAGATTTCACAAAGTCAAGTTTTAAAATATTTTAATGTTTATTTCACTATCCGAAATCGAATCGAAGTTTCGAATCCTTTTATATACTCAGAATTTTTCTTATCATAGACTAATTTTTACAACAAAAGGGAAAGACCTATGTAAAATTTTCAAAATGTGTCAGTTTTCTTATTGGAAAACAGCAGCAACTAAACACTGCATGTAACTCATCATAGTCAGTTTGGTTTATTGCTGTACATTCAAAAACATTTCAAGAGCTAGATTTTAGAATGCATATTGATGCTAAAATAATATACAATTTCGAAAATTGTACTTTAAATTGTGAAGCTACTTTTCTTAACGTTAACATTTGGTGTTTAAGAACAAAATGTAAGTTTCAGGTACATATATTCAGTCATGAAAATTTAGACAATTCCATTAATAAAATAACTACTAGGTTAACACTTATTTCATTAAAAGTTTTCATAAAATAAAATCAGGAGAGTTAAGAGAATGACAGGCCCCAAAGAGGAAGTCTCTAATACTAGAAATGAATTTAGAATTATTGAAATGTAACCAGTTCCATCATTATACAGCTCATTGAAATTATAAAGAATAATCTAAAAATAAAATGCATTATGTTATTATTACACATGTCGTAAAAACATACAAATATAAAAAATTATTTTTCTCTGCAATCAAGAAGTATTTAATAAAGGCAGTATCACACGCAAAAAATCCAATAAAGTATGAAATACTTTCATAATGTGATGTAACTCATATTTAATTTATATCAAATTTGCATAGTAAACACAGACATAGAAAATTACAATAAAAATAAGAAAATATGATTGGGAAAATCAAGTGTTAAGAGTTTTTAATAGTTAGCTACGTCCCTAAAATAGCTGTAGAAGAAAAGAAGAACTCTCAGATTTTTCAGAAATGAAATTTATTAAAGTATACTATAAAATGAAATAAAAAGTGCACTTACGAAATTTTGCAAAATTTTCATCAGATTCAGATGATTCAAATGACAACTTTGGATTCTGTTTACGATGATTTTTATTAACTCCAGACCTAAAATTCTATGCAAGTACACAAGTATAAGAATCAAACTATTTTCTTAGAGAAAAGATTTAAGAGAGAAACATAATACAGTTAATCTAACATGTGGTTTAGAATTTAATATGGACCTCTTTATTAACGAAATATCTTTTGATGGATGAAACACTGCTCAGCATCCTGTTCTTCAAATACTTTATTTTCATAAATAAGTACAGCTAAAAATACGTAATAAAATATATGTATTGTCCTGTTCAATACAAAGGGTTTATACTCACCAACATTTTGACATCGCGTATGACCTCACAGTCTTTGGTGGCATTGGCAGATCTCAATAATTTATTTTTCTCCAGATGAGGAGCACCAGAAAAGTAGTCATCTACAGTCTCTTTACAGCTGGACTCCTCCAAATGAACAATCTTCTTTTCATTCATATTTGTTTCAACTGTAAGAAATAAATAGAGAAAAATTAGAGAAAAAATACAAGGAGAAAAATAGCAAAAATGTAGCATCAGAGTACATTACATAACCAAATTTCATCAGACAAACTTTAGCTCCAAGCATTTGTCACTGTAACATAGCTACACACACTAGCCAATGAATTAGAAACCCAAGATCAATATTTTATTGGGCTATCTTTTACATGGATAACTGCTGATTCGTTGGGGCATCGAATCCACATCCTTCTGGTGTGCATTTGCATCCAGAGAATACCATGCATTGCTTATGCAGCTTTTTAGATCTTGTAAATTAGATGGAAGACGAGAGTGCTGTCGGATGCGTCTTTCCACCATATCCCACACATTTTTTATGGGATTAAGATCCGGACTATGCGGTATAGTAGTATTATTGTCCATGAGGTAACCGTCGCCATCAGAGTAAATATGCAACATTGCATGGTGCACTTGATCTGCCAGTATATCTAGGTATCTCATGGCTGTTTGTTTACCCTCAAGGAATACCAGGGAACCATTTCCATGCCAATAGACTATGCCCCATATCATGATACTCCCACCAGACCCTTGCACAGTGCGAGTAAGGCAAGATGGCTTCATGGCTTCTTGCCAAATTCGACGTCTTCCACCAGTGCAAAATAAGGTATAGCGTGATTCATCCGACCACATTACCAGTTTCCAATCCTCAGATGTCCGGTGTCTTCTTTTCCGACAAAACTGCAAGCGAATTCTTGCATGTCGGGCAGAAATAAGTGGTTTTCTCCCAGGCACCTAACTATGAATGCCTATCCTCTGCAATTTTCTGCACACGGTTAGAGCTGAAATCTGCTGGGAAGAGCCTTGGTTAACGATCTGTGTCAGTTAAAGCACAGTAGAGTCCCTGTTCTGCCGTACAATTCATCAGAGACGCCGCTGATCACTCTCTTGGAAAACTGTGCTCGAACCGCAGTTATGTCTTCTAGAGAAGGACTGTGGGTTCTGATTCCAACTTCTGAAAACCTTCGATATGGCTGCTTTTGAGAACCCAGTGAGATTTGCTGTCTTCGAAATCGAGGCCCCCGCTAAACGGGCACCAACAATAAGACCTTTTTGAAATGGTGAAAGATCTGTCGTTTTTCCCATTTTACTTCATTCATCGTGAAAAGCACTCTTACACCTTACTTATACAAAAACAGTAACCACGTGGAACCCAAGTCATAAAAAAAATTTGCATACTTCATCCCTAGCACGCATTCAAATGCAAATCTCAAGGGTTTCTAATTCATTGGCCAATGTACAATGGTGAAATAAATTAAGAGAATTCGCATATTTGATCTACGATCTCCAGAATTACTGGACAGATTTTAATAAAATTTGGTGTGGACATAGGTTCATATAATACAAACAAAATAAACATTCAGCGGTTATAAGAGACACACGTGTTCGTGTGTAACACTCATGGGAGTCTGAAGGTATTAAATAGCGCTTGCAGAAGACACAAAAGAAAGGGGTTAATAGAGGCTATGGTCCCCTCTTACAGCCATACAGGCCTCGCAGCATGATGTCACACTGAAAATAACTCAGTTTATCAGTGCCTGTGGCAATTGGTTCCATTCAATCAGCAACGCTGTTTTCAGTTCCTGAGTGGTTCTCGGAGGGCAGTTGCGAGTTGCAGTTGCCTTCCCCAGAGCGTCCCAGACATGCTCTATAGGGTTGAGGTCTGGAAACCTGGCTGGCCAATCCATCCGGCGAATATCCTCACTCTCGAGAAATTCGTCGACCAGAAGAGCTCTATGTGGCCTCGCGTTATCGTCCTGTAAGATGAACTCGGGGCTCACTGCACCCCGGAAAAACCGAACTCCTCAGTGAACAGAACGGTCGCCCATTGCTCCGTACTCCAATCACTATGCTGTCTGCCCCATGCTAATCGGACTCTCCTGTCCGTAGACGTGAACGGAACGCAAACAGCCGGTCTCCTAGCAAACAACCCTCTTTCATTCAGTCTTTTGGAAACAGTCACCCTTGTTACACAGGTTCCTGTGGCTGCATAGAGGTCCCGAGAGAGCTGAGAAGCTGTAACCGCTCTCTTACGCTTCGCTAAAATGGACAAATAGCGATCTTCTCTGGCCGTCGTGGCTCTTAGACGACCTTGCCCAGGCTTTCTCTCGATGGATCCAGTATCCTCGAACTGTTTCCATAGGTTACACACGACGCTGAGCATTAAATTAAACATTCTGCATATTTGGACTTGCGACTGGACTGCCTCACCATCATCTAAACGTTGGTGGTTACTTATTTTTACTGTTCCGATGTGAATTTAACCGATTGCTGCAAGATAACACCAAGAAATTCGCCGAGGTGTGCTAACGAACGCAATTTGTCTTACCCTCCACGCGCTTATAAAGCCTGTTTTTCTGCTGGCTCCACCTACACACACGTGTACGGTTACGTATTTGCCGTACAAGATTTGCATTTTTATCTGGAAGCAGTGGTTTTTTCTTCAGTTCAGTTCTTTTCATGCAATTCGATAAAATATGCAAACTTTCTTAATTTATTTCATCAGTGTATGTATCTATCAATGTTAGAAAAACAAACATATTAACAATTTGCTTACAGCATTGCAGCTCACTACAGCCTTGAAGGACAAACACAATATATAATTAACTACATCTGTTCAAACTTAAATTATGAGTTGAAACTTAAAACCACTTTGAGGTAGTGTTGTAATTCGCAGATATTCATGCACAGTCAAGCGCCATGTCCCAATTCTCTCGGGCTACATAAAGTTCGGAGAAGACAACTATTACTATACATCCTCTATTCTTTAAGCAAACAAAAGTCAAACACGTTACACTGCAGTTATACTATATTACACTGCAATGGTGATCGGACGGAAGGTGCAGTGGTGATCTGCCTGCAAGATCGGCTTAAAGCCCAAACTCAATTCTACCGAATATTTTGAAAGCAAGTTTGAGCAAGCACTTCCTCACCAGACATTCTTGATTGACTACAAACTAGCAAACGTTCATCTTAGCACCCACAATTCTCTAATACATCAAGATTTTAACACAAAGAATAACTGTAATAAATTCCACAGATAGCATCGTTCTTTAGAAAACATGAAAATATCCAGTGATTTTTGGCTACATGATCCGAATCAGAGAGATGAGGTGAAATTTTTCAAGATAACTGGAATGCGATATTAACATTAACCGCGAAAGTGAACATTAACCGCAAGGTTTCAGAAATATAAATTAGAAGTGATTCAAAAGAAAATAACCGAAACTCAATTCAAAGCATTTCGAATTAAATAACAACTTCAGATGCTTTGATATGGTAAAATATTTCTAACATTTTATTGCAAATATTAATATAAATTCAAATAAAATACTAAAAAAAATATTTATTTACAAATGAATTTTATCCTTTTCCCTCAATTCTTAATATACATATTTGCGAATATTTCAGAGAAGCTTCATAAATGGAAATGATATTTCGTTTTTAAACAAAATTATCTAGAAATAAGGGGAAAGCCTATATTTCAATTACTTAGGCAGTTTAACTAATTAAGGAACACAAACAACAATTATGGAACACAAATTAACTTTAAATTAAGGAACAATACATTATAAAACCTCTCTTCTCACATCTCAGAAATTCTCCTTTCATTGTTCTAGAGCATAAAGCATATGAAAGCTTTTCTTTTGATTGTCATTAGGAATCCTTCTGAAGTACTTTCGAGCAGAAAAAGAATGCTTCCAGTGTTTTTGGCATGGAACGTTTAGAATAAAAGTAAAAACAGTGATTTACTTTATGGAAAAAATAAATTATATTTTTAATACTTTTTGGATTGAGTGGAAACACAGTGTATGCTCATTAATTTGAACTCAAAGTTCTCAGAAAAGAGTTCGAATTATCCGATGTTAAGAGAAAATATAACTTTAAATATATTACTGAAGAAGAAAAATCTCCCAGTATGTATAACTCCAGAAAAAATATTATACTATGCTATCTTTAAGATATCTGAAATCCAACATATTAAAAAGCGATAAAGACTTACCTTAATCATAAAATGAAGCAGAAGATATGCAGTAGAAGGTAAACGTTAATTAAAAATATGAATTACACTTTTGAGGAAAACTGTAAAATGGATGTTTGGTTTTATTTATTATGTCTATATTTTTCAGCCAGCTTCTCGATTTGAAGTAAACATTTCAATTCATTTTCAGAGGAAGGTTCAAGCTGAGTAAATGCTTTCAGATTTCTTAAAGAGTCCAATATGGCTTGATCATTGGGATGCTTAACAATCTCTGCCTTCTCTTCTGAATCCGATAAGATATCTTTTTGAACAATCTTTTTTATGTCATCGTAGCTCAGTTTTCCACAAATTTCCAAGTCTTCATCTACCCTTACATAATCAGAAAAAGTAACTTGATCACATTTAAATTCTTTGAATTCAGGAAAAACTTTATCAGTATCGTCGCATTCTTCGATATGCTTGTTCTTTTCGGCATGCATGAACTTAACATGACAAAAGCAATTAGCACCCCATGTGGCGTATAGATAATTTACAGCTCTCAGCAGAGCAATGTCGTAGTTTTCACCACAATCTAAAGAAAAATATATTGGTTGTAAGAGTCTCTCACGATAATTTGTTTTAAGATTCTGAATGATTTCTTGATTCATTGGCAGTAGCTTCACAGTTGTATTTGCTGGAAAATATTCAACCTGTATGGAACTCAGTTACGGAAAGTTATTGCGATAGGTTGCGTTATCCACAAATAAGAGAATTTTATGCTTTCCCCTAGAAAACTGCTTATTTATTCCTTTTATCAATGCTAGAATTTTATCTTAAAGATATAACACATAGTACATAGATATAACAGAAGATTTAATGTAAAAAAATTACATTGCATAGGAATTTTTTAATAAAACTTTATTTTTAAGGAAATAAATTAACATATACCATTTTTTTTCAAACTTTGCTTCTTTTGTTGTCATTTTTCTTTTTGTCATACATAAAAGCATACTCATGTTACACATATTTTTATCAATTTCAGGATTAAAATGGTTAACAAATGCACATACAAAACTGAATAAGTTCCATAACATAAGAGTGAGAGCTAAAAAGTTAAACAAAAACAAACAAACTAACAAAAAGACCAAGATTAAAAATTTTAATTTTAAATGGCTACTAGGCATATATATGGAATAAATATAACACTTACAGACTTCATCATTAACATACAAATATAAAGGAATGTTGTCTTCCCACGAACTTATTGCCATCATATGTTCATAGGGATGATAATCGATGCAAGACAAACAGCCAGCATTCACCGGAACGAAAGAAATTGCATCTAAAATACAGAGCAAGTTTGTACACACTTGATACAAAATAATTGGGAAAATAATGGTTATTCAGTTTAAAAGCATATACTGCAGCCCAGTTTTATGACTGTTTTGAAAGCGTGAGCTACTTCTTTCTACGGGTGAGATCACAATTAACACGGCACAAGAAAAATCTAAAATAATCTAATGTAAAAGCTGGATAGCTCATGATCAATTCAAAATCATACTTTGATCAACTGGTAACTCACATTACACTGGTTGGATAGCCCCTTTCTGTAGCTTAAGTACGTAAGACTATTCTACACATTTCATTGATAATCAGATTCACATCCTGAGGTACTTACTATGCAACTGTGCCAAACGGCCTCCAAACTACACACATGCCCTGCACTTTGAACACTTTGTGTTAGAAACATAGGTGAATCATCCAAGACATTTTTTGTTGCAGGTCAGCCACCACTTGTTTAAAAAAAGAATAAAATAATGTGTGATTAATGGCCTTTAAACTGCACATATACCTTGCATTATTAACACCGACAGTTAGAAACACAGTTGAATAATTCAAACATTATTGTTCCAAGCCATCCATAGCTTGTTAAAAAAAACGAAGTACAAAAGAAATTTCAATGAAAATGTAACATTTTGTTTCATAGCTATCCCATTATGGATGAAAAAAAAAATTCAAAAATATTTAAAGCAGTAATAAAAAAAAATAAAACACTCAAATCTGAAGTTGGTTCTTTTTACTAACTTACATATAATATCCAGTAACGTCAAATTCTGAGAACAATAACATAACATGTAACATAGAATGACACACACAAGAGAATAATAATCTCAAAGTGTGTTTCCACTACCTCAAAATTTAAGACTAAAATATTGTTTTTTTCAAGCAGTACCAGTTTGTCAGCCTCTTTTGGTTGGTTTACTTACATCTAACACTGAAATACAGATCTGCAAGCATGTTTCTTGAATAGTTGGAATAAAAAAATATTCTATAAATTTACCAACTGTTTGTTATCGAGGTGTGTTAGAAAAATTAAAAATTTGTTGGAATCATTTCCCATCTTTTGATATCACTGCATGCCTGAAAAACCAACATTGATTGAAAATGCCTCCTAAAATTTAGAAGAATTCGCTAATCAAAAAAAATAGTTAATTTAAAAGTAACTAATTTTTCTGGGAAGGAAGACAAGTAATGTATTTTCCTGTACTATTTTCATGGATGATACTTAAATATTTTGTACAAGTTCTCAGAAAAGATTCAAAGCTTCAATTCATACATTAGAAACTCTCTTCTCAAGCAAAATACTGAATTGCACAAAAAATGGAGCAGGAAAAAAATAAAAGTTGTATATTTGAAATGCACTACTCCTCAAAAGTTGTGTATTGACTAATATATCACCTATAAAATTTTTCATAATTTTTCTATCATTCCCTGCAACACGTTTGAAATTTTGCAATTTTGTAATGGTATGATAAAAACCGAGAAACATACGAAAACTGTCAAGTGAAAACGAACCATCCCTCAAAAGTTATGCATTGACAAATATCAGTCATAATTTTTTTTCAAAATGTTTCTACTTCATTTCCATTCCTCGCAAGAGCATTCAAATTTGCAATTTTTACATTAAATTTCCATATAACAAAAAAAATTCAGTATGCTATTTTTCACAGTAACAGTGTAGACTTGCAATAGCAAGATGGTAATGCATTATGTGAAGCATTGTACACAATTTTAAATTAACAAAACTGTAAAATACTTTCTCTGTGTTCAAAGAAATTACTATCCACTTAAAAAATAAACCATATTTTAATTTTCACACCAAAAAATATATATGACTTAAATTTTTTTATAAAATTGAAGCCAATTTGTAGGGACCAAGTTGGCAAGCTACCAATAAATTGCATCAGCATGTGTTTAGATTGCATCATCTGCTTTCCCATTAGGTGGGGAGACAGTATCAGCGCATTATGTTGCTTACCAGCTCAATTCACTGTCTGTCTTCCTGCACAAAGTATGTGAGTTGAATCAGTGAAACAAGTCTTCAACTAGAGATAAAGGGAAATGCCCCATTACTGATAGTCCACGAGACCACAGTTACAGCCAATGTGAGATGTGTTAAAAGTGTTACAATTGGATTCAGCTACAGAAGAATAACTCAAGACAACAAAGGAAGCATCAAGGAAGCTATGTTGACTTCTCTGAATGATTCAAACTTTGATGTATCCAACTTACAGCAGTTGTACAGCAGCTGTTGTAACTTACAGCAGCTACATAGAACCACAGTGAATATAGGAAATTCAAGAGGTATCATTTGATTATTGGATAAATAATTTGGAAAATCTTCGCAGTGAGTTACACACCTGATTCACTTTAATGAGCTATCATTAGGCACATGATGTGTCATTTGAACAGGCTGACAATGGGTCCTCATGCACTTTACAGACCTATAGGCAAGAGCTTAACTAACTGTCAGCCATTTCTCAGTAGTTGAGTGTCAACAAAATGAGGGAAATTTGCCAGCCACAGGCGAGAATGATGCTGTTAATCTCAGTACAAAATAAAATATGTGTGGGATGTAAGCCATTTCTCAGGTAAATGCTCAATGAATCTACGGATGGAAAGTCCTAGAAAACTTTTTAATGCAAGATAGCTCATTATGGCCTATAGAGTCCTTTGAGTTTGCATAAACAGCACTAATCCATCTGCCACCTTTACATCAAATGCAGTCCATCCATTAAACTATAGCATACCTTTTTGTTCTCTAGATACCTCAGTGAAAATCTGAAGGTCATAGAGGATGGTTACATTCAGCCAAATGGTTATACCACACATCTGCAGAAAATGCTGGTGGCTATACTTGCAAACGAACAGAAAGACATTCAAAAGTTAGGTGTGTCAAGTGTTATTTCAGCAAGGTCATGATCAAAGAAGCCATTCCTACTAATACACAAGCAGTCATTGTCAATGTGCAACACTACACTGAGCTCACCAGCTGTGAGCATTGTGAAGTTACAGAGCCACCTCTTATATCCCATCTATCGAGCAGAGATGTGAAGAAGTGGAAGAAGGGAAGTTCCCCACTCTTTACCATGTACTTTCTATTTCCCATACCCAGGTGGTTGAGAGATGTATTAAAGTGGTTATGGAGATTTCTAGACAAGTATACAGGGCTAGAGGTTCAGATGAATTAATCACAGCAAAATTTTGGACAGGTTGATCACGCTCACTTTCAACATTAAGTCTGAATTTACGCAGAGCCCAAAAGTAGTGTGGTAGGGATGGGCATGGATGGAACTCATTATATGACCACCTCCTTGTGGAGAGTTCTGAGTGGTTCACTGAACCAGCAAAGAGTTAATTCTACAGTATTATTACAAAATTTTAAGGTTCTTGTGCAAAATAAAGTTGAAGTAGAAAACTTTGAAAAAAATTCATGTGTGATATTATAGTCAACAAAAAACTTTTGGGAGTAGTTCATTTTCATCCAACAATTAAAAAAAAGTAATGGTTTTACTGTACAATTACAAAATTTCAAGATTCTTGCAGGAAATGACGTGAAGTAAAAATTTTTTAAAAATTCACGAGCGATATGTTTGTCAATATGCAACTTTTGAGGGGTAGTGTATTTCAATTATAAAACTTTTATTTTTTTTTTTTGGTTCCACATTACTGCACATGCAGTGAATTCATTAGAAAAAACAAGCAAAGCATTTTTTTCTAAAAAACAGTAAGTCTGTTAAGATCACAAATCTTTAAAAATCAGAGTATCTTTAAAAATCTTAGTACGAAATTTTTGGAAGTGATATCAGTTGCCTACTCATACTATTTTCATTAAAGATCTCATGATTGCTGTCTTTCTTGATTTTTAGAATTCTTGAATTTCAGAAGTGAACAAAATCTAGGAAATTAGTGCAATTCTTTGAAATTAATAAAATAAATAGAAAAATCTTCTTTAAGACTCAAATAAAACATATTTCCAAAATATCATTTTAGAAGACACACACGCAACAAGTAGACCATAATTCTCAATACTGATGTAAATGTAATAAATGGGAAGCATTGTAAAATTTTGTATTGTTGCTGACAATATAGACTATTTTAAAGTCATTCAATTTATTAAGTTATCAGATCATTAAAGCATTCAAAACAAACTGCATCTGGATAATCATGTAAGGTTTTCTCTTGTTCTACACATAATGAAATCTAGATAGGTGACTTTTGAATATAATTTAGGGGCAGTGGAAATACAGATTTGGATATACACTATTTTTTTTTCAGCATTATCTTTCTAATAATAGACCTAAAGCGAGAGTGTATTAAGTAATTGGGATAATGGAGACTTCAGTGTTCACAAGAATATAAAGCATTTTCTTTTGTCCTTCAACTCACTTAATGATTTTGATTTGTTTTGACTATAGCAAAGCACTTGATGGATATCTACCTAAGGAAAGGGGTGCCTTCATGGAGGGCTTAAGGAAAACTGGCCCCTATTCATGCTGCATATGGGGAAACCATGAAAACAAGCATGAAACCAACCTTTTGCCAGGATCAGAACCCCAGCTACTTGGTCAACGGTGGACCAATGCACTTCATGAACTCATGGAAAGCAATAATTTAATTCTCAACACACTGTTTCAAGCCTTTACAGGTTTCTCTTGAAATGAATTTTTAATTTCTACATATTTTCCTTTATAGCTTTAGCTTTCTGATTAACTAAAAGTGAATTTTTTTAACGTACAGGGGTAATGCACAACGAATCACTTGATTTGAAATTTTTATAGTTTTAAAAATTAATAAAAAAGAATAACTATTATATGAATGAAATTTAAAAACATCTAAATTTAGGAATAAATAAAAGAAAACTTCAATTTGTCATTAACAGTTCATTTTTATAAAAAGCGAAAATGCCGTCTAAACAGCAGGATGCTTTTGCTCATTGTTCCGATGATGCCAATCAGATCAATGACAATGTTTTGTTTTATAAACAGTTGGTGCTCTCAAGTCTTCAAATGTTACCTCTTGTGATATCTACTTTTTTGCATGTGTGAAAGATTGGATGTTTGCACCACCTAAGCTCAACTTAAAAAAAATAATTTTTGCTATTTTAAAAACAGCTATCATTGACACACTGGAAATGTTTGGCAGCTACTTCCTTACTACCTTTACATGTAGCTAGAGACAGTCATACTAAATTTTGGTAAATAAAATTTAGATATTACTCCTTTTTACATTCATTCCATTTACATTATTCCTTTTTGCATATATATTAATTTTTTTTAAGAACTTGAAATCGTAGGATTCTTTCTGAATTACATTGTGCATATATGTGGACGGGATATGGCAATTTAAATTTGCTACGTCCAGACTTGACTACATACAAGCAAACATCACAGATTTATCACAAAAATATTCATACAGACTTACAAATATTAAGCTTAACGTTGCTGCTTAATGAAGCTGATCATACTGTTTTAAATAGGATAGTACCCTTTTTTTCAACATTTTGCAGCTGTCCCACTATTTTGATACAAATAACAGCCTTGTTTCATTTCTACTAAAAGCTATAAATATGCTTTTATAAGCAATCATGAATTATTATTCATAAGGAGTGATTTACAAAATTGGATTCCCAGACAAAACTTTATATGAAGGTCCTGACCTTTAATATAGTTCGACCGTCTACTGTGAAGCCTCTGTTGGTATTTTGCCAAGACACATTGAATCGTCCAAAAGGGGCGTCAGTTACGTGCTGCGAGGTGAGAGGTCAGGTGAAAGTTCTCTTTTCGTCGGTAAAAGGGAATTTATATGATCGAGTGATGGAAAATCCTTATGTCATCGGGTGATGCTGCTGCCTCAATCGTCTTTCGGGCCTTTAGTGTTTTTTTTTTTTTTTAAAGATTTGTAGAAATAAACGCTAAGATTCAAATTGGTTTGCAGTCCAGAAACCTAGCATGTTGAAATTTTTTTCGTAATGTATGAATTTTATACGAACAATACATAGTTAATTGCTTACTTTTAAAGACAAGGTCACTAGAATCAAGGAACTATATTCTCCAGCGGATATATTCTTTTTTGACGTAAAGAAAGAAAACCAATCAATAGGTTTCCACTGCATTTATGCGGGATTTATTTAGATCATGGTTGATTGTTTACTTAATATTTGTCAATAATGCGATCTTTTGTGTAAGCATAAGGGATAGCTTGTTTTTATTGTTGAAATGAGTTCTGTTGGCAAAAACAAAGCTTTTCACAGTGATACTAAGAAATTGCTGTGTAATGTCATTACATTTTGTGACATCGAAGCTGAGAATGGAGAACTTAGCATTCCGAGCCAACAGCATTGCAGGAGTATCACTGACAACAATAAAGAAATTCACCGAGAGGCAGAAAGGGAGGAAGAGCCAGTTTTTAGTTTCCCAAAAAAAAAAAAGCCCAAAAAAGAAGTATTAAACAGGGTTGGTTTAGGTGGTTTTGAATGCCATGTGATTCGAAGAACTGTTCATGAATTTTATATTAAGAAAAAACAAATTCCATCCCTTTCAAAACTACTTCCTGTGCTGCAAGAAAAGATTGATTTTAAATGGAAAAGAGAAACATTAAGAAATGTAATGCATAGTATTGGATTTGTATGGAGAAAAAGCCAAAACAGCAGTAAAGTTTTAATTGAAAGAAGTGACACTGTGTTAAAAAGAACGCAGTATCTTAGAAAACTGAGGCAATTTCGTCGTGAAAGAAGACCTCTCATTTACTTGGACAAAACCTGGGTGGACAGCAACATAACATTTTCAAAGTGTTGGTAGTCGGAATCAGTTTTTGGCATCGTGCAGAGCGGCTATGCATCAAAAAGAATTATTGTTTTATGTGCTCGAGGAGATAGGGGATTTTTACCTGATACATCTCTAGTATACAAAGCAAATACCACATCCGGGGACTATCACGGGCAAATGAATTCTACTGTTTTTGAAAAGTGGACTTCCGAAGGCAAGCCGAAAAGAAGAAATTATTCATTGGTTACTTAACAAAAATGTACAGTTCTCTCCAGTTTTACGGTAAGTGGAGTTAATGGAGCTTGTGAAACAAAATGCTCCTAAAGAAAAGTCATATAAATTTGATTCAATGTTCGAAAAACATGGTTTTACGGTTCTACGTCTGCCTTCATACCACTGCAACATTAATGCCATTGAATTCGTATGGGGTGAATTAAAGCAATTTGTTCGGAACTGCAACACAACTGGAGATATGGAAATGAATAAATTATTAAAAATTACAAATGAAGCTCTTGAAAGCGTAACGATAGAAAAATGGAAGAAGTACTGCACTCATATAGAAAATGATTACTGGGAAAAAGATGGTTTGATTGAAGATTTATGCGAATCTGATTATTTCCTCTCATGAAGAGGAAAACAACTTGGATATGTGTAGTGACTGTGATACAGAATAATAAGTACTGAGGTAAGAAATTTCGTTTTTTAGCTCCCCAGTACATGTAATACTGCATATAGCTTTCAGCCCAAAAATCGAAGCGATGTAATATTTATTTATTGTAATATAGGTATTATAATTACTATAATTAGTCAATAAATATAATAATTATTTATCACTGTATAATCATTATAATTAATTAATAGGAAATTTTTTCAGTGGGTAATAATGCAGATAGATCGTAGCTCGAAAATAAAAATGATAAACTAATTATCAATTACAATGTAATTATAATAATTAAATTATTATAATTCATAGTAATAATAATATAATAATAAAAATTATAATAATTGAATAATTATAATAAAATTTACTTATGTTTTTTTTGTAAAATAATGTACTGCAAAACTTATTTTAGAAACCACTTGTATTTTTAAGAATATATACACAAATGCTTAATATTAAACACAATTTAATAAAACAGCTAATAATAAATGATGATCAGCATATCAGCTTAGATTACTTAAGTAATTTTGGCTTCTTACGTCTGTGCGCATTGAACACTGAGGAAATAAACAGGGAAAAAGTAAAACGGAAAAAACTCCCTATGACATGATTCCACCCACCTCATTTTGAGAATAAATCGGTCCAAATGGCGCATGCGTGTTTACGCTCTTGGTCGCCGGTAAGACGGTCGAACTATAATTTTTCAATATAGCCGATATCACTAATGCCAATTACATAATAATTCAATACATTTTCACTTAAAGATTTTTAAATAGAAAAACCTTTTGCATGTTTCAGTTTATTATGCCCTTTATAAAATATGAGCTCATACAGTTTAAACCAAAGGCTCATTTATAAAGTTAGGCTAGATTAATTCAGGGTTTAAATTTCAGGCGAAACTGCAATTTAAGCTCCAGATCCAAATAAGAACGTAGGTAATTTAGTTTATTATTTAAACATTTCTTCTTAATTTAATGTAATTTATTAATTTTGTATTTATATCTTTATATTTTATTTGTTTACCATTTCTGATGGCATTCCATAAGGCTTTGGTGCTTCTAATTTGAGAAATTAAGTCCTGGGCTAATTGATTAAGAACAAAAGAGTTATCTGTTTAGAGTTGGAAAGGAGGAAATAAAACTAAATGAAAGGAGGAAAAGTTTAAGAATTAAATTTTTTGATCTCTTTCTAATTTTATAAAACCTAGGGTTGAAAATATAATTTTACATATTTTAAATACTCTATAAGTACTTGGAGGCCTATCTGCCCTCGCATAAATTAGCCTTTGATTATTAACAACACGCAACTGTGTATCAGAATCATGAATGCCAAAATAATTATGGAGTGGACTGTTCGATTAGTATTGAAATCTGCAGTATTCAAAGAATTATAAAAACTGTAAAGCAGTTGAATATCTGTAAAATAAAGAGGGCACTTCTGTATCTGGATACAGAATTTTCCTAAAATTACCAGGTTGTGTAATTTTTAAGTCCTCCCTTCTGTATATTACACATTAATTTTTCTACAAATTCAAAAAGTATAGCACATGCTGAAGGGATAATTTATTTTGTTATAAATAGTACATGTTAAAGGAAGAAATCTGTATTAAGCATTCATATGATGAAAGCTATGCTAAATTTTGATATAAAATTGTGTCACGGAGAATGAAAAGATTATGTTGAAACATAAAAAATACCAAAGTTCTGGGTAAGAAAACTTCATTGGAGAAATGTTCACAATATAACCGCAGTGAAATGCAGTTCACATGCAACTGTGTCTAAATTTTTATATGAGTTTTTATATTACTGAAAACTCTGATTACTGAAGTTCAAATTTCAACATGTTTATGTCATGACACATTTTCTATTACAGTACAAAGTCTGAGATTCAGATGTCCAATAACCGGACGTTAAAGCCACCAACAAAAAATTTGCTTTTGAATTTTTTTATGCTTTACACATACGCATGCGATTTTTTCCCCATAAGAAATCATGTGAAGAATCCCGATTCTTAATTTCCCTTCGGCATTAAATAAAATACCTCGTTACCAATCAGTAACTTGGCTATCACTAATTTAACATCAATCAATAATTTGGTGTGATCAATTATTTGGATCCGTAACTGCGTATGCTTGCATACGTCTCAAACCGAAACATACCACATAGAAACCTCGTTAATTTTATAACTACTAATATTTTATATTGCTGACACATACCTGGCGAATCATTATTTATTATATTTTGCTTTCATCACTGTACAATTATCAACACATGACAACTTGACTAATGACTCATACAGCGATGCCTAAACAATGTTTTATACTAGTATGGAAACCTTTTATATTGACATTAAGCTTGGCGATGATTACAGATTTAAGTTAAATGCGCTACACATTGACCAGGAAAAATTTAACAAAAATTTTTTTCCATGTGCTAAAAATAGATTTTGTTAATGATACTTATAGGTAAAAAGATTACATTTAGTGCCATTTGAATTAAGAATAACTGATTTTTTATTTACATAAACTCAGAACCGGTGCCAGAGTTTGTATAGCCGCACCGGGCGGCAGAATTTAGGGAAGACAAAATTTTTGGAATATAGAGAAATACCGAGCAACAAAATTAAGGGATAATAAAATTTTTAGAATTTATGGAAAGCATTGGGTCCCAAAATTAAGAGGCGGCGAAACTTTAGATATTAGGCCAGGGCGCTTGGCAGCAGAATTTAGGACCCACAGAGATTGCACCAGGTGGCAAAATATCTAGCTCCGGCCCTCTGAAAGCTAAAGTATATGTGGAAATTTATTTTTTCAGGACTCAGATAAGCCTTAAGCATGTGCAAGAATTAGACTAAGTATAATAAATAACTAAATTAATACAATTCAGGCTTATATGTCTCAGTGTGCAGCAGAAGCATGACAAAATTTAACAGAACATTTTGTCTTTCTTCGCCAATCTCATGCCACATAGCTAATAATGTATAGCGGACGTTGTTAACCCTTTCAAGACTAAAAATGATCTGCCTTGGGACCTATTGTCCCGTTAGTCTCGAAAGGTGTGGGGTTTTACCTTCTTAATTCACAGTTCAATAATCTAAAACCCCTAGCACTAATGAATAATCGCTTAAGCATGTGAAGAGGGACGTAAAACTCAAGAAGGGTTAACTACCCTTTATTTCTCAAAATAAAAAAGACACAATCAGCTCCTAACTCGGAGCGTACGGCAAAGCTTCCACTTGGGCTTGAACTCAAATTAATATGAAATTAAACTTAACTAAAGCTAACTGAAAGATGTAGCCGAAGCTATTTCAAGTAGTTGTCCCCTAAGTCTTAAGTTGGCGAAGCCAAACAAGGGCCTAAAGTACGGCCCAGCATAGCAATAGCTTAGAGAGAGATAGCCAAATGCAAACGCGCGCTAGTCAGGAACTCGGGCTCTCTAACGAAGTCGGTGAACCATCGACTTAAATACAGTAGAACTCCAGTAATCCGGAATGCTTGGGACCAGAGGTTGTGCAGATTTTAGAATCTTGTGGATTTCAGGACAGAAAAGCCAAATCATAATATTCAGACTAAAAGCGCAAAATAAATAAGGTACATTAGATACATTTACTTAAATTATTATGTACAATAATATACATTATTTTATTATATGCATTAATTATATATATATATATATATATATATATTATAGTAAAAGGTAATTATTTAAAATAGTAATTTTAAGATAAAAATTATAATTTAAACAGAAATTGTGTAAACAAATTAATGCTAATTATGAACTAATCTATAATATCATTTAAATTCAGTAGCATAAGTAAATCAAGTTCAATTTTTACTAATTAATAAAAATGAAACTAAATTTTATTAAAATGCATACATGAATGATTGCTGAGTAGGCCGGAGACAGACTTATCAAGGGGAAGTTGCCTCCAAACCTAGCTCCCCAATCATTCAATTCGTGTTTCGTCATTCATGTATTCAAGGGCAATAGTTAAAACCAAAAGTAAAGAACATTCAAAAAAA
>KK113840.1:80205-121286 GCA_000611955.2 Stegodyphus mimosarum
ATATATATTATATTATTCATTTATATTAGTGATTACAGGAATATTTTAAAGCATTAAGGACATAAACAATAGAGACGTGTAAAAATAAGTGACACTAATAAAGCATAAAAATTTCTTTTTTTTTACTAGTTTCACACATTTTTCTGATAGAGGTTTGTTTTAAAACCTTAGGTGCTCTAGATTAAGTTTTTTTTTTGTAAATGTTACAGGGTCATAACCTCTTGGTTTGTGACACAGCTCTGTTGTTCTAAATATTTTAGGTATTTTTCATCATGTTCCAAACCACTAATAAAGCATAAAAATTTCTTTTTTTTTACTAGTTTCACACATTTTTCTGATAGAGGTTTGTTTTAAAACCTTAGGTGCTCTAGATTAAGTTTTTTTTTTGTAAATGTTACAGGGTCATAACCTCTTGGTTTGTGACACAGCTCTGTTGTTCTAAATATTTTAGGTATTTTTCATCATGTTCCAAACCCTCATTAAAAGATATTTTCTCACTTCTATCAAACTCATTACCTGTGTCGGTGTCAGAATCGTTTTCTTGCTGTGGCGAGTTCAAAACAGAGCCAACGATTTCATCATCGGTTATCTGATATGCCAGTGTTGGCTCATCTGAACAAACATCATCCATACTAAAAACCTCGTCTGGGCTAAGATTTTTTTCTGCCACTAACACAGAATCATTATTATTTGGTAAATATGACGTCATTATCGGATAAATATTTTTTCTTCGGTATTTCATTCTCTATTCTGCGGTTTCTGGAACCTATAAATTCAATGTTTATATTTTGAGAGGCAATGCGGATTTCAGGAGTTGGCAGATTTTCGGTACTTGACTGTACTACTCTTACTCATTTGCATTAACCGCGTTTCTGAAAACACATTCTGGCAGGAAATTGTAAGCTGAAGCTAGAAGGGACAGGAAAGATGCATAAACTTGAAATGACTGTTATAAAATTAGGATAAACCTTACAAAGGGTTAAGATAGGCTAAATTATACTTTACTGATTCCAAAGAATTTCAGTTAATATAGCAAATTGCACTGTTCCTTAACTTTCTGATTTGATCGAGCTTATTTTTTTGCTGACTCTCATAATTACAGTAATTTTATGAAAACTAAAGTTTGAACTTGCGATTATGTAGAAAAGCAGGAACGTACAAGTGTAAACTTTTCGTAATCGGAAAAAAATACACCACCTCAAGCATTTAAAGGAGTAAAGGTTTTCCCGTTATATATTATACAAACAAAACAGCATGGATGACACAAGCGTTAATGTATGACTGGTTTGATAATCATTTCCTACCCGAGGCTCATTAAAATTTAATTCGTTTGGTTTACCTGATGACGCAAAAGTTGTCCTGATTGTAAATAAATATCTGTTTGGCTTATATTTCACTTAAAGTTTTAATGAAAGATAATGTATCCATGTTATTTTTTCCTCCAAACTGTATGTTCATCATTCAACCTATGGATGTGGGAATAGTGCACGAGCTGAAATGCAAATATAAAGTAGCATTTTTAAAATTCGTGTTAAATTTCTTGAATAATGGCAAGACTATTCAAGAATTTAAAAAATATTTCACCATAAAATCTACTGTGTGGAGCATTGAAAGATAGTAGGCGGATGTGCCTCGATACTTTAAAAAATGCTTGGCATAATTTATGGCCAGCTACCATGTTTCATGGTGAGGATGATGAAGATGATAGCCTCGAATTTGAAGGCTTTCGGATATTGCAAACCTCAGGTGAAATTTTCCAATTAATGGATTTTGTAAACAAATTTGGAGAAACGGTAATAAATGACGATGATATAACAGAAATTTTTCATTGTGATGACAACGCTCCAATCACCAATCAATTAACGGACGGCGAAATCCGTAATACGGTTCTAGATCCAGAAAATACCGCTACCAATAGTGAAGAAAATGACTGAGAGGTTATTGAAAATGAAAACGTTTCGATTGACAAGGTAGTCGGAAGTCTCGACACAGCAACTACAGGTCTTGAACTGTGGAACTTTGTAACTGAACACGAAATTATGTCTGTCTACAGAATTGCAAGAAAAATTATTAGCACAAAAAATGAAGCAACTTCAACAATTTACATTCAAAGAAATGTTTAATAAAGTAAACAAATAAATATTAAACCTTTTGTTTGTAAATTTTGATACCCTTTACATCATAAATGCATATTTTTAATTTTATAATTTCTACATGCCATCTTACTATATTTAAACTGATGATCCAAATATCCCAAATTCGGAACTGCCGAAGTCCCGAAGAGTCCGGATCTCGGACTTTGTACTGTATCTTTATTTGTCAGGATTAAGCCTCATTCAACTTGTGCTCTACCAGTGTCCGGTTTTTGTCTAATAGAAATAATATCCTAAATTTAACACATTTTTTCCTCCTGCCGCTTTAAAATCCAATATACATTAATGCAATATTAAAAAACTAAATATACATAGAAAAATCCCACCTATTTACACCAAACTGCAACATAAACTAAAATATTTTAACTGATGAAAATGTCATCTGAAACTTACGGGTATTCAAATTCCAGACAACAACCCTTCCATCACCATTGCAAGCAAATAACAAAGACCCACAAGGTGAGCAGCATCCATACAGTGGAGCTTGATGTTTAATAGCAGATTCATAATGAAAGATAAGACTTCCACTAAAAAATACATGAAAATATATATTTTTACAATGAGTTACATGAAAGTTAGAAAATTTCAATACAGAAAAATATCTCTGACCATCACTACAGGCAAAAACATTAAAATCAAGAAACAAAATGTTTATGCATTTAATCTTCTCTCACTTTTAAAATTTAAATATTCAAACAGATTATAAATATATACACATAATTCTGACATTCAATTCAACTAACTCTTAAGAGTTCAGTATTCATTTAAAGTGCACACATTATGCCAGAAAACTGATGACAATATAAATTAAAACCACAATAGATTTATTACTTACTTTGATAAATCCACTTGCCTCACGATGTAATCGCTGCAAAAAAGGTAAAGTACACTTTTGGCAACCCCAGGAACTATTTTGTTAATAGAAATACCCTGAAAAATATATAATTTCCTTTATAAAGTTTAACCGAAATTACATCTTTTGTACGTTTTTAAAGCAAGAGTTTATTTTTTTAACTATTAAGTGATACTTTTACATAATTTTCATACATATTTTATTAACACTCAAGAAAACGAATAAATAACATTCATATATTAAAAAGGATATCATTAAATAGATTCAAATTACAGATGTGAAGAATATAACTGTTTTTTTTTTTGAGGTAATATTTCATCATACTGGAGTGCGATTTTACATTCTTTATTTTCAAAAATGTCTTTTCGCGTCTGTAAGTACTCCCAAATGTGGATTTCCATCCCCATGTATATGATTAGAGCATATTTATTTTTCAAAAAATATTTATAAAACTGTGTCAGAGCCTTTTCTTTAAGCATCATTCTGAAAATCCCACTTTCAATTGAAGGTCTGTTGAATGCTCTTCAATTATACAGTCAAATGGATTTTGAAACATGGACTGCCCTTGCATCAAGATCCACAAAATGCTGGTGTAATTGTAGTATAATTTCAGAAAATATACCCTGCGTGAATTTTTTTCAGAATGAGGGTTTCACTATATTTGAAATTTTTTACAGCAAAGAAAATGGTCAGACTTGTTTAATGTTATTTATGCTTCAAACAGTGCAGATTTTCAGCAGTATACTTTAATGATAGAATACATTTTTCATGAGTACTGTTTTCCCCTGTAATTTTAAAATCAATTTGTTGAGCCATCCCATGATGTTTGAGGCAAAATGCTAATTTTCATAGCCATTTGCTGTTTGATAATAAAGTTTGTGGAAATTTTTCTCATATGGCATCTCTCAGTTCGAAGAATCTCAAAAAAACGTTCCATTTGCTGAACTATCGAACAGCTGCATGATAAGGCAAGTCAGGACATTTAGCTTCAATCTCTAATAAAAATTCATGAAATGGCAATCGTTATGCCCACAAGAGCGAAATGAGTTTATTGATTCAGCTGGTTCAATAACATATGACAAATTGAGATGCTTCTCACCAAGAGCTTGTTAATGAATAACAAATGAATTATCACAGGTTTTTAAACATTTATCATCTTTACAAGTCTTAAAAACTAATTCAACTAACCCTTTCTAATTTCCATACATTTTTTCTATCATCTGTTGCGAAATATTTTAACTGAACACTGGAAATTGTATTGTGTTAATGTTTTCTCTACTTCCTTGAACAGACCTTCATCAGTAGTTATTCCATGCAGACTGCTCATAGAAGCTAATTTTTCAACTCCTAACAGTTGTTATCGCCGAAAGACTGAGAGATCGAAACACACCTGTTTTCTCTAGGCATATTTCTTCAGCTGCCACAAACAAGCATCATTTAATTAATTCACCATCGGTAAATGGTTTTCCTTTCACGGCTAATAAATGAGCTATTTGAAAGTTGGCTTCAGTTACTGCTTCATTACCATTTTTTAGTGTGAGCATTTCCAGTTTTAATGATTGTTCATTTTCTGTAAGGTTTGAATACTGTGTCGCATATTTAGTTTTGGTAACTCAAATATAGGCTATTGCATAAATAGCACATAATAAGCAATATCATCCTGCAGGCCAGATTAAAAGCAAGCGGTGAGCCGGATTTGGCCAGTAGGCCATAGTTTGCTGACCCCCGATATACGTCATCAGTGACATGTCTAACTTTACTAAAACCTACCTTCCTGCAAACACTCATATTTTTTTCAGACAAAATTTACAGTTTCAATCACATCACAAATGCAATATGTTCCTTATGATATTTTCCTAAAAAATACGTAAAGAACTGAGTTATTTTATTCCAGCAGGTAGTTTGGTTTACATCACTTATTTAACAAATTCTGAAATTTTGTGAAAAGGTAGAAAAGCAATTTTATAACGCATTTACATTAAATTTACTATGCAGATTTCATAAATCTGAAGACTACCAGGTAAATAATTATGGCACAGCATTAGTGGGGCCTTTAGATGAAGATGTCTTTTCCTAGTGGATTTACTAAGAGAAATAGGTTCACACAAATAGAAAACCACACACAGTCAGTGCACATGCAGTTTTCTGCCACACAGCAGCAAGTCCATTGAGATTAGGCATGGTCTAGAGTGATATAAAAATTTCGGCTTATATGTGTATTGTATGCTATTCATTTCTCAGCAAAGGACACATACCTACCATTTACTTGAATATTTGTGTATTAATACGCACATTTAGAACGCTAGAGATTGATGAGAATGAAGGGTTGTTATAAATGAGCAGGATGATATAGACAAGGCAAAACCTACTTAAAAAGTGCAAGAATAATTCAGTTTGTTTCTCGATTTTGGTTGTTAGCTTACATGATTAAGGCAAAATGTATGACAGTTACACAAATTTGAGAAATGAATAAACTAGTTTCTATAAATTTGTACTGTTATTAAACCTGTGGTTTACTTATAATGCCATTTCAAAACGCAAGAAGATGAAAGCTTCAAACCATTAGAATAAAATATCTTTTTTCACCAAAATGTTCAATTTAGAAAGATAAGGCAAACGTACTTAATTATAAACCTCTGAATTCTGCATTTCTTTCAAATTGTGGAGATTTAAATTTCAGGCTTCAGTTCAAAAGACCAGATTTTCAATAAACTTTTTCTTTCTTTCTTTTTTTATTCTTGTTTTTTGTAATTTCTTATATTTAAGACAGGAAAAACTACAAGCCAATAAAATATTTTAGTGTTAAAATTGCTTTAAGATTTATGCACATAACAAATAATATTACAATTTGCCTCAACCAATATTAACTATTATATTTACGGCATCTTATCACTTGAAAATGCTATTTAAATAAAAGAGTAATTATTATAATTCTTAATTACAAAAATAATGCACAACTCTGAATTTTTTACTATGTATTTTTTAACATTTTCTCTTTTTAAACTGAATAGTTGATTTGAAAATAGATGGCGAAGCAGATCTCTTCTGATTGAAATCAGGAAAAATTGTGGGTGGCTACTGCTGTGAGACATGGTTATGTCTCAAGTGGAAAAATAAAGATAAGGTTCATGGAAAAAGATTGAAAACTCCACTTAACTTGCAGCCAGAAGTTAGTGGAAGGAAAAGCAAAGCTGTATCAGTATATTTTTAAATGAGCGCAATGCTAGAATTCTCAATCCTCTTGAAATCAGAATATAATCTCTAAGACCAATAATTTAGAGACTCAAATAATATCTCTGGTTATTTTACTTACACACTTCTCGTAACATATACAATGATTACATACAGAGAAGCAAAACTATTCCAGTACTTAGAACAAATTACTATAATAATACCTTAGTTTCTGGCAAACTCAGCTCTTTTTCCAAAATATATGCATCGTTTCCATCTGAAATCAAGAAATATTTAAGCTCCCAATAGTATACAAACATAAAACAATAATAAAAAACTTAAAAATTATATATATATACTAAAATGAATAATTAATATACTAAATGAATAATTAATAATACTAAAAAAATAAACAACTCACTAAAAGCTGAGGTCAGTTTAGTAGAAGTTATACAAAAGAGAAAAACAGCTTTTTATATCATATTCTAATTACCCAGAAATCAAAACACTAAAGTATAAGAGGAAAAAATAATAAAAAATAATGCACGAAAAGTGAAACGTGATATTACAGAGCTTGTAATATCTGTTCACTCTAATTTCTTCTGTGGCACTTTCTTCCGCATTATTGTATCATACAGTAAATTTGCTTGGATTGAAATTTTCAGTCAAATTTGAAACACAAGTTTATTGCGTTTTTCAGTCATGTTAGCGGGTGGGTTAAATTAATGAACAATTAGCCACTTTTCAAGAAAATACAGAATTTTGTTATATTTGACATTATGCACAGTTCATTGTGTATATCAGAAACATGGCTATCCTGTTACATTATCATGTGGCACTAAACCCCCTAAAGAACGTTATGAGACAAGCAATTTATTAATTTACTTTGAAACACCAGAGATGTTCAAAACTCACTTTTTGTCTGTATCACTTTTGTGTCTGAATCACATTTTAAACTGTTGCCATCAAAGGTTATCACAATGAATTATTAAAAAAATTAAATAATGAAGAATATGTATGTATGTAAAATATAAAATATTAAGCAAAATTATTACACTTAACTGCCAAGAGTCTGTTCACTAAATTTCTACAACTTGAGGATACAAGGTATTTGTTCTAACTTGAATTTTAATTTTTGTATATTTATTTGTATTACAAGTACGAAATGTAAAATAATTTTTATCGTCATAAAACTAAATTGAAACTTTGATATTAGACTACAAAGCTAAAAGCCAGTTACCTTTTATAACGAACAGAGGTTTTATGTGTAATTGCATTTAAGCATCCCACAGCCATCAGCAGGTAGTCATACTGATTCGCTAGTAGAGGATCAGCCATTTTTGTCAAAGTTTATTATTATATTGTATTTTGTTTGTTTTTGTATATTCAGTATTCCATTGTTCTACAATAACAAAATGTGAATTTGTTTTATGCTGAGTAAAATACAATTTTATAACTATACACTAGAAACATCTTGATTTTACACATGCTTTTATGAGACTTTCAACTGACTGTCAAATTCATGTCCCGTTTTCAAGATTCTTCTCAAGAGCTCCGAAAGTTCTCAATGGTTGATACTGAAACCTTTCTAATTTAAAACAAAACTTTCTCTGAGCCTCCATATTGGATAATTGCACACTTTTAGCTTCAGCTTTCCTGCAGTCAAGATGCTACTTCATTCCATTTGCTGTGACGTATCGCTAACTATGCCATTATCTAAAATGTGATGCCATATATAAAATTGCGGAGTGTGTACTGCACTCATGATCATGATTATGTGTGATGAAAGATATGTTTTTGAAAATAGGTTTGTATCCACCAATAAAAGTATTATTTAATTCAGCCACATCTGTCTACAAGTCTTTCCTTCTACTGTCATCTTTCTAAATACACAGTAAAGTCTCCCCAGGATACAATGCAAAGAACCATCGTCAATCTGTTGCAGCTTACTCCCAGTCATCTTACTACAATAAATATGTAGGATAAAAAATAATTCAAATAAAAATTAAAATTTAAACTAGCGGTAACATCTTAATTCCCCCTCTCTATTCTGCAAATCACAACAATAGCTTTTCTGGACTGTATCATTCTAGATCAATCCATCTTGCATGGCTTGCATAACGTTGATGACACACCTAACTCAGAATCTGAACTCAAGATTTCGAAAACTGAAATTCTTCTAATCTAAACCAAAACCTTCTCTTAGTGAGCCTCCACACTAGATAATTGTGGACTTTTAATTTCAGCTCTCCTGCAGTCAAGGTGCTACTTTGTTCCGTTTCAGTAGATTTCTTTTCTTGAGACATGGCAACAGATATCGATCTTGTTTCCATATGGAATTTAAAAATTACTTATTTCATGGTAATTAAAAACGTTTAGTATACATTACCAACAAAATACCATTAATTAAACTAAAAAAAATATGTAAGTTAATACAATTAAATTTGAGAATGTTTTACTAAATTTAGATGCAAAATTTTAAATCCGTTCCACAGTTCTCACTTTTGCATCTTTAAAAAAAAAAGATTCAATTTAGCTGATAAAATAGCTAAAGACTAACTAAATAGCTAAAGACTAACACAAGAATCGAATTTTCCAGCACATTGAAAATGGAAGTAAACGAAATATCAGCCTAAGGACCTTGAACCATTTGTGGATACATTATGATCAATAATTTTTCTTTTTACTTACAACTTAAATGATCACTAGGTGTAATGCAGAGGAAGGTTGTAAAAGCACCAGACCTTAAGTGTAAAAGCACCAGAAAGCCACAGCATAATGATTTTTTTTACATCTCAAACTGACAAAGCAAACGGAGCAAAGTAGCATCTTGATTATAGGACAGCTAAGATAAAAGTGCACAATTATCCAATATGGAGGCTCACGAAGAGAAGGTTTTGGTTTAGACTAGAAAGGTTTCAGTTTTTAAAATCTTGAGTTCAGGTTCCAAGTTAGCTACATCATCTGCGTTATGCAAGCCGTCCAAGATGGATTGACATAGAAATGACGCAGTTCAGAAAAGTTATTATTATGATTTTTAGCATAGAGAAGGGGAATTAAAGGGTTATCGCAAGTTTAAGTTATAATTTTGATTTTCTATCTTACATGTATATATATATAAACAATATAGACACAGAAAGAATTTGATGCTTATTTATTTGTCTTTGTGTAAAAATATGCTATAGCAATTTCATGGCATGAACATCCTTCTTTATTTTGCAGAGTTAATGAAAAAATTGTGATAAGCATATATTATATTAGCTCTTTTTTCAAATGCAAGAAATATACAACCAAAAAGCTAAAAATTTAGAGTATAACACAGTTTTATTTCTTTTCCCTGGACCTTGGGGAAAAAATTAAGATTTCAGGTTTAGTCTAAGCACCTCACGAAATTTTCTAATGAAATGATTAAGTGTAATATTATTTTATTGACTGAGAAACGCTGTCACAGACAGCTGTTAAATTAAAAGAGTTATGACTTTGACTTATTTGTGAATTATTATTATACAGATAAGAACCAATGAAAATATGCATCTGAAGGTGCACCTAGATATTATTACTTTATTCTTTAAAATCAGAAATAGTTATAATAATTAAATAATGATCTTTTGGAAATTTAAAGGATACATAAGCAGCTATGCTTAGAATGAAAATGGGTAATCAATCTAAAACAAAAAGGGTACACAGAGCTTTAAATAAAATTTAGGAACTGTGCTACCCATATAATGAATTTTAGAAATATATAAGCACATAGAAAACTGAACACTTAAATTTTAGGTGGTAGACTGTAATAAATTTAATTCATAGAGAAAACATTTTAAATGCTTACTGCTCATTAAATAATTTCCCCTTTGTGGGATTTTCCAAACTTTTACTTGGCCACTATCATCAGCTGAAAACAGTTTTTTTCCATCAGGATTCCAACAAAGAGTATTTATTGAATGATTGTGAGCTTCTAGTTCTTTTAAAAGCTCAGTAGATTGCTTAAATGCCCAGATCCGAATAACGTGGTCATAACAAGCCGTAGCTAAAATATTTTCTTCAGAAGGGTGAAATTTTGCAGAATACACAAAAGAAGGATGTATAAATGAATTTACTGTGTTCCACGACTTTGTATTCCACATTCTAAATAAATAAAAAAATTGTTGATTAAAAACATTTTGTAATGCAGCGAAAACAAAATTTCTAGACAATTCAGATACTTATTCTCTTTTTAGAAAGACCATAAAATCCAAATTATTATGATGCATTTCCTTTTATAATTTGAAATAACTAAAAATATAGAGGACATTAATTTTTAATCAGTTAATCGTGTGGGAACTAAGTTGCACAGAAAACTTAAACGAAAACAGAAAACTAATTTTTTAAAAGCACCTTTTACATAAAATGTTTCTCTTATTCAATACTTTATAATTTGACATAATATACATTCTAACAAAATGAAAAATAACTTAAAAAATCTTACTTTACACTGTAGTCTCCAGATGCACTTAAAATAAAGTTATCCTTTTGAGACCAATCCAAATCATATATTACTTGGGTATGAGCCAGTTTTCTTAGCAGCAGCTTTCCAGAAGGTATCTAGAAATAATGATATGGAATTATATTTACCCCTTAAAGCCATAGTTACCAACGTATGCAAATGAAAGTCTTTAATACACAGCTTATATTAAACAAAATAAACTGCACGCATGAATTACTGAAAAATAAAAATTACATACACACAAATATTACAAGTTAAAAACCACATAACATTAAATGCAAAACATAACAAACAAATAAAACTCTAAGCACAACATAATACAGAAGAAGACAGGAGCAAATCAGTTATATTCATCAACAAGGAAGTTACAATAAAGATGAAGTCAGTTTCTTAGACAAAATCTGACCAAAATCAAACCCTTTTTCTTTAAAATAAGGCATCATAATGCTGAAAAGATATTTAAATACTTGGCGGGATTCAAGGAGACATAATAGCTTTGAGTACATTTATATACCCCAAACTATACATATAGTTTTGGAATTCTATACAGATAGAAAACCATTTTCAGAGATTTTTCTGTCTTCGTCGAATTACAGAAAACAAACAACACAAATCTACCTCATAACATAACGAAGGGATTTATTTTTAACATTTGTGATATACTAATTTGGATAAAAATTATGAAATAAAAATATCATCTAACCGATAAAACTTTAAACATTTATCATTTCCAATCATTCATTAACCAAACCTTCCTAACATGTGTACAGGGCTATCATAAAAGACTCATTCATTTTCAAACTGGTATACATTCAAAAGTATTACACATACAAATATGAGTCATATATGATAATAAATGCAAGTTCGTCAAATTTCTGCACAGTCTAAAATGTTCTACATGTGCTCCCTGGGTCACACAGGCGGTAATAGAACTTCTTCCACACATTTGGTAGCATTGTCATGTCAATGGGCATCACTACAACACAGATCCACTCCCTGAGCTAATGCCTAATGTTTTTGGTAGTGGGGGTACATAAACAAAGTCCCTAATGCGCTCCAAAAGAAGAAATCAAGAAAATAAAGCTTGCCGTTCCCTTTTGAACATCCTGTATATTAAGCCCACTGTAAAATTTGATTAAAATTCTTCTTTCTGCAAGTTATTCATGTAATGGATTCTAATATTGAGCATTCATATATTCATATATTCTAAAATCGAGTGTAAATTTATTTTATTCATGGAACATACATGTAATAGTAGCCTCAAGAATGCCACTAACATCAAACTAATCAGAAAATTATGCAAAAAGAGCCAGAAAATTAAGTGATCAAATCAAAAACATTTATGAATTTTAACTGTGTTTTATTTTTCATCAAATCCCTGAACATACATCAGATATGAAGTGAGTGAAAGTAAATACAAGTTCCACACTACTAAGTACATATAGTTAAAGTACTATATGCTCAGTAATGCTGGCTCGAGGTACTAGCAACACAGACAGCTGTCCAGGGTGCACCCACAGTTTCCCTCCTCCAATAAAAAGGTCAAAATAAGAAATACAAATTTTTGTCAATCTGACTTTTTTTGTCAATCTCACGTTTTTAACACTCTTCTGTCTAAGCCCTAGTGTCACTTGGGTTCAGCTTCTAATAACACGAGCTACAATATGTTTCATTACCTTTTCTCTTCAGATACCAACATTTTACTTATACTTAAAAAACATATACACACTGAGCTAGAACACACAGAGCACCAGCTAAAAATCAGCCTTTTAGGATGATGTGCCATAGTGTTTTTATTTGTTTTCTGTAGGCACTTCGGATTTATTTAATTTTTCCTACTCTTAAAATTGTGAAGTGCCTCCAAAAAAGTTTTCTGGCTATTGTAACAGAAAAAGGTGTCTTTAACAAGAAACAGTAGTCAAGAAACACGCAAAGTAACAATTTTTTTTAACCTAAGTGAAAATGTGGGAACAATGCAGAATCAATTTCTTTAGCTACATACAAAAGTCCAGATAAATCATTGTGATGTCACACCTACTAAAAATACTTACTTTCGGCAGAAACTAACAACTCCATGCATAAATAAAAAAATTGAGATCACAGCTATACTCCAGTTGAAAGCTTAAGAAATAATATCATACTCACAGCCTGGAATTCTGGGAATGTTGATGTAAATTTGAAAATTCAACCAAAATAAATGTCAATTACAATAATCCAGCATAATGGCCAGATGAACCATCAACAGATGAAAGTGATTACATCATTATAAATGGGCTACAATGAAACACCACAGCTATTACAGGCTAATAAAATTATTGATAAGGAGCTTCAGTCACAACTGGTTAGAAAAAAGAGAGCATTAGTGTAAAGTTTTAGAGCATTTAATGACTATCACTCAGCATTTAGCTTAATGCAATTTGGGTTTCAGAGGAACTTCAGATAAATTATTTACACAATGCACTGAGAATTTTTTAGATCCTGTTGAGCTACTTGGAAAATTTCATTTAGCAGTCAACCAATGGTAACCTAATGCTATGTCAAATATGAAAGGGAAAAATAACAGGGTTCATGCACAGATCATGAAAGAAAATCCCAGGAATTTTATACACCAAGTGGATGTATAGCCTAAACATAGTGGTTGGTGACAATGCAACAAGTTGCCTAGAATACATTCCTTTTTTGGTTCTGCACAGCATATCTATGTTTCCTTTTCTGCCTCTGTTGGCAATGGCATGCAGTGAAAAAACATGTTAACACATTGACTGCCAGTCACTTAGAGTTAGATTGATAGTTAATGCCCTCACATGGAAGTAGATTGTACCCAGATGCCAACATATTTATTGTAAGAAATTTGACTTAAAAATAGTAATAAAAAATAAATATGTGATACCTAAGTATTATTTAAGCTTTTCATTGAAGAATTTTATAATTACGCGCCAGCGCGTGATTGGCACTACATGTCAAATTTTTCGCCAAATACCACGTTATGCGCTGGTGCGGGACATGTAAAAAGTGAATCAAAATAAGAAAAATAAGTGACAGTAAGCATTATTTTTATATAAAACTGTATCACAACAATTATACATATTACAAATGAATTTATTTCAAGAAAATCACAATCGCATTGTTACAAAGGACACATTTAGAATGTTATTTATGTATTATCTTTGCACAATCTAAGCAGTAACCAGGATCTGAGCAGTAACCAGGATCCTTTACAAAATTTGCAGATATATATTGTGTCTTTACTTTTCCCTTCGGAATAGCAACTTTTGCATTGCTTTCTTAGAATTTTTCCGGCTCTTTTTTCTTCCTGTGTACTCAGCAAATGTTCAGATTCAGACTGATTACGCACAGGAGCACTAAGAACAGATGGCTCTTTCAGTAAATTTCCTATCACGGATAAACGATAGTTATACAGCGATGTATTTCCATTGGAATACTTATTATAGATAAAGTGGGAATTGTGCATCATCATTTGCAAAATATTTTCGTGGGCCACCTAATTGTTTTTCTCTCACAAGGATAATAGGCAAGCATCTGATCTTTCTTATCAATAACCTGCCATAAATTTATTATACTGAATTACAGGTAGAGGTTTTGATTTAATTTCACCTCTTTTGTTTGCCTTTTCCATCATATCATTCTTATATTCATTGGAAATGTAAGTGACGTCTCTCTTATCCTTCCACTTTGCAATCATCACACCATTAGCATACTTTGCTACAGTTTGCCCTTTCTTCAGTTTTTTTTCGTTTCCCTTTTTTGGAAATGTCTTCCTGACTTTTTTATTGTCTCAGTGCAATGGGTTTTCCTGTCAGCGAGACATTTTGCAACCTCATAACTGTTATAATAATTGTCCATAAATACACTATGCCCTACATCGAGCATTCCGTCAAGTAAATTCATGACGACTTTTTGTGAATGACCCTTCACACCAGAATCATCCAACATACCTGTATACACCATAAATTTGAGAATCATATCATGAGAGGTTGTGACCATGTATAACTTGATACCATATTTATGGCGTTTATTTGGTATGTACTGTCTGAATACAAGCCGTCCACGCCACAATATCATTGATTCGTCTAAACTAAGCTCTCGTCCTGGCTAGTATATTTGAGATACTCGTGAGTTGAATGAATTTATCATATTTCTTATTTTATACAGTCGGCCCTTTGGAGGTTCTGTATTCTGTTCCGGGATTTTTGCAAAGTGCAATGCCCTCAATAACAACAGAAACCGATTCCTACTCATATTTTCTGCAAATGCACGTAAACCAAACAGTGAATCTGTTTTCCAATAATCTTGTATACGGTTCATTCGCATAGTTCCCATATGTAAAATTAATCTCACAAATATCAAGAGTTCCTCTTTTGTGGTGTCCTTCCAGTCACTGATGCGAGCACATTTCTTTTTTTCACGGTGCAAAAGTACTTTCTGAGCATAATCATTCGTTTCAGCAACAATTTGTTCCAAGATATCGTCAGTGAGAAAATGGCGAAAGAAATCTATAGGATTGTTACCTGAAACAGGTTAGAGCAAACACTCAGATTTCATGAAAGGGAATTGTTTCATAGATGTAGAATCATTTTCCCAAACTATGTTTTCCACCATAGTTGAATCATTTTGCTGACATGCAGCCTCTTGCGAAGACTCATTCATCATCATTATCATCGTCGTCCGAATCCGAAATATCATGGCCATGAGTGGGAGGAAAGAATTCCTCGTCGCTGTCACTATTACAACTAAAATCACTCGGGTACTCGTCTGATAATTCAGCCAACAAATTTACTATTTCTTCATTTGTTAGAGCCTTATTATTTTAAATTTTTCTTCTTTTGGGACGCGAAGGCCCTGCACCATCATCTGAACAACTCATATCACAATACTTTTTTTAATAAAAAAATAAAATATTAATTTCGAAACCTTAATTATTTATACGTACTTTCTAATCATTACGCCATGCCAATTCCATCAGAAAAACCCTGCATGCAATGCCAACTGAACTGGAGAATGAATAATCAGTGAAAGATTTTCCCGTGCCAGCGCGTGACTGGCTACCGAGACATCACTCCACATCCCGTGCCAGCGCGTGACTGGCTACTAAGACATCACCCCACATCACGCGCTGGTGCATGATTGGCAGTCAACGTGTTAACTGCCTCACTGCAACACCTTTATGCGAGACCAGATAAATGAGATGAAGTGAAAATCATAAAAATTGAAATTATGGAAATTCGAGAAGCTCTTTATAAACTTTCAGAAATGCCTCGTCTGATCCTGTAGTGTAACATGAAGCAGAGACTTTCGTAATACAAACAGAAGGTTACAGTTTTCTAGATGATAAATGCTTGGTATGATATTATTGGTAGGGTAAATGCTGGCAGCAAAACTATGCAGAACATCCCTGTGGGACTACCAACTGCAGTTTCGTTAAAAAATGGTGTCACTGATTACTTGATTGATTACTGTCCAAATGGATATTAAAAAGCACTAAATTCAGCAAAACCGTTAGCGACAGTATTAGACGCAGAGCCCATTTCTAGAAGTAAAATAACAAGAAAAAGGAAGAGGCTGTTTGAATATGAGTGCACTGATGAAGTTCAAATGCAGATGGCCTGAAAAAAGATTTAAATATCATACTAATACTAAGTAATACTGGACAGAACTATAGATTTTTTTTTATCATAGATTTGAACAGTTAGCAAGTTTCCAGGGGATTTTTAAAAGACTTTAAAGATCTCCCATATAATAAAATCCAAGTAGTATGTAAAGGTTTAGAGAAAAAGTTGAACTTTGTTATATACAGCTTCCAACAGTAGTCCGTAGGTTTATCAAGACTAATAAGTTAGAAGATGCCATGTAAAATCTGTGAGTTGCATCAAGAATAATGTTTACAATACCTATAATTGCTGGCAACCATTCAGTACCTATACGATAATATAACACCTATACTTATGGGCAAGAAAAGCTTTAGTAAAGAAAACTTCTAAAAATACATTTATGGTCATCCATGTCTCAAGACAGATTGATTTCTTTGGCAATTTTATCTACAGAAAATAATATTATTGCACAGAAAAATGTAGAAAATGCCATCTAAAGGCTGATCTAAAGGCTAGAAACAAAATGTTTTCAGTAGGCTGATTTTCCATATCATGTAAATACTGGTTGAGAAAAACAATAACATTCATTGCATGTTAAAAAAATCTAGACATCACGTAATTGTTTCTGAATTTGGTACGCATACTGTAAGCCCCTCCTGATCAATAAGCTCAGATCTAAAAACCGAACAAAAGTTGGGATTTCTTATCTTAAATTCCACAGAATCAGTAGAAGTTGGTATGAACACTCCACTACCAGAATTTCCCTCATCTCCTCTACTACCATCACTGTATTTCTTCAAAGAAGATTGTGGGATCTTATTGATAGGCTCCAGGGCTAATTGCTTGATGTGGGCCGGATTCTCAATATTTTTATTTATACTAGTCAAAACAGCCACCAAGTTTCAAATCAACTCCCAGATGATATAGAGAATGAGGTTCCACATTTGTAGAGCAAAGCCCCAGTGTTTTAGCATATGAAAAGGGGCCAGTTTTTTCAAGGTTGGTGGTCTGTCCAAGTATGAAGATAGGCAGAGGTTTTATGTTGATCATTGCAACTGGAGAGCTTGTAACAGTATTTTGGGAGAAGATAACTCCTTTTCAATGAATGAGGAGGCAAGTTACTTTCACAGAAAATTTTTGGATTTATGGAGATCGTCTAGCTTTGCTGGGCAACCCGGGATTAGTAGCAACAACATAAACTCACTTTTATATTTTTAGTTTTTTCCTCGTGAAAATTTTTATGATTACACTTAACAAAGCTGCCAAAGTTCAACTCGCCCAGGGCATCAGCAACCACTAGGTCAGCCCTGACGCCCAGATACAGATATGGCCCCCAAACCAACTACCAACACCGTCTTTGCAGCAAAAAACATAACATATTGTTTTGTCTTCTTTTGTGTATTAAATATTAGATCTCCCTTACACTCAGGCTCCAAATAAAAACATGACTTATCACAGAAAAGAATTTTTTTCAGCCACTGCATACTCACAATCCATCAGCATCTATTCTTTAAAGATAATGACATGCTGCTACAGAGCACATACCATTACTTCAAAGGATGCCTTGGGTTAATGAAGGCAATTGCACAGATTTTGAGTTGATAATGGCATCTTATTGTGTAGGTAGATTACATTCAGTTTTCTCTTTCTTCTTATGATCTTTTTTCTTGTAGCAAATACTAAAAATATTGCTTTCAGCTTCCACCTCAATATGATGATTTCAAAAGTGTTTCACCTGCAACTATTTCAGACTTCCTCACTTTTAGCTAAACGCTGTTACTAATCAATACAGTACAAAGTGCCAGATCCAGACTCGTTGGGAATTCGGCGATTACGGATTTGGAATTTTTCCGGATACTAGATCATCAGTTCAAATCTAGAAAGATGGCATGTAGAAATTATAAAATTAAAAATGTGAAATCATCATTTATGAACTAAAGCATATCAAAATTTACAAAAAAAAAGCCCTAATATTTATTTGTTTACTTTATTAAACACTTCTTTGAATGTAAATTGTTGAAGTTGTTTCATTTTTTGTGCTAATACTTTCTCTTTAATTCTGTAGACAGACATAATTTCTTGTTCAGTTACAAAGTTCCACTGTTCAAATCATGTAGTTGCTGTAGTAAAAATTCCGACTAATTTGCCAATCAAAATTTTTTCATTTTCAATAACCTCTCTGTCACTTTCTTCACTATCGGTAGCGGTATTTTCTGAACCTGGCACCATACTATAGATTTCGCCGTCCGTTAATTGATTGATGATTGGGGCATTGTCATCGCAATGAAAAACTTCTCTTATATAATCTTTATTTATTACCGTTTCTCCACATTTCGTTGCAAAATCCATTAATTCGAAAATTTCACCTGTGGTTTGCGATTCTCCCCCCCCCCAGGGGGGTTGACTCAGGAGAATTCTTCAGGCTGTTTGTGGAACTAGATTGTAGATACCCGGCCAAGTCCCCGGGAGTTTGACTGCTTTTAGTTCTCATGGCAGGGACTAACATAAGCGGACAGAGCACTAAAACGAATTTCATATCGATCCTGATGGAGTGGTGTCCAGAGGCAAAGATGTCAAGCATTCTAATGTTTTTAACGTTTTTTTCTTTGCATGCGTTTTTTGGGCTTTGACATATACAGTTGACTTTCCAATGCCATACTCCTTGCATAATTTTGAGACAGGTATACCTATATCCATTTTTTTTGCAGCAATTACAGTTTTTGTTTAATGGACATCGACACATGCTTTCGTTCGGTAGATCCTGTTATAGCTCCAGAATTAGAAACTCTTTTTGATATAATCAAAAGTTTAAACTTTAGTTTTCGTAAAATTGCTGTAATTATAACAGCCCACAAAAAATAAGCTGGATCAAATCAGAAAGTTAAGAAACAGCACAATCTGCTATATTAACTGAAATTCTTTGAAATCCGTAAAGTGTAATTTTAGCCTAGTTTATCAGCGTCTGCTATACATAATTGGCTATGTATCATGAGATCGGCAATGAAAGACAAAATGTTCCATTAAATTTTGTTTTGCTTCTATTGCGCACTGTGACAATTAAGCCAAATTTTATTAATTTAGTTACTCATTATACTTCTAATTCTTGTACATGCTTAAGGCTTACCTGAGTCCTGAATAAATAAATTCCCACATATGCTTGAGTTTACTGAGGGCCGGCGCTAGATATTTTGCCACCTGATGCAGTTTCTGTGGATCCAGAGTTATACTACCAAGCGCCTCCCTAAGTTCTAAATTTTTGCCGCCCTTTAATTTTGGGTCCCCATGCTTTGTATAAATTCTAAAAATTTTATCATCTCTTAATTCTGTTACTCAATGCTTCTCTAAATTCCAAAAATTTTGTCTTCCCTAAACTCTGCTGCCCAGTGCGGCCATATGAGCTCTGGTGCTGGTTCTGGGATTATGTGAATAAAAAATTAGTTACTCTTCATTCAAATAGCACTAAATGTAATCTTTTGGCCTATGAGTATCATTAACAAAATATACTTTTAGGATATGGAAAGAAATTTTTGTTAACTTTTTCTTGTCAACATTCAGTGCATTTATATTAAATCTGTAATCATTGCCAAGTGTAATGTCAACATAAAAGGTTTCCATACTCTTTGTTACTCAATTACTAATGTAAAAATTGTTTAGGCATCACTGCACGAGTCATTACTCAAGTTGTCATGTGTTGATAAACATACGGTGACAAAAGCAAAATATAACAAATAATGATTCAGCAGGTTGGCATCAGGGATATAAAATATTAGTAGTTGTAAAATCAACGATGTTAAGTAGAATGTTTCACTTTGAGACGTATGCCAAGTAGATATGCAGCTACGGAGCCAAATTATTGATACACAAATTTATGTTAAAATGATTGTTTCTTCAATAACAAGGTATTTTATTTAGTATCGAAGTGAAATTAAGAATCAAGATTCTCTGCATGTTTTCTTATGTGGAAACAGACAAATGTGCATGTGTAAAGCATAAAGAAAATCGTAAAACATCTGTTTTTTTGTGGCCTGAGATCTGGATTTTAGATCATTCCGGATATTGGACGTCCGATCTCGGACTTCGTACTGTATCAGGTTTTGGTTTGGCAAAGCATATGAGGGCTATCTGTCTAAGTGGAGGGATGCTTTTGTGGGATATTTTTTCAGTGAAACTGATTACACAAAGGGATAATCATGAAAATGCCTGTGCAGCCAGCACATCTGCTGGGATCTTGCACCCAGACTGAACTACCAGTGCTCAACAAAATTTTCATTCGGCTGCTGGCAAGCCCCCTAAAATGCCAGGAACAGAAAACAAATGGCTTAGTGTATAATTATTGGCCAACACAGATAATGCTAGGATAATTAATCTTCAGTATGCGATTTTGAATGTCAGAGTCACTTGCATTACAATGAATAATGATAGTGGTTCAGTCGCATTTTGCGTGCATTGATCAAACTTTGCTATGTCTGGACTGTAATTTTCATCATGTTTTCAATATTCATTAATTGTTTTGAGTGAAGCATTTATTAAATTATAAAGAATTTAAGAAAAAAATTGTAATTTGTAAGATTTTATTGTAATATTTATGAATAATCCAATAAAATTACTTACTTCATATACAGATAGATAAAATTGATTTTGTGTGCCACTTCCAGCAGCTAATATTCTGTAAGAGAAAAAACAAATGCAACGATTAAAAGGCACCTAATGGCTTTACTATATAAATGACAATTCCTGCAGGAATAAACTTTCCTCAGCATTCTTCTACTTACTTTCGAATTCAGTTATTATGAAAATGAATTTTATTCTTTTTATTTAAATTAAGCATGTTATCACAGAATGAATATGAGCCTTTTTTGTAAAATAATACAATAAATTAGTTTAAATTATATACAGAACTACTTTCCAAAAGCATTAGAAAATTTCTTTGAAATTCCATCCATTACTCAGAACAAGTGTTTAAAAAATTAAATAGTATGACTTAAAAATGAAAGTATGCTATAACTGAAATTGCAGAAAAACACCATTAATAATCAAATAATTTTTAAATGTATAAGTAAAAAAGTCTTAGCATGAAACTGGATATCCTTTTCACAGTCTAAAAAATGTCCAGCTTTTTATGTCAATATATTATTTTATGCAGTGCAGCAGTAATCCGAGCTAGTATGGTGGGTGTAAGCAAATAATGTATCATACATAGAGACAAATATGCTTATAGGAAAGGTAAAAAGTGGACTATAAAAATTTCCTGCAAAAACGTGATTAGCACACATGGAAAAAGGATATAATAGTTGAAACATGGGAAAAACGAAGAACATTATACACTGTTTCCTTTACGCATTGGCTAAATATAGCAATTGCAGCGGTAACTTAAGAAAACTAAGACAGAAATTTTTGGAGAGGGTGCTGCATTTGAACCCCCAAATCATTGTGGTTGAGGGCTTGAATAGATTAGCCAAGATCCTTCCCATGAAAGATTCAATCAAAAACTTCAGGATTAAGATTTCATAAAAGCCATTTAAAAAAAAGAAAAAGAAAAATATACTATGCCTACAACGGCGTTCAAAATTTATCACTTGAATCAACACTGCATTGCTTTAGGTTTATCAAAAAGCTTAACAACTAGTGCCATGCAAGCATACACAATAGAATTGAGAAAGAAAGACCTCCTCTGTTTTCCTTTCCACTTCTTTAACGTGGATCTAATTCAACAATGTATGGAACAGCTTTGCTCACCTGCCTTATGATGAGAAGCTGATGTTTAGACATAAAATCTCTTTACTAGCTGGATGTCAATGTTTATAATTGAAAAAATGGATATAGCTCTGCATAATTATCTGTCCACAGGAAGCCTTACATTAGGTATTGCTAAGGCATTTGATCGCATCTAGTATAAGTATTTGATCTTCAAGCTGATAGATGTGTACTTCAACAAGGAAATTATTCTCATCATCAGGTCTTTCATTAACAATAAAAATTTCAGAGTTTTTATAAGAAATTTACGTTAAAGAACCTCAAAGATTTATTCATGAGCCATTGCTATACTTAAATTAAGGAGTATGATTTCTCAACTTTTAGTGGACACTCCAACAGTGTAGACATCTTGCTATAGTAATGATACAGATCTCATCATCACTTCACTGAACCCAAATTTTGCTCTAGACATGAAGACGTATGAAGACTGCTTTTTTAACATCAAAAAGTGAGTTTTGTAGGGGTGTGAGAGCTATGGTCAACCTATATAAAGATACAGGCACTTTCGCGATGGGATATCATTAAAGAAGCATCCATCAAGCATACAGTACAAAGTCTGAGATTCGGAATTGTCAGGATTTCCTCTGTTTCAGAAATTTCTAGATTTTAGATCATCAGTTTAAATCTAGTAAATGATATGTAAACATAGCACCACTAGTGCTTTGTTTATTGTTTAGGTCAGCTCAAAGAATGCCTAGCCCCTAAGAAGGTTGATGGCAGAGCCAGTGCAGCACAAATTTCAGAATTCAGAAGAGCACCGAACAGCAACAATTAGGGATGGCAAAATTTTTTGAACTTAGGAGAATTTAGAAAAAGCAATGGGCAGCAGAATTTAGAGGTGAAAAAATTTTTAGAATTTAGGAAATTACCAGGCAGCAGAATTTAACACCCATACAGACTGCACCGGGCAGCAAAATATGTAGCTTCAGCCCTAACCACCCCAACCACTTAAGGGCTAAAAGTGTGATCCTGGCCAAAATCAAAACTACGTCAATCAAGGTATTGCCCAACTCCCTAGCCACCTGAAGTTTGGAAATGGCATGGAGAAATCTCAGTTAATCTTGAAAAGAGGTCACATTTATTGCACACCTTTAATTTTTTTTTAGCAATACATTCGCCATTCCAAGATTTTATGAGGGGGGCTTTTTGTATTATTTTATGTATTTATTAATTTTTTGGCTGATGGTCCAGAGATCCAGCTATCAGATCGTTCGAGCTATTGGATGTATGGATTTCAGACTTCGTACTGCAATTTTGTTGAGTGCTTTACATAAATTTAAGTTATACATCACTATTATGATTACAAACTAATATACAAGTATAACAATCAATAATTGATTTTTCTTTCCTAGTCATCATATTTCATTACAGAATTTTTATTAATGTTAAACAATTTGCACAACATCAAATAAATGATAAAGATGAAAAGAATTCACATGAATACACAGGGTTCAGAACAGTCAAATTAACAATTCAGTACTTATTCACCAGATACTCACAGAAGTATGGAATATGCAAATGTGTCAAATGATAGAAGGATTTAAAATTATTTACCTGCCAAAATTACTGAATTTTAATATTTGACAAACATGTACTGTCTCCAGGGACACAGAAACTTTTGTAGGTATTTTACACAGCTCTTCTTTCTTCCTAGACCACTTTATTTCCTTTTCATTGTCCATAACTGGCATGCTACATCATAGAATAAAGAATTTAAAAAATATTTAATTTATTAAAGAACTCTCTTATATGGTATCACGCAGTATGCGAAATTTAATACAGTAAACTTGAAAACAAAGAGGGCGACATACACAGACACGTATGTACAATACATGTATGCGCAATTTGCCGCACATATCACCACAAATTGCATATAATTTGTGTGTGAGTGTGTGCAATATGTGTGTGTAAAGAAACCCCTAATGGTAAACACCTCCAGAAAATAACCACCTTTGAAAACAATGAATATTTCTGTGAACATAAGTAAACATACATACTGATAATTAAGTTACTCACCAAGAACACTAAATTAGTAGATGGCCATTGCAATATCTAATTTCAGATCAACTAACATATGTTATGCACTAAGTTAATTACAGTTACATCACATTTTTTGCCTATATTAGCAAAATTACTTTTTTAGTCAAAAAGAAAAAAATTTGGAGGCAATTTTTTTTTCTTTTAAAAAGAGAGATGTGTCTGATCACAGTTTTATTCAAAATCTATGCCACTTTATGGTGGCCTTTGTGACCAATTTTAAAATCGTTACTTATTTTTTTTTCCAACAAGAATTAAGTGTTTCCGAATCATAAATTTTAGCCTTTTTCAGAACAGTTAATTCAATATATAAGCTTGGTATGTGTGTAAGTATATATGATACAATATTCAATGAATGACTCATTGTATTGTTATACGTTTTATATTTTTTTATTTTCTGTCTCATTAGTTGGGAACATTTAACAATTCAAATTTCCCATGGTAATCTTGTATCATAAGATATTAATACTATTTTATCTGCTACTATGGTTAGTTAATCACAGCCTTTAGATCTGAGAATTATCAAATCATTTAAATTTGAATAACAAATTTGCACAATGACTAGTTTGATAGTACTTGTTAATACAGTAGAATACATAGATGCAGTAATTGAAAAAAAAAAGCTTTTGGTGGACCTTAATCTCATATATAAAAACAGCATGAAACAGTGTAGATGAGAGCGTAAAAAGAAATTTTTTTAAAAAAACCAATTTGCAGTAAGGCATAAGTACAAGAAATAAATTTTAGGTTTGGCAGAATATGAAGTCAAAAAGCTAGGTAAAGAATTAGGAACTGACATAAAAACATTAACAAATAGAAAATGATTGGTAGGAAGACATTTTTTTTAAATGCCAACAAAGGCATCTACTTTTTTAATACGGAACGTGAAAAAAAGTTGGGGTGTTCCCTTATTTGAAACTTTTAAATTTGTTTAATAAGCTAAAACAATTAGTTCAGTATCTAGGAAATATCAAGTTAAATTCAAGTTCTCATAAAGTAAAAATTACTTCAGAAAAGGAAATGACAAAAGACAAAATGTAGGTGCAGACAGATTTACTTAATGAGTAATAAATAAATGTTTTTGAACTAATAAAACGTAATTTACAATGTCAAAATTCAGTGAAACCCAATACAGGGGGAAAAAAGTGCCTTAAAATATTATTTATTTACAGTTTTCAGACAATGTACTATTATAGAAATCTTTTTCTAAATTTTGTTTCCCGTCTGCAATATTACAGTATTGGTAAACCAAAAGATCCACATATTCCACTGTCATTTTAAATTTTCTTTGAATGGTTTATTGATACACGCATCTAAAGCTCAAACTAATGGCATAATCCACCTGGAATAACTGCCACATCTGTATTACACTCTTATAATTTCTTCATATTATCCGTTAAATGAGATTTGAACATGTCTTAGACTAAAAGACTTTCCGGATTCTTTAGGGCAAAAGGACACTTTTGCCAAATATTTCTTATTCAGAATTTCACACCGTTTTCATCCATCCATCCTTTCTTGTGAAAATGAATAAAAATACCATTTGGAAAATATCATTTTGCATCATCTTTCTTTTAAAAATAACCATGTGTTTTAATTTTGAACTGTCTGCTAAACAGGAAAGCACTATGTTGAAGTGAGATCTTTCGTGATCTGTTGTTTTTATGTGAACCGTTTTGTTCTTTTCACATCAATTGTTTTATATCCTATCATATCAAATATTACCAGAGATTCATCCATATTTCCAGTATGTGCAGTAAATACTTTTTTTTCCTTCACAGGTAAATAACATACTTCCGGAAACTAATCAATTTATTATCCAAAACTTTCAGAAGACTTCACGAATTTTTTTTATCATAGAACTAAATCATTCCTTGCTATAAATCTACTACACCAACTCAAAGTTTTAACTTTCATTTGCATTCTTTTTGGCCCACTTTAAGGCAAATAAACACATACTGTTTCTTGTTACAACTCATCCATTCTGGCGCTTTTCTAAGACCCCTGTTCGCAATACTTTCTTCTATGAAAGGTCATCTCATTACTCCTTTATGCAAAGCACATTTATTCTTTGGCTTATTAATTATTGTGATTCCATTTTTCTTCCACTCATATACGAAGCTTTCTTCAACAACAAATATCCTTGCTGCAGCACAATTTCCATTTTCTTTTGCAAAATGAATTGCTTTCATTTGGAACGAGTACTGTGTTCAGTTCTTTTTGCGGGAACCATATTTGCTACTAAAAGGAATTTTCTGGACCCCGTTCATGGTACATATATATATACAGACACATGCACCTATATTACGCACTCACATACATTCTTACATACTTGTTTTTATTTCCTGAGCACATTTTATATGGTAATTTTATGTTTCCTTATCATGACGTTGATTTAATTTTGAATACGTGACTCCTTACTGCATCTGTGTATGTTTATTTAATTTAGCATTTTAAAGAAGTCTGAGTTGACTGACGTTAAAATTGTAAGGCCAGTTCAAGTAAAGTCAGAGATTTGGGCAAAAAAATGTATATCGGGGCTTCGGTGTATTCTGGAAGTTTTCAAAAAATGCATTTTTAAGTCCGATGGGAGAATTTTTTGGAAGGTTCCCTAATTGTTTATCCTATTCCTTAAGCAAAGATAAAAATGTGAGACTTCATGGAAGCATGACCTCAAATTAGAGTCAGTTAACTTCAGCGGCAGTACAGTAGAAGTCCAGAAATCCGCAATGCTTGGGACCAGAGGTTGTGCGGATTTTAGGATTTTGCAGATTTCAGGACAGAAAAGCCACATCATAATATTCAGATTAAAAGTGCAAAATAAAAAAGGCATATTAGACACATTTACTTAAATTATATATAATGCTTGACAAAAACAAGTTATAAATTCTTGAATACAATTTTTATCTTAAAGCCCTAAATCTATATAATTGAAATAGGAATTTTCATAATTTATATTTAAAGAGCATTTATCATCCTATTGTAAATGTACTTCTCTGATTTTTTTTTTTACTTGTTTCAAACATTTTTCTGATATAGGTTTGTTTTAAAATCTTAGGTGCTCCAGAGTAAGTTTTTTTTTACAGGGTCATAATCTTTTGGTCTGTGACACAGCTCTGTTGTTCTAAATATTTTAGGTATTTTTCATCATGTTCCAAACCCTCATTAGAAGATATTTTCTCACTTCTATCAAATTCATTATCTGTGTCGCTGTCAGAATCGTTTTCTTGCTGCGGCGAGTTCAAAACAGAGCCAATGATTTCATCATCGGTTATCTGATATGCCAGTGTTGGCTCACATCATCCATATTAAAAACCTCTTCCGGGCTAAGATTTTTTTTCTGCCACTAACACAGAATCATTATTATTCGGCAATTATGACGTTCATTCTCCATTCTGCGGTTTCTGGAACCTATAAATTCAATGTTTATATTTTGAGAGGCAATGCGGATTTCAGGTCCGTGGATTTTTGGTACTTGACTGTACTAAGAAACTTTATACTAAGTGATTATTGCTTTAGGAAATGTCCAGTAAACATACATTTACAAACATACAGCTTTTTGGACATTTTTATAAACTCACAGTACGAAACACCATCATACAGAGTTTATGCAATATTTATAAGATATATTTTATTCTATGAAAAATACTACAACTGATTCAACTACTTAATTTTTGGAGATACAAAATATGTTGTAATCAAGAAAGAGAGAAGGATAATTTGAAAGTTAATAGAAGGCAAATTTCAGCCATATATTGACAGTGATAAAAAAAACTTTGATGCAATATAAGGATGGCAAGTAAGTGGTTCCATGAAATGCATGGAGTTTTCTTCTTTTAAAAACCAATGTCAATATGAGGTAAAGTTTTGTTTTAGTTTAAAAACAGATGTTGACTTGAAAATACAGAGAAGTCAAAGATGCTTCAGAAGATACCTTGATATGATTTTCTACACACCACATTTCCCATAATGCTGTTAAATTTTCCTGCTTGACTTTCAGATGTTAATATACAAATCACAACAAAAAGCTGGTAGTTATTTGCATATGATTACAAAATATTAACTAATGGACATCCACACATGAAACTCTTAAGTAATTAAACGAAAAATTAATATTTTTGGAGTTGGAAAATAAGACCTACCCAAAGCACAGAATGTTACACATGGAGAATTTAATGCACAGATCAGATAAATTTTGAAAAGTTATAATAAGTACAATAAATTATACTTATTATAAATTTATAATTATACAAAAAGTGTTTCTTGCTATGCAAATTATAAAAAAATCTATTATTATTTGCTCTGAATGAATCCAAAAGATTTTTTTTCGCACTCTTCCTGGTGACATCACAGTACAGCTGTATGGCCTTTCTCTATGAACTTAGTGCCTGTGTTTTTTTAATGAAATCTTAATCATACTCTTATTGATATAAAAAAGTTATGACTTTCTTAGTTACATGAACAAAAGATATACTTTTGATTATGAAAGTAAATCATGTTTTTGATTGTGAAACTAAAGTGGATGAGTACTTGAATACAGCAAAGGATATAAGGGCTACTACCCTGAGGAGAAGAATGCATTTGCAAAATTGGATCTCATTTACATTACACATGAGAAAATGAACATGAGATCACCAATGGGGCCAGCTTGTTTCTTGGGTTTTGAACCTGGATCAAATTACGAATGTTCAGCAGTGAGTGAAAAAAAAAATCAGATTTTGGTTATTAAGAATATTAATATGCACCCAAAATAAATTATTATGAATTAAAAGACTTAATATATCCAGATTTAGAACAAAGAAAATGTTATAACCAGAATTCGTGCACTTAGATATTATACAGAGAAATCTACACCATTGCTTCTAACGTCATATCTTCATGCATTTAAGGTGACAAACCAAAGTTTACATAAAAAAGTCTTATTCAAAGTACGAGAATAAAAATGTTTTTAGACATTATATTTTACATTCAGATTTATAAATCAAAAATATTAATCATCTAAATGACAAGGTCAGTTTAATTCAGCCATAAGATTTACTTCTACTTCGTAACCACTAGTTGTTCTCTAACTTGATTTTTTCCCTTAAATATTATTATTTGTGAGTTTTGAAATAAAGTTGAGAAAAGTACACTTCGTAAACTAAGTAAATACAACAATGCATGCATTACAGTAACAATACTTCTACTCAGATGAATAAGCATATTAAGGTTAATTGATTAAAGCCAAGACCAGAAATGTTATCCACCAAAAGGAAGAGATGGTTTCCTGTAGGTCCTTTTAAGGGGAACTGACAAATGTCTATGTTATGCATAAACTATACAAACACCTATGCAACCAGTCCATTTACAGGCATTTGAAAAAGGGGTTGAATGACTAATGTTACTTGCTCAACCACTGGTGGGCAAGAGGGTTAAAAGTATTTTATAATTTCATTTCAAGTAACATTACTAAATGAAGCTGATTTTCCTGGAAGAAACAAAAAATTTCATGCACACAATTATCATAGAATAAAAATTTTAATAGTAATTTTATCGTAAACTTGTACACAAATAACAAGTAAAATATTTCTATTGTAGCATAAAAAATACATTTTATTTAGGAGCTAATGAAAATAAAGTTATCTTTATACCTTTGAAAGGCATCTTGTGCATGTACTGCAATATCTGTATTTCCTTCAGTAAGATGATCTGCTTTAGACGTACCTACTTCCTGAAATAAAATATTTGCAATATTTATTTAATGTACTGATTAAAACACATGATAAATATAAATTAAGCATGAAAGCAAAATGAAAAAATATTGCTTTACAGTTAAGGAAAAGGAATTTGCATTCGTTTGGTAAATTTATTGTTAAAAGAATCATTAATTAACATTCTATTACATCACTCTTTTTTTTATTAACATATGTACATTCGCTTCGCATGTCCCATTTCAACCCTACAAATTAACAATAATGGCAACAACAAAAATAAATAAATTAAATTAAAAAATAAGAATAAATAAATATATAAATAAAGCATATGTGAATAATTTATAGCAACCTAGGAAGGCAAAAATGCACATTTAAACTGTGGTGTCTAAATACGTCAAAATATGCTAAAACCTTTAACACACTTTAAAGCTGAATATATTTAAGACTAATTAGAATAAAAAAATAATATTCTCAGCATCCAAAATCGACTATTTTTTTAATATAAAATTAAATATAATTTCTGACTTTTTACACAATAAGGATAATAGTGATTTTTACTTGTACAGAGTTTATAGAATGATTCATTCACAGGGTTTATAGACATTGAAACACAGGGTTAAGCAGAAGGGCTAGCTCACTCCTTTGCACGACGCCTCACCGATGCAAATCTCGTAGGGGGTTAACAGGAAGTAGTCCGTTAACCTAATTCATTTCTTGAAATTCTGACCAATGGTTTCAAAAAATCACACCCACAAGTAGAAAAATCATAACGCTGACAAATATTAACTTAAAGATCTGTGAAATGTTTCCTTCCCCCGACACATTTCTTCAACATCGACACTGACGCAAAGACCCGATTTCTTCTAGCGTATGTGTGCTAAGAATCTCAACTCTGCAGGATCGCAAAAAAGAACTTATCTCTTCTGTTTTCCAAGTTTGTGTACACTGTTCATCACTCAGATAAATGTCACTCTAATGCTATGTATATATTTTGATTCATTAAGAAAATTTCTTCTTTACAAATTGGTATTTAATTATGATCTAAGTTGATATCTAAGTATGTGATTTAAGTACGTGAGGATCTAAAAACACCAAACTGGAGACTCTGATGTGATCTGAACACACAACCTTCTAATATGCTTCATCGCATCTTGATGAACATATCCTTCATATTGAAGGAGTTTTTAAAAAGATTAAAAAACCATCATTTGATTGCCATCCTTCCTAAATGCACATTTGCTTCAGAATAAATAAAATTTTAGATCACATTATTGAATGGAATCATTCTTGGATATGGGATTTTTAGGTCACATTATCGAATGGAATCATTCCTTTACCATAAAGTTATTGCAGATTTCTCAAAACATAAAACTGTTAATGAAGTTGGATGTTTTGGGGAATTCTTAACTTCTATATAGGAGATTTTTAAATCATGCCACTGTTCAACTTCCTTTAAATGCTATGTTGGGAAGTTGTATGAAAAATGAGAAAACACACTTAGATTGGTAATAGACAGTGAAACACAGGATTAAATAGAAGGGCTAGCTGACTCCTTTGTACAACACCTCACCGGTGCAATTCTCGTAGGGGGGTTTAACAGGAAGTAGTCTGACATCACTATGTTGCATCTTCTCTGACTTTGTCTGGTTAAAACTAGCAATGTGGGCATCTCAAATTACTTTTTAATTACATAAACTGTTTTCTGGTAAAGCAGTGTCAAAGTCAAACTGGCGGCCCTCAAAGTAATTTTATGCTACTTGTGAATACATTTCACATAAATTAATTAGGATTATTATGACAATAATTTGAAGTTTAAGATTTTAATGGTCTGGAGTGCAGTTTTATATTATATTCATTACCAAAAACGAATGTAACTCTTCGGAGAATCTAGAAATAGAGTTGAGATGTAAATCTTGTTCAAAGATTTTAAGATACAAATTTGATTAACTTTTATTAGTACTTGTCAAAAGATTAATAAAGATAAATATCTTAAGTTACGCATTTTTGAAATAAGAATATGTGCTTTGCTTTTGAGTACATTTACATGAGAAAGCTTTTTTTTTTTTTCTTTTTTTGTAGTTGAAAATTAAGAAGTCTAAGAAAAGAACCAGACTGCCGATGAGTATCTACAATTTGTGACGATACTTTTCATCAATTTCCCTCAAAGATTACAAACTTCATGAAGATCAAAACATCATGAGGTGGTGTAGCTGAAAGGTGTAGTAAAAAGCAAAGATGTTTACAATAAGTTACATATAAATATTTTTCTTTTTTGCATTATAGAAAAATCTAATAAATAAAAGAAAGAGACTGGGTTGTCATCATTTTTTCTCAGTTTTGTCCTTCTTGGGAAGCTTTAGTATATTTCCTTTTAGTTTACATTAAAAGTAAGTTACTTAGTAGTTCAATACATTACTATTAATTGAATAAATGCCAGCCTGAACATCTGAACATTTTAATATTTAGCTGCCAAATTTTAGCATTTAGCTGTCTGTTTGAATTCTGAATTGTGATCAACAGAAATATCATGCAGATACCAACTTTTAGATTTCAAGCAAAATAAAAGTATAAATTTGATATTTTTCTTTGTGTTATTTTTATTCGTACGTTTTTACAAATATCTAGTAAAAAGTTTGGATATTGTTCGAAGAACAGCCTTGGTTGTGCCAACTTGGCTTCTTTAAGGGTATGGGCGACATTTCATGATGCCAACGGAAGTAAATATCATGTGAGGAATAGGCGCTAGGGAGAAAAGGAAAATATATGGGGAAACGCGGGATTAAGATGTGTTTATATTTGGTATCTAATAGCCAATTTGATTCTGTTATATTGCTAAATTAGCATTAAAAGTCGATTAATGTGCATTTATGAAGAAAACGCAGGGCAATTACTTTTCGATTCGATTTCATATATGTATTAATATATCACATTTTTGCTCATATGATCTACATATGTATCGGATAACTAGCTACTTTTGACACTTATTTCTGGATGTGTATTATTTTACAACTTTTTCTACTTTGAAAACCCAAGTATTGAAACATTATGTGTATGCTTGTGAAAATATTATTTCAGATATTCTCGTATAACTAACTATACTATAATCTCAGTAACAGTAAACAGCAAACACAACGTTTACATATCCCGATTTGCTACTACAGATAATCCCTTAGCAAGGGAAAAGTATCACGGCTGTCTTCCTAGAGGAAGTACATCATCGAATGAGAACCATTGCCTGCCATACCATAACCTGTTTCTCCCTTTTTGGCATCAAGGCTGTTCTCCGAACAATATCCAAAATTTCAATTTAATGAACAAATTTCGTTTCATATTAAAAAAAAAATTCTGTTTCTTGTAATTGCTGCCCATTAACTATTTTCAACTTGTGCAATGTAAGTTTGAGACCACTGCTATAAGGTTTATGTAATATGGCTTCTTCCATTGTAGCAGAGTGACATAAAATTCATGGAAATGAGAAAGAAAGTGATACCTTATTTCATATTTTGCACAGAAGCACAGAACAATTTGCTTTTGGAAAGTGGGGGAAAAAAAAAGACGTGAGTCGAAGACAGGGTTCTATTAATGTGAAGAACACAAGAATTTGCAGTGAACGTTTTCTATGCAGTGATTGTAAAAATGACATGAAAAATCACTTGCTTGAATTGACGCAAAAGAAACTGTTAAAATCCAATACTGTGCAGAGAAAAGAAAAATAATGCAGAGTGCTTTTGAAAGACTACACAAATTAAATTTGAAGAAAATTCATTCCGACGCTGATTACGAAAATGATGATAGGAATAATAAATCAAATACGAATGATTTTAAAATAGAACTCACAGATGGCGATGCAAACATTGATGAATGACCTAACTGTAAAAGTAAACAAGAATGCATTGATAATTTGCAAAAATCAAAGCTAGCTCAGCATTTTTGCTGATTTATATTCGTATTAAACGTCAAAGTAATTTCTCATAAAAAATATGGGCTAAAAAATACTCCTTTGCTCTTCTTATGAAAGATTAAGTAAGTCTCTTTAGAAATAGTGAGCAAAGTTGTTTTGTCAAAATTAAGACAATGATCTTGTATTTATTTAAATGTAATGTATGTGCATAAATGTCAGTTAGACAATTATTTTTTCAATATCTGCTATTAAATCAAAAAAGCAATCTTAGATTAGATAAAATTTTGAATAAAACTATCGATTTCAAGGGCAGTCAAACATATGTTCCTCTTCTTTAGCTGCAGAAAAAAAAAACGATTGACACATATATTCAAAACTATGCCAAACTAAGCGTTTTTTTCTTTTTTTTGGGGGGGGAGGTAACTTAAAAAAAGCTGTTATTATAGTTGTCTTAGAACCAGTAATAGAATTCTCCCACTTAGTATGCAGATAAAGAAGATAATGAATGCCATAGTTTTTTTCGTCATGATGTAATAATAAATGCACAGGGGGGGCTACAACTTTTAAGAACATGTAGCATATTTTATCTATTATTTTTTAGTTTAATAAATAAGTATTATTAACTTTTTAAACTTTAGAAATGTTTACAGTAATGGCATCTTTTCTTCCAAATTAAAGCTATTTTTTCATGCACAATTTTCTTAAGACTGTTTTTTCAAATTTAAAACATTTATTTCTTTGCTGTGAATTGCATCTTTGCAGTCAGTGTCAATATGACTATGTCATCACTCTTCACTTCCTGTTTCGAGGAAAAAGCTCTATGAACTACCTTTTCTCTTCTATGCCCTATGGAAACAGCTTTTGAGTCATGTACACAGCTTCTGACACAAGCAACAAATTTAGTCCATCCAGACACCCAAAAGGAAAATTGCTCTTATGTGTGTCGCCTAAGAAAAAGACATTGGCGCTTGTGTACAGCAACTTAATGTACAAACTTTGGAACGATCACGTTCCTTTTTGAGAAAACTGAGTGATACTGAACAGAAAATAGTACGTATGATAGAGAGATTTTGGTGATATTTACTATTAAATACTTCAGATATCTGGTTGAAAGCACGAACTTTACAGTGTTTACAGATCATAAGCCACTTACAAAAGCATTTTTACAAAAGTATGACAAGCTCTTCCCTCAACAAATTAACTTAATTTCGTGGGTCAGTTCACTAGTGATCTTTAACACGTGAGTGGCGCAGAAAACAGATGAGCTCATGCTCTTTCTCACATCAAAATGGTTACTAATGCAATTCCTATTAACTCTGGCTATGTCGCAAATGCAACACAGTTACACTGTACTCCAATCTTTTTTAAACAAAGAAATTCAATTTTTTAATTAAAGAAGCTAACAATGCTTGAGATATTCACAGAACTATAATGCGACATTTCAAATGGTAAAATCAATCCTTTTTTTCCAGACAGTTATAGAAAAATTATCTTTTCAGCTCTGCATAACCTTTCTCATCATGGACCCAACGCAATGCTGAAGTTGATCAGTGACTGATTTGTCTGGCCCGGAATAAAAAAGGATGACACAAACTTCATTAAAACTTGCATACAATGCCAAAATGGTAAAGTATCTCGCCGTGTACGCACTCCTTTAATTGCTTTTATAACTCCTGATGAACATTTTTTTTCATATTATTACAGATTTGTTTGGGCCTCTTCCTTCATCTTAAAGAATGTCTTACTGTCTGTCATGCATTGACAGGTATACTGGTTGGCCTGAAGCTTATCCACTGAAAAATATAAAGGCAAAAACCATTAGCACTGCGCTTTACGCAGGTTGGATCTTTAGATACAGTGTACCCGCCCAGATCAACACCGATTGTGGTAGTCAATTTCGAAGTGAGCTCTTTCAAGAGCTAGCTAGACACTGGTATTCACCTTTCTCTTAGCACCACATACCACCCACTAGCCAATGGGATCATTGAGAGATGGCATAGGTCATTTAAAGAGCTCATAATTCGTCATACATCTGTACATTGAACTATTGCATTACCCTCAGTTCTTTTACAACCTCAAACTGCTTTTAAAAAAAACTTATCTGCTCTCCAGCTGAACTGGCATATGGGCAAACTTTACATATTCCACAAAAATTCTTCACACCTCTCAAAAGTCTGGAAAAAAAATTTGAAGAATGACGTCCCACAAAAATTAAATGACCACAGAGAGCACCTTTGTTAGACTGCTACAACAAATCACTCAAAAAACAACAAATATTTGTCTACATAGACAAATATTTTCATGTTCTTCTATGTATAAGATTCAGTAAAACCCTCTTTGCACACAACCCACACTGGCCTTTATAAAGGGCTTAAATGTATTGATAAAACTTTTATCATCTCTAAAAAAGGGAATAATATCACTGTGGCTATCAACAGGGTAAAACTGCTTATTTGGTCCCAGACGATGTATCAGCACCACATACTTTACCTGATGTTAATAAGGTCTCATAACAGCAACCAGCTTGTCCAATACATGAAGTCTTCTGAAAAAATGCTCCTTTGACAGCAAATTACGAAACTCATTCTGGATGTCATGTTCACCTTCCAAAACAAATTGTGTAATGCTATAGTTTTTTTTACAGGTTTTTTAATGCATTTTTTTCCCCAGGAAGGGTGATGGTGTACGGTTTTAACTTTTGCCTCACACTTCTTCAACATCAATGGTGACGTCATGGCCTGATTTCTCCTTCTAGTGCATATGCACCGCAAATCTCGATTCTACAGGACTGCAAAAACGAACTTTCCCTTCTGTTTTACAAGTTTGTGTACACACTCTGTTCACTGCTCAGATTGATGTCATTCTAATGCTATGTATATATGTTCATTCATTAAGAGAATTTATTCTTTACAAATTGGTGTTTAATAATGATTTTAAAACACCAAAGATCTAATTATGATCAAATCTTGAAAATACACATTATTTTCTTAATAATAATAAAGAAGGATGGAAATTTATTTATTGGTTAAAACTCATAAGTATCAGAATAATATATTTAAATGATATTGCATACATAATCATATTTTTATTTGAAAATTGAAAAGTGACAAGTAGAATTTTTTATAAAATTTTCAAATTAAATTACAGTTTTAAAAATTCTTACATTAGAAACAAAATAACAGTTCCTTTTATGTATAGATAGGGTATTTAAACAATTGTTCAATATTATTTGAAAATCTAATCAGCTTGTTCAGAGAAATCATTCAAGTAAACAGAAAAATAATAATTTTTTATGAAATCTTAACTGAAAGAGAAACTGACGGAGAATCTTGTAACCACATAACTTTCTTAAAATGAATAAATATGTGACAGATTTGCCAATAAGTCAATTTTTATTACGTATAACTGAGTATTTGTGTAAAACAGTATACAGAAGCATTTTATACGGAGTTCAGGGGACTGAACATGTGAAATTTGCTAAAATGCAAATATAAACAAATCATCTGCCCCTTTACATAGAAAAAGTTTCAAATTATTTTTTACCATAACTTTGCTTTTAGAACGTATTTTACATAGGGTTTCTTTACAGTACTTCCAAGAAATTGAATTTTAATGTAAAATCATAAAATACCTGACCCCCTTAAGGCTTAAGTTGCACAATTTATTCAATAAAACTAAAAATTTTGGATAACTATGCCCAGTTCAGTTAAAAAAATTGTTCAGCTTATTAACATGAAAAGAATTATTAGTAAATTACTTAATAAATACTTTAAATGTTTCAAGAATATAAAATTTACATATTCTTTTATTATTTCTATTATTAAAATTTCTCAATGGAAATTGAGCAACCATTCAACAACTAGTTGAAAACATGAAAATAATGTAGACAGACAGAGAACACTTGTAGTTCATCCTAATTACAGTTCTCAGCAGCTGAAAAAGCTGGATGAAAGGACATTTTTGTGCTTTTTCACATGGGTGAAATAAATATGAGCTAGGTTCCCTTTAAAGTCTTTCCAAAAGCACCTTTCAAATTTGATGGACAGCTTTTGCAAATTCGGTCTTAATTTTAAAATAAATAAATAAAAAAAAGTCACCGAAATTTGGATACACTACTAGAACATCATTTGCTTGCTGTTATACTCAGCTAAATGCTACAACAGCCTTTTGATCCTTTAAGTTATTAGATTTTCTGAAAAATATTTAAAGACTACATGAAGCACTTAAACAGTAATTGGACTGCAAGCAATTTAAACATGCAGTTTACACAGCTAATAATTTAAATGCAGTATGCTATAATTTAAACATCTGAATTCTGAAATCAAATTCTCATACAGCATAAATTAATTTGATGTTTTTTTTTAAACTCTTAAATCATATAAATACATCATAGTAATAGATGCTTATATTTTCTCATGTTTTCTAACATTTCACATGTTATAGAAGAAACGGAGCAATACACCATATTTTCTCAAAACTAAGAATATTTGTGCTTTAAAAAACTAAGAGTGACACTACATGCTGCTATTTTAAGTGCTTGCACATTATATTGTAGATTATGAACCAAATTGTAATCGTACTGGAATATTAAAAAATAGACTTAATTTAAAGTATTAAATTTGCAAATGAAATACAGAGGGAAATAAAAACTTGTAAGAGGGCTGTTAATGTTTAATGGTATAATGTAACTAAAGTGTTCAGACAGACGCAAAGCAGATTTTGAAATCGATGTACAACTCACAGCATCTTTTGATGCAAAACCTGCAAATTCTGAGAGATGTTGAAGCGAAATTATGGTGCAGTAATAACCACAATTTTAAGTCCTAATAATGGCAACTATAAAAATGTTATAGCCCACTCCCCCCCCTCCAAAGAGAGGAAACACAGCATAAACAAAAGTGCGATAATGTCATGAAAAAACATCACAAAAATGAAAGAAAGAGATTTGTTAAAATATTTTGCTTATTAGAATTAAATATTGTACTGCAGGAAATTATTGGGTGGCCCTGGATAAATTGAATCTAAAGCAAGTGAAGTCTTCACTGCCTGGTTCGGTTTATATTGGAGCACCCAATACAAACTAAGAGCTAGCTATTTCGATATTCAGTAGAAGATAATATAACAAATGCATGATCTATATTAATGTGTAAGCACATGTTCACACAGCTACATGTATGTCCAGTTACTTTTTAAGAATTTGAACTAGTTAACTATAATTAGATACTTTAAAAGACATTTAAACCAGTTACTTATAACTAGTAAACTCTTTCAATAATCCTATTTCTTAAATTGTATGACTAACACTGGAAGGGGTATACTTTCTAAGGAAAATGCATTCACTACTTTCAACTATACACAGGTTTAATATTTAAATTTTAATATCGTATTTTTCAAAATAACTGCAAATATGCTGTGGCTTGAACTTGTAGAGAAGTTTTAAATAATGGTTAATATCGTTTTTTTTTGGGGGGGGGGAAGTTACTATCTTTTTTTGGAATGGCATCGAAAAGATTATTCAATTTCTTTGTTCTAAAAACTGTTTATGTTTGCTAAGAGCTTTCATAAAGATTATTTTTGAATTAAAAATTGTGGACGAAAGTTAACTAAAGAAACGGAGTTCTAATTATAAAGATTAATTTGGAGTCAGGGGCCAATAAATAAACTACAGGTTTAAAATGAATTTCACCCAAATGTTAGCTGAGATTTCTCTAAAATTATGACATCAGAATAAAGCATTTTGATCGACAGCTATAAAACCAATTGTTATATACTATAAATGCTGTATGTCTGAGAAATAATGTTGCAAAATACATTACTGTACCTCTTGCATTGGAAGCATTGAGCGTAAAGCTGGTTCAACAGTAAAAGAAGAATATGGTTCAACACTAACATAAATTGAAGCTTGAAGTGGCATTCTGGGTAGGTAACGCCACCAGTCATATACCTAAAATTATTTTATAGAAGTTCCATATTAAAAACTTGACAGCAACCTTCACCCATAAAATTAATACTTAGTTTTGAAGTATTTCAGCTTTCATAGAAATGTAAAATAAAATATATGATTAGGTGTGCACAAATATAAAAATTCTATTAGAATGAATAAAGTTTTTTTTAACATGAAAAAAGATATGGTTACAACTGTGCAAAAGAATTAAACTACAGAACTCCTAAACGAAAACATTAAAAAAGGTTGAAAATGCCACAAAAACAGAAAAACATTCAACACAATAGTCAGTAAGCTAAGTATAGCTAGTAAAGTCATTTTTTCTCGCAGAAAACGAAAAGTTCATGACTTAACATTTAAAGATTTATCATTGCTGGCAATTATTTAGAGTAATAAATGTGACATACACATAAACATTACAATCATATTATATCTTGATAAAAAAGGTATGGTTGTAACACTTTCATACATTTTAATAAGTTTAATATGGTAAAAAAAAGTTGCTAATTTGAATATTACTTGACTAATAATCAATAGTGCTATTTTAGAGCACTCAAAAAGTGCTATCTGAATGATAATCATCAATCTTAGTAAAAGCAGCTTTGAATAACAATTAATATACATAACAGATACATACATAACAATATAAAAATAAAAGCATTTTGAATTACACTTTTAATGTAATATTTACACTAGTGTAAAATAAATGTAAAACTGCAAAAATTATAAAATACAGTAGAGCATCGTCTATATGTCTTTTAAGGGATCATTTACAAATGATGCATAAATGAGAAAGACATATAAATGAAATTTTAATTTACAATGTAAAATATATATATATATTATCTGCACAATTTTGATACTCTAACCTACTGCTGATAATACACAATTTTATTATCGTACTTTATATTTGTTTAAAGTAATAACTGTGCTCAAACAAATTTAAAATTAATATTTTAAATGAATATATAATTAATTAGGATTTTAAAAACGATATTAATACAAATTTAATATTTTTAAAATCATTAAGAATGCAAATTTCTGTACGTAGTTATGTAAAATTGAAAAACGAAAAGCTCTTACCTTTATTTGAATTACCATCTTGAACAATTAACATTTTTTTAAAGAGGATGTTAAAGCAAAATTTAACATTTTTCTTAAAGAAAAGTCTAATTGTTGGCTGACGTGTCTTTTGATTCTGAATCTTAAGAAAAGTACTATGAATCGAATTCAATTCTTGAAACATTTTTTCGTTTGTTATAATTTATCAAACATAGTTATTACTTTAAACAAATATAATGTATAATAATAAAATTGTGTAACACCAGTAGTAAGTTATTAAAATTGTGCAAGTAATATAAACATACATATATTTCACATCATAATCAAATTCAGTTCTTGAAACATTTTCTCATCATACGCGAAGAAATTTCTGAGGGTATCAATGCAGTAGATAGCACTTTGAACAGAAGGTGGGATTATC
>KK113840.1:121344-168394 GCA_000611955.2 Stegodyphus mimosarum
CCTGCTACTTAAGTATTCATGTAGTTAAATATTTTCAATCAATTCTTTCCAACTGTATATATGTCTGACGTTATTACATTGGCAAAGTTACATATTCCTGGACTGTAATGTGTTACCCCAATGGATTCCAATATTATACACCCATAATCCAAGTTTCATTAACATATTTATCTTCAACTCTTTCACCTGACTCTGGGTTCAAAAATCCCCCTTTAATGAAAGAATTTACAATTGTTTGTGGTTTTACTTGAGTCCAGGCGAGTGAAATTACGAGTATATTCATAACCTTAAGAATTTAAAAATTTTCTGTGCATTTCCTGTAGTTATATTTTGAAGGGCTATTTGAATCAACTTTTAATTTAGAACATTAGAATATTTTCAAATTCTTAATGACTTCCAGATCTAAATGTTCTACCACACTGGTGCAAGTTGCCGGGAAAAAACAACTATCACATTTTGCAAAAAATCTGTTGTTAGAGGATGGGCATACACTGATCCATAAAAAGTAAAATTTTGCAGTTTTCTCGCCTCATAGTTTCGTCTAGTTTCTTGAGCCATTATGTAAAAATGTTTGTAGTCATCCATGTTTTCTCATTTGATTTGTATTCTAATGACAGAATTTTAACATGTTTGAAGCACCTTGGTTTCAGTGACTTTCTAGTAATTTTTTTCGTACTCTCAGTATTTGTACAAAGTAAAACATTAAGACGTTCTTTACACTTCATTACACTTCTCACCTTAGAAAGATAAGGTTCTTTCAATCATAAGTTAAAAGCAGTTTCACAAACATTAAAAATGTTTTTTAAATTCATATCCATCATTTTGGTGGAAAAATTCTTGAACCATTCTTCAACCGAGTCAGCAAGAATGAGTAATTCATTTATTATATGACATGAGATTTCACGCTGCAGTTTAAATTTATGCAGCCATACAAATGAAAAGCAAACTTCATCACATTCATCTCAATGTTATTTGTTTTGACTTCTCCATTAACATGGAGCCATTCACTAGAACATTGACTGCATGAAATTCAATAAAAATCAGTTGAAACAAGCTAATTCATGAAAAGTGCATTTCATCGTTACAGAACTTAAATCATTTTATTTGAAAACATTTATAGCACATATTAAACTAGAGGAGATAAATTAAATTCTACTTGATTTTTAGTGAATTTGTAGAGACGTTAGGTTATTAAGAAGCAGGAGATAGGAAAAACAAGGAACGACCTCGCCGTTACTTGAACCACGGATCTCTCGAATACACGCTGAGTGTGTTGACCACTACACCATGAAGGCATGCTAAGAAGGTGGGAGAAATACCATACATACCCTCTTTTAAAGGTCGACTGGAGATTAGGGGACCCAATCGCCAAAATCCTGGCGGTGGAGAATCATCATCATCCACCACCTTTTTTTAGTTTGGGCACCACAGTAGACACATTAGGTTATTGGGAAGCAGGAAATGTGAAAAATGAGGAATGCCCTCGCAGGGACTCGAACCACTGACCTCTCGAATATACGCTGAGTGTGCTTGGCCATTACACACCGAAGGCATGCTAAGAAGTGGGAGAAATACCTTATATACTCCTCCTTTTAAAGGGCAACTGGGGATTAGGGGACCCAATTACCAAATCATGGTGGTGGAGAATCATCATCCACCACCGTTTTTTAGTTTGGGCGCCAGTGTAGAGACATTAGGTTATTTAAAAGCAGGAGATATGAAAAATGAGAATCGCCCTCGTCGGAACTCGAACTGCGGACCTCTTGAATATGCGGCGAGTGTGCTAACCACTACACCATGAAGACATGCAAAGAAAGCGGGAGAAATACCTTATAAATTTATTAAAACACGTTATTTACCATTATTTATTTATTACCACCATTATTTATCATTATTTATTATTCAAGCAGAATATTATAGGAAAATGAAAAATATTTTAAGAAAAAATGAAATTATGACTTTCTTTGTGCATGCTACTATTTCATATAGTTTCCTTTTTTGCATAAGAATCCATTCCCCAAGGATAAATAATTTTCTGCTTCAGGTTAGATTAGGTTAACTGAAGAAAGCTCATGAGGGCTATTTGCCTACAGTAAGGAATGGTTTCACGTAGGACTTCCTGAGGAAATGCTCATATTCATATTGCACATGGGTAAAATCATGAAAACCAACCATACAGCGGGCCCATTTGCCTATTTTAAGAAAAGATGAAATTATGACTTTCTTTGTGCATGATACTATTTAATATAGTTTCCTTTCTTGCATAAGAATCCATTCCCCAAGGATAAATAATTTTCTACTTCAGGTTAGATTAGACTAACTGAAGACAGCAAAGCTCACGAGGGCTATTTGCCTACAGTAAGGAATGGTTTCATGTAGGACTTTCTGAGGGAAATGCTCATATTCATATTGCACATGGGTAAAATCATGAAAACCAACCATACAGCCGGCCCATTTGCCTAGGATCAAACCCAGCTTGAACTCCCAATATTCAAAGATCTCAGCCATTTGGCCACTTACGAGTATTTTTTTTTCCTACTTCAAAAAATAATCCTAGTTATACATGGCAGCCTAGGAAAAATATGAATAAGTGTTATGACATACATCTACTAAGCATAATGAAATTTCAAAATAAAATTAAGGCAGCTCTAAGAAAGGTTTGTGATTGGGACTGTTTGTATATGCTTCAATTTAGTAGCATAAAGTATTGACTCCTCTTTTTCCCTTAAGGCACTACATTGAATGTATTACCAAGATTACACTAGAACGGTATTCCTATTAAAAACTGTGTTACTATTAACTATTTGGGGTTTATTATCAACCTTAGCTTATATGGGTGCCACATGTCATAACATTAATGGATAAAGTCTTAAAGATAATAAATAAATAATCTCAATTTCATTCACTTGAATAAATTTTCATAAAACATATGTAACAAACATGGCTCAAAAGAAACAATTTTTAAACAGTTATATCTTAGAGGTTTAGAAAGGATTCATCTCTATGGCTGCCCTGCCAGAGTTACTAGAATACAATCGCAAGTACAAAGTTGGCTTTATTATCTGTGAGCAAAGCCTATGATACTACAACAATGGCAGCCTTCCAAGTTCTTTCAGGAGTTTTGCCTATTTATATTAAAAAAGAAACAAAAACAAAAAAAAAAACATTAATTTGTAGTTTTGTTTAAAGAAAAAGAAAATTGAAAAATATAGAAATAAAAGGCAGCAATAAAGACTTTAGAACTGCAAAGAGATTCCTACATCTGATGAAAATAAAAGCTTCAAGTGGCACTAGGGTGATCGAAATGGTCAAGCATATGAAATTTGTACTGATGGGTTCCAAAACTCTTCAAAGAGTTGATACAATAGCCTTAGTATTATTCAATGATGTTGTTAAGGGTAAAGTATTTAAATTTAATAATACTTCGTAAGTCTTTCAAGCTAAAAGTGTAGGGGAAAAAAGGAAGCTTTCACATGAACAATCCCTAATCTAGAATTCTTCTGAGACAAAGTTTTTACTGACTGTTGAATTGTTTTACAAGCTTTAACACCTTGTAAAAATTAAATTTATAGTATTGTGGATATTAAATATATTTTTGCATTGATACTGGAAAAGGCTGATGTACAATTATTCTGGATACATGGTTAAAAAAACGTTTGACGCATTCACATAATCTGCTGCTCTTTTGAACAATATGATTATCCGAGATCCGGAACGGCTGCGAAATCGGGAATTTCAGATTTTGGAAATTTTTGCATTTTAGATCATCAGTTTAAATTTAGTAAAATAACATGAACATATGGCAATATTTGGGCTTTACTTATTGTTTAGGTCATAAAGAAAATTGCTACCATTCACAAACACTCAGGGGCCAAAAGTGTGATCCAGGGCAACATCAATACAATGCCAATCAATGCATTCTCATCGGCCATGGTGCAACTCCCTAGCCAGCAGGTGTTTGAAAGTAATATGCAAGAATCTCAGTAAGCAGGAAAATTGCATTTGTAACACATTTGCTTCTTTTTATTGAGTATTGTATTGACATTTTCTAGATTTTGTAAATAAGGGAGATTTTTATATTATTTTATATATTTTTTGGCTGGTGGTTCCTAGGTTCTGATTTTGGACTTTTCAAGTTAGAACAGGACATGAAGAGCTTCCAAAATATGTAAACCATTTCTCTAAAGTCAACTTATGATGTAAATATGGAAAATTAAATGAAGTAGCTATTAATCATTATAATTGGGAATGTCCAGTTATATTAGCAGTAAGAAGAGAATTCTTCGATAAAAACCCTTCTAATAACAATAAACTTCTGTTCCCAACTACAAAATATGCTACTGGCATATGAAGATAAAAAAATATAGGAAATATGGTAAAACTGATATTATTAGAATTGTAAAGCATCTTGTATCAGATGACTAAGCCATGTGTTTAGATATGATGAATTTCTAATCAAAAAGATAACCTTTTCGAGAACTGAGGGAGTAAGACTAAAAGAAAGACCACCCACTAGATGGACAGACGACGTCGAGGTAGATTTAATTTTAATTAGAGTTAACCAATGGAAGGCTATTACTTCATGGATATGTATGAAAACAGCAAACAATAAAAAAAGGCATACAAAAATACATATAATATGACTCTCACAACGTGAAAGACCAAATGGAATGGAAGAATGGGGAATGGAAATATCACGCTGTACAGTTCCGCTGTCTATCTCTTTTGTGAAGTCTGGAGAATAGTGACTGCACAGAAGAAGGGTTAAAACTACCCTTTAAATTATTTACAATGCATCAACTCGACGCTAACATACTATGCCTCTGCTTGGGTGGTAACTGAAACAGTAGAATCAAACTCAAAAATTGAAAATATTAACAAGTAGTAGAATTAAACTACAGGGCTCAGGCAATCCTGTATCCTACAGAGCATAGCTGACTTTAGTGGCAGCAAGATAATAGCTGTTAAGCCACGTCTAACAAGGAGCAAATGCTATGCCGAAGCTTGCGTTACAAATATGCGTAGAGTTTTCCCAGACTCTAACTTTCCCTTCTAGAACTCGATCTTTAAACTTTTTCTCCCACAAGTAGAATTTTCATTCCTTACGCGCTCTACCAAATTTAAATATTCTGACACTGACAATTTAGGTGAATGAAGGCTTACAGGAAAGAGCTTGAAATTAAATTTAACTGGTTATTTAAAATAAATATAAATCCCTACAATATTAATAATAGGTATGATACCCTCCAGATAAAATGCATGCTAGACAACAGCGAGGCAAGCTGGCAATAGTGTTGTTGATTGCTTATTGTAACAGTAGCACCCGTTCCTGCAGTAATACATGTCAAAACTCGTGAAGGGAGCTGGTGGCACCTCCAACCTGCTATCCATTATCCCAGCATGTCTCACACATGCTCTATGAGATTTAGGTCCAGTGATGTAGCAGGCCATGGCAGATGTGGAATGGTTACATTATTTAGATAGCTCTGCACCACTTGAGCTCTATGTGGGCAGGCATTATCATCCATAATTATTGCCTCCGTCCTCATTACAGCGATAAAAGGACACACAAGAAGGCATAAAATTTTGTTGCAGTATCAGATGACTATGATGGAACCCAAAGGAATCAAGTAGAGATTGAGGAAGCCATTTATTGCTATTCCAGCCCATATAAGTATGTTTTCTGCTCTGTAACGGTCTCTTTTGACGATGTTTGGCGCCGGATAATGCATCCCTGTCTCTCGCCATATCACAGTACTTCGGAAATTATTCTGGATGTTAAATTATGAGTCATCCCTAAAGAGCAAGTGGCCCCATTGCCTACTCTAAACAGTGGTGTACAAATGCAATGTTCAAGGGCCCAATTCAACACAAACTGCAAAGGAACACAAACTGCAAGCTGTCGGACAGTTTACCTTCATGCAGTCAATGGAACACAGTTTGGCGGAATATGGGCCATCCTGCGGTTGCACAGAGATGCAGTGCCAGGTGTCATGCTGTTAGTGATCTACGGCATCTTGCATATAACAACAGGAAGCAACTGTCTGTCGTTGTGGTAATCCTTCAGCATCCAGACCCATGCATTCTACGGTCCCTTTGGTAATGATTCCATAGCCTGCTGATGGCATTAGGATGCACATTCAACTCTCTCATAACATCATATTGTCTTGCAACAGCTTGCAATATCCTGATAGCCCTTCAACGCATTTCATTGTGCAAATGATGTCTTTGGCTAATGCTTTCTACTTTGGTTAGCTCAGATTACACAGAACTATCACTGCTTGCGAACTGATGCATAGGTTCGGCATCTCTCTTTTTAAGGTGTTGTTGACTGTGGAATTGCGTTTTATGCTAATTTCGGTTGCCTACTTGCGTTTGGTGATGCAACCTCTACCTCATATGTAAATTGGATGTTTTAATCCCTCTTTTTACTTTACTCTTTTTACCTCTTTTTACTTCTTACCTTTTCCTTTAGTGTTTGTTTAAATCCTAAAGCATTTTTTGGCTGTAAAAGAAAAGATTTACAGAACGTAGTGGCTTAGAAGATGTATCATATTTATGTTAGGCAGTTTTTTATTGTTACAAAAGTCTAATTAGGAATGTTGGTGAAACCAATGCATTATTATTATTATCATTATTACTTTGCTACAAAAAGATGAATTTCTTATCTTCTTGGACAACTGGCATTTTTGGCCTTGCTTTTGGGCAAGGTTCTAGATTTTAGTGGGACAGGCTTAATTTTTCTGTTATTTAGTTATGCTTTAGAAATGGCACTATCTGTTATACGACTTGATTTGTTGATTCACAAAATGAAGAGAAAGAATGCAGCAAAATATAAGATATTAATAGAACTGCAAAAACAAAATATTCAGCTATTAATAGCTTTTAAATCATGAATGCTGTTAGTATCATTAATTAGATCCACAAATAAAAGATAGCAGTTTCAAAACATTCCAGACTAAAAATGTTAAAGGATCACAAGTACAGGGTTGAAGAGGTATCACTTGCACACTGAAAGGTCACTCATTTTACCTCTTTATCAAAATAGCAAAACTACCTGATGAAAATGGATGTGCTAAAGTTATATCATAAGCTTTGACAAAACTTTACAAATAAATAGAATGAGGGGTAAAATTGACATACGAAGAAAAATTTAAACACTTAACAAAGAGAGTCTGGGATTCTCACAGCTCAGTATGAATGCTGATGAAAAAGCATGCCCTCAATTAAAAATTGGAATCTTTCTTATAAACTAGAGGAAAAGAGGAAATGAAATTTTAGGCAGTACCTCTCATACACTGGAGAAAAATAGGAAATGAAATTTTAGGCAGTATCCTTTTCTATGTTCATATTTTAACATAATATATGCACATGCAGGGGAGGAGGAACTTTTGAATTTGCAACAACAGACTGCAGTTTTCCTTAACACTCATTTTCAGAGTGCAGTACAATGAATTAATTCATCATAGTTTCTATATACTATACAGTTAATCTTAAAATGCTTAATCCTTTAGAATGCTCCCCCATACTTTACAGAAGTCCAGACACACTCATTTAGGTCTGCTTAAAAATACAGTACTTTTTTAAGTAGTTATTACTGAAAGGCTTCCTTCTTAAGTTAATAATTAAAATTATGTGATATAAAAAAGGAAACCAACATATTAAATGTATAAACATATAAAAATTAAAATAATATTTTCGTAAGTATAAATTAGTAATAATCTAAAATGAGTTGAATCCTGAATAATATGAGTGAGAAAATATAAGGTAAACGATTCTTGTAGGACAAAATGAATACATTTAACCTTCAGTCATTTCCTCAAACCAGAACATGAAAGTCTTTCAAATTGATGTAGTTTTGCTTAAATACACGGTGTCTATAATTAAACAGCCCTATTTCAAAGCTACCTACAAATGAAACCAGTGATCAGAAAATTGTGAAATTTTGTGGCAGGGGGCTAAGGGATGAAAATTTCTTTCAAGGGAAAAATAAAGTTACAAATACCGTCACCAGAGGACATTATATTAATAAAATATATACATTTATCCACACCTTAAATATAATTTTACAAATTTTGTTACAAAAAACGTAGTATTCCACATGATGGCCATCATTTCCAGCTACCATCTGAAATCGCAAGATGGCATGTGTCCACAATTGATTGAAGTGTGTACTGGAAAACGTTCAGCACATTCTTGCAGTGATGGAACATTTTCATTCTCTAACAGTGATGCATATCGTTGCCTGGTGATCAAGCATGTCACTGAGCCTGTGGAACTTGTTGAAGAAGTATGGGCCAAGAATAAATGACAAAGAAAGTTCACACTATACTGTCACTTTTGGTGAATGCAATGGAACTTCTAAGACATGGTGCAGATTATCGCATTCCCAAATTAACCAGTTGTGAGTATTCACTGCACAGTCCAAATGAAAATGTGCTTGATCTGTATAGAGGATGTTCCAAGGTCACTTTGAATCAACCTCAAACCGAACAAGAAATTGAAGTGAGTACCGGAGTTGAACATCAAAAGCATGTGGAAGCTACCACTGCACTAGTAAAGTTTAAGGATAATATTAGAGGATATTCCACAAGATTTTACGGAAAGAATGTGATCCATCCAGTGCCTCTGCTATATGTCAGACACTGGTGTTAGGCTGAAAGTTTGAAGCTGTGTCCTCTACGACCTGAAGCACAACCTAATGTACTGCTTCTGCTAAAACAAGTTTTCTTCCTCTTCCAGGATGAACAGAAGATGACCTTGTTTCTTCAAATTTCGTTATCATTTTCCAATGGTTTCTAACATTTACTGGACTTCTTAGAATCCCCTTCAAGGTCTGAAATTTCTGAACATCAGCTATTACAGAATTGCTGTTTTGGTTAAACAATTTTACTAACAAAGCACGATCTCATAAACTTATCGTCATTGTGGACAATAAGCACATTTAAAACAAAGTCCCCACAAATTTTTATAGGTTTTATAACAGCTGCTGCATGACGTCGACAAAGATTTACATTTTTACTATAGGTTTTCAAAGTAAAATACCCTCTGGTGATGCTATTTGTAACTAATTTTTTTTTTCACCTGGAAGAAATTCTCATTCCTTCATTAAGTGATCACTGGTTTTGCTTATAGGCAGCTTTGAAATAGGGTACTTTAATTATAGACACCCTGTACTTTCTGGTGCATTACTTAACAACCACTAACAATATATCTAATCATTTTACAAACCTTTGAAAAAAATAGACTACCATACTTACTTGTATATTGAACTTTTTTTTTTAAACTTATTTCCCCTCATGAAAACAAGAAGGGAGAATTATTAATATTTACAATGAAAGCTTGGTTCACAAACGTAAGTCATTCATGAAGGTAGCTTGTCATCCAAAATATAAGTAAACAAAAACAAATACGCCTATGAGAATTAATGTAAAATGTGTTAATTTGTTCCTGGATATCAAATGACTGCTTAGAAAAAAGTACTTTGTGAAGATATCCATAATGCAAAACTAGTGGAATTCATTAAATCTCGTATATACACATTCAACACAATACTAAACATATAAAAAAACATAACATAACTAAACATACAACAAATTCGCACTTGATTGTGAATATTTGCAACTCTTTAATTTGTTCCCCTGCAAAATCCTCGATGAGGATACATTTTTATGCCCCTTACGCTGCCTATTTTATCACTCAGAATGATGGAAATAATAATTTCCCAACTTCATACTGCGTGGATCATCATTAGGTTACTGAGTGTGCTGTTTATGTTTTTCAAGCAACATCCTCCTGGGTCGGAAGTTAAGAGGATGACCACCCCACGTGACCCCCTCCGAACTGTATCTGCTACCCATGCTGTGAAATTATTGCACATATGTATATAGTTTTACCTTCCATTTGTATTCTACTGAATTTTATGGATCATGATTATTTTCATACTAATTTTTTGCGTTACTGCAATATATTAACTCTGTACCAGCATGAAGTCTACTGAGCACTTTGATAACGTGACTCTGAACATTGAATACAAAATGCGATTCTCCCACGCAGGACATTGAACTACTACTGCATGATATATTTTGATTTCACTGTATTTATTCTATACAAAACCTTTGTACTTTATTGGACTATTTGCTGTTACTAGCATCATGACTCTTTTAGATGCATAATTGCTGAATTTTTGAGTATTTTTCTGATCATGCGACCTGTATATTTAATTATCTGTACACATCAAGGTACCTAAATTATCTATGCATAATGCCATTACTGATAAGACACCTACACCATCTTCAATATCATGCTTACACAACAGTTTTATGATATTACATGTCAATTTCTTAATATTTTCGCACGTAAAAGTTTCTTTTAGATACTTCATCTTGAACAGCCAACCTGATGGCTTGCCATGTCACATGCAACTATTGGTCACGTCCCTTCTACTTCCTAGTTTGTTCCTAAGACCCACCCTGAGCATTCAACTCACTGCATCGCTCATAGTAGCATCATATGTGACAACAGCTGGAACAAAGCGAGCAAATTTGCAAGCTACTTGCAGCTCAACATCCGAACTGGAACTGGGTAACAAATTAGATAATGTGAATTAAATTTTGCTATAGCTCTATGAAATAAATTTGATGACATAAACAGAAAGCAGTGACGAAGCCAAAACGGCATAAGATTATTACTTGAAAGGGAAATACTGTTCCATAAAAAATATCAGGTAGCTGCTACTATTATTTTTTTCTCTTTCTATTAACACTGCTTGCCCCTATTCGAGAATCGCTAAGCTTTTGCCCCATTAAAAATCTACCCACTATGATTTATTCATGTCTATGTTTTAAAACATAAGTAATAGCAAGATATGGCATTGTAACTGCAAATATTTATGCTATGGTTTATTACTGCTTTATTAGGTTGATAATGTTCTATGAACCTTTGCACTTTACCCCATTCAATGCTAATTTCACAGATCAAATAGCTAGGAACATCTTCACTCCCATCTTCTGAAGACCTCCACTGCATTATCTGCATTTTGGAGTATCATTAGTTGCCAGCTTACTTGTTCATATCTCGAGACATAGTTTATCATCTAGGAAATTTGTGATCCGATCATGAACCAAGGTTTCCCTATATATAATTTCTGAAGAAAAAGGTTAAATGAAGATCATAACATTAAAAAGACGATCTGAATAGAAAAGTCAACTACACTTACAATATCAATAATAGTATTTTTACTTACACATCTACATTTACTATATTCTTATTTGTCTATATTTTTTACTTGCTAATACAAATCAGAATATTCTAACGTTTATGCTCGAAAAGCTACCAACAAATATATGCCAAGAGGTAAATTTTGCAAATGTGGTACTTCTTTATTTTCAGAAAATGCAACTTTTTGACTGACTGCCATACTATGATTTGATATTAGTTTGATGTAATTTCTTATGTAAAAGTAAGATTAAGCAATATTTAAAACATTCATCTTAATTACTACTATTATCATGATACAGCTGAAGGCAAAATGTTATCCTTCATGAAAGAAATTATTGCATTTTCGTAAGACAGCTGTAAGCAAAGTTAAAGAAATATCTAGGCTTACTTCTATCTTGGATGATTTACTGTTCTTATAGTGAGAATATGGTTTAAATAACTGCAGCCGCATCTTAGATCCAGTGTTAATCACATCATTTGAGCCTGCAACCTAAATTAATGCTTTAATTAATTCAAATTAATAAGAAGCACAAACAAATCATTTTTGAGTAAAAAAAAAAAAGAAAGAAATTATATTAGAAGGATTTCTATAAAAATACAGTATAATATATCTTTCGCACACGGCTTAAGCATGAGAATTTGTTTTTGTATTGACTGTTCCCATTTCTAGATCTCTAAAGCAGTTAACGAATAAAATGATCAAAAAACATTACCCAGTATAACACAGTCCAGAAATACCTGAAATGAGACATGAATTTCATAAACTTCATTTAATGATATCAGTAGAAAATAATAAATACCTTTAAAAATGCCCAGGCAATTTTCTGCATTCTGTTTCGATTTAATCTTTCATATCTTTGCTTGGTACGAAACACAGGATTTAAATCTATAATCTGGGTTAAAAAAATCACTTAAAATAATGTATTGTTTTGTTGAGATAATGTTTAAATATTATTTTATGATGTAAGAATGTATATAAATGATACAAAAATACATGACATAAAAATTACATATTATGAAATACAAATAAATACAAAACTGTACTTCATTTTATACTGATCTTAATCTAGCATTCAAAAATGATTGTCTGATTAGGAAAAAGCAATTCTACGAAAAAGGAAATGAATAAATTATTGAACCAGGTCAAATTACAAGTTTCATAAATAGTTTTAAAACAATCAATAAATTATATCACTTTTATCAGATATTGCAATTATACAGCTACAGAGTGTATGCTAATATAAAATAATTTTCAAATGAAATAGATAAGCATTTACTTCAAAAAATAACACAACATTTAGGTCCTTCTTCACAAAATAATCAAAGCATTCATTTAAAATGAAAGATTCTTCCCAAATAAGCAGGTGCAGTCTAGAAAGAATTGAAATAAGAAATTACATAGGAAGACTTGAAATTTATTACGCATGTACAAAAGTAATATAAAAATGAAATTTTGTAGGTAAAATTAATGAAGGAAATTAAATAGATAACAGGACACATAATTCTACATTAATTGAGCACTATCTCACCTAGTAGTATTCCAGGATACAATAAAGCACCAATGCCTCACAAATAAATTGTTTAATCAGATTTTTTATAGTATGTTTGTGATAGTATGCACATAAACAAAATTTAAAGCTAAAGAGTGACTTGAGTAAATGCAATTATATTGGCAAATGAAGAGATTATGAACTTCCATACATTAAAACTATGATAGCTAATGGTTATTGGTAAACTTCAGCGTGTTATAAAAGGATTCCGATTCAGCTCTACAAAACTGCATATTTTTAAAGAGTCCATAAAAAAAAAAAATAAAAATAAAAGATGTACCTACAAAATGTCTCAGTAAATTAAATTAAAATGAAAAAATTCATTCCATGCAAGAAAGTATACTTAACAAAATGAATTAATACATTTCATTGACGAATAGCAATGAAATAACTACTCAATCGAAGGGAAAAAAATCTACTAACATATAATAATAATAATTAAAAAAAAAAAAACTGTATTTTAGCATCAGTGAAAAACCACATGACAGAAACTATCATAAATGGTAAAAATTAGGATACTTAAAGGCTTTACTTGCTAAAAAAACATCAACAGCCTATATATATATATATATACATAACAATACATAAGTAAGAAAAATTAATGAGGAGGAAAAACAGAGAGAAATGGCCACAGTACGTTTTTTTCACCAAAGACAGAAAAAGTGTTTGGACTTGCAAATAAAATATTTTTTGCTATCTTTCATATATATGGCATATAACTAAAGAATTAAATTAATTTTTCAGTTTAAACTGGAATAATAAGCACTGTCATCTGGGCTCTAATTAAGTAGTGTAATGCATTTTATCACTGTTTCTATCTTAAGAATTTATACACTCAATTTAACAAAGGAAAAAAATAGTCAATAGGCATTAGAAATAGTGCTACAAACATAGGACAGAATGAAAGAATAAAATTTCATACTACTATTTAATTTCAGAAACAAAAACCAGTTTGAAAAATACTGGCATGCTAAGCAGATTATACAGGCTTTACAAACAGGTTGGCATTTTTGAGCCACTTCTGATTTTAAGTGAATACTTTAAACATTGTTTTAATGATTTTTGTTCCTCTTAGTACATTTTAAAATTTTTATCTTAAATCTTAAAGGCATTTTAATTTTCATTTTGCGTGTTTTTATTCCTTATGTGTTTGTACCATGTGTTTTTACACACTAGTGAATTATCTTATACTGAGCACAATTGGTGATAATAATAATTCAAAACAAAAACGCAGAAGCATGTTACTATAGGACCTGCTCAGTAAAGTCCATAATCAGTTATGATGTACTGAGAAACACAGGTGAATATTAATTCAGTAACAAAATCATTCCAAGTTATTAATTTCTAATAACTAAATATAATCACATCCCACTAAATTTAGACTCACTCACTTCTGAATTATTCTTGAAAAGAAAATTCAGTATTTTCCATAGTTATTTATTACAGGACAAAATGCACAGTGTTAATAAATTAAAAATTATGCTTCGTATAAATTTATAACAACTTTTAACATCTAAAATAAATAAATACACATGCAATATTTTTGAAAAATCTAATTTTTACCAACTAATACCATACATTTGATCCATCATTTCACATCAGTTCCCACTACACTCTAACTTTTTGTAATAATTCCTGAAACTTCCCTTTTAAGTAAAATAATAACTGCTAATATAAACTAGTGTGAAAATAAAATTCTGAATATGTTATGGTTAAAAAATAAGAACACAACTTAGATATTTTTAAACATACATTTGCTGAGAAAAGAATGTTCTAGTTAATAAGCTATATTAAACTTCTGATCGGTAAGTTGAATTAATAGGAAATCATTGCACTTTTAATTAGAGTTTTTTAACATTTATTATTGGCCATAGCCGTCTTGGATTTGTAATTGCATCTGTGGCTGTGTTCTTGGATTGAAAAGATATGAGATTTAGGATCTTGATAACGTTTTGCTAAAAGTTGTGATCAGGTGGTTAATTTTCATTAGTATACTTTTGCATCATTTACATTTTCACAACAGATTTGCCACAGAATGCAAGGGCAGTCAGGCTCTCAACATTTTGCTGATGCTGCTCCTTGCATTATCATTTTCTTTCATTTCTTCATACTAAATATTGTTTGGAGGGCGCACAATTTTGTAACTTAAAAGTCACATATTTTCAGCATTGAAATTGCTTATTTATAAAATGCTGTGGATAAGCCTTCCTAAATTACAGTAACCCTATCTCCAGGAAATGGACAATTATTAAGTGTATGAGTTACTTATATACTGCTTAAAAATAGTAAAAATAAATTTCGAAATTTCAAGATTTGATGTTATCTCGTTCGGCATATTAAGCTGATGAAATACAATGTTGACTGACTCTTTAAAAATGAACAGTAAGCAGCATAGTGACATCCTGCAGAAAACATTACATTCCCCTGTGGACAAAAGTAAAGCATGAGGAAGATGCAGGCATTGCTGCAGCAAAATTATTTGATAACTTTCAGCACTGCCAGTTCCATCATTGGAAAACAAAGCCCTATTAATAGTATAACTAAAATTTGTACTTATACAACTGATTTTAAGTCAAAAAATCAACTTTTATGTTGACCTGCCTAAACCTATTTGAGTTCTGTTTGTGCTTCAACACTATTTGTTCCAAATTTTGGATAACAGCTACTTCCTAGTACGCACCCAGATATTTGCTTATGTTTATACTGATCTTTAAAATAAATTGTAGTTCAAGTGTACTACTTCCCCCCCCCTTAAACTAGCTTTCTCATAAATACAAATATGCTTCACCGTTTATAACAACCATGTCAATAATGGATGCATGATTTTGCTGTACAAGTACTATACAAAACCAAAATATTTCATACATTCAATCATAAACAAATGTGCTTACTTTTCGCCTGATGCTGTACATGGCTGAGTCATAATAGGCATTATGTAGTCAACATCACCCCTTTGATTTTCATAAAAGAAGGTAACTGAACGATTTCTGAAAAATTCATTAATCACATGAATATTGGAACACATAAGGCATAATGACAAAAGCATTCAGACATTTAAATAAATCATTACATATGCCATTGAAAATGATAAAAAGTATCCTTTAACAAATAATAACTTAATAACAATTTCAGAGACAAGGGGCTAAAGACAAAACAATACATAACAGTAGAACCCTGTTAAAATTTTTGAAATGGGAAAGCTTATGAAAAGCAAGATAATTAATACTGAACAATTTTACCAGAACTTTTCTGGGGGTGTAGGTTACAGTAGTTAGCAGAATTAGGATTTTTTAGGTTATGGAAAAGCTTACGACGGCTGTCTGCTTAAAGAATGGAATGCCTTAATGGATGACATTTTAAGAGAGATTAACTAGCACCCATATTACAGATGGGGAAAACCAAGAAAACTCCCATGCACCCACTTGTCTGCTGGAGTCTGAACCTAGAGCAAACTACCAACATTCAGCACTCTTACCATTCAACCACAGGGCTCAGAAGTCAACAGATGTGCGGAATTAGCAATATACAATATCATATTATATATATATAAAAGTATTCCAAACTTTTTTAAACAAAAAATATCAAATACTATTTCTGTGTAATATGCTGTTGAAAAATTAGTCAGTTATAGACAACAAAGAAAAAAAAACCCCACAGATATGAAAGAATTGAAATTGAAAACTAGTAAAATCCCAAAATTTCCCAATAAAAATGTAAAAAACTACCCATCAACTTACTGGTTTTAAATTCCATTTCTTTCATGTCTTTGTGGATTTGGTTCTAAATTTCTTACTATTTTGTCTATAATGTGTATATATACACACTGACTAATTTTATTGGCTAATTAATTCATGTATTGTCAATAAAGTAATAGAAGTTTCCAACTAGAGAAGAGTTATTGCTCTGAGGAGGTGATGCTCACTGTCCACTTCAAGGCAGGGGGATATATCTGTCTTCAGACTCATAGAATCAAGTAAAAAAAGGAAGGGCTCACAGCAAAAACCAGTTCTGACATAACCAAAATCACCTGATTAAAAAGTGCTGATTACTTCATACAGAACTAAATGCATAAATATGAACTGGTAATATATAGTAGCATGAGAAGCAAAATTTGAATAAATTACAGCTACAAATAAGTATTTAATATAATAAATCTTAGGTTAATATATACCCTTTATAATATATTGAAATAAAACATCATCATATTTGTCTGTTATCTTGGAAAGCACAACTTGATATTAAGGACAATAACATTTTAAAACATGATGAGAAGAAATGAATCACAATGCTGCATCAACTAAAAACCCTGTCAGATATTTCAGAACTTCCATCTTCCAGTGATAATAGTAAAGACTGCCATTATTGATAAATCAAAACTCAGAGAGCAAAAGAACATTTAATCGATTAAAACTTAAAATATTTTTTATCTCTGAAGAAAACAAACCTTCTGGAATGAAATTTTTGAATAATATTTTTAAAACTTAATAAACTGGTAAAAAGTTCATAAAAATTTATACTCTTGGTATCACAAAACAAGACATTTCAAGAAGGAAAACTTAATAAGTGGGAATTTCATATAAGGAAGAAACTAGTGTACATCTTATGAGTTTCATAACAGACTTCTTGGAGAAGAAAATGCGTACATCAAGACTTCTTGCTCAGATTCAACTGTACACATATTTGTAATGGCCTAGCACTTACAGGTTATACAAACTGTTTCAGGAACACTCAATATATTTATTTTTTTCCCCATAATTATTTCCGATTTTAAACAAATACAAATTTTACAAAGGAAAAGCAGTTTTTGACATGGATTGAGAGGAAGTGAAAGCTGTGGATAAAGGCTTGTGTTCAAAATTTTTTAGCATACAAATCTGCATTTTTCCATACATAACCAGAGAAAGGGAGAAAGGAATAATTACATTAGCATGACAGTTTTCAAACAGGTAAGGTACTTGGGCTACCTGGGTACTACTTCCTGAAAAGGGCTAATTATCAGTTTCACATAAATGGCTATTAAAAGTTTTGAGTGAAATACTATTTTAGATACAGGATTTTGCTTTTACTTTTTAATGTTAAGTACCGAAATCAACAGTATTATATAAGTAATTTGTGAAAATCACTAAGTAAGGTCTAGTGCTCACGAGAAATATAAATATGTAAATTTTTGGGATACACAGGATAATAGGGGATGGACAAAACTGTTCCTTTAAGGGATCAGATCAGAACTGTTCGCTCACTGAAGTGAATCAGTTCTTTTTAACAATTCACCGCTCACTAATAATGATCTAGATGAATGTGCTTGGAACAGCAATGGGTCAAGAGTGATGTGCAAAAATGAGGGAAAAGCAGAAAGAACCGAACAAGGACTTGGAAAACTGGATTGACAAAATGATACCAAATATCTTCCAGACTTTTGTAATTTTAAGAAACTGAATGCATGAACATGTGTGCAATCTTGAGGATGAAACAGAGTTCATATATATTTTGGCTTCAGTACACTTACAATGTACTGAACTCAGTACACTTACAATGCTTAGGTGTACAATGTCTAAGATCTAGCTTTGAAAATCATGTCTTATCACTAGTTTTCTCATAAAAAAGGCAGACCTTTCTAAAAACTATAATATAAACAAATGGATTTACAATTTAATTTTATGGAATTGTAAAACAACATATTAGACAAGTATTTAAAAGTCAAATTAAAAAAATATTAAACTGCCCCGAATTTGAACTAAAATAAAGATTTATCTCTGAAAGATACAAGTTTCATATTTTGTTTTTTGAAGTTTTTCATGTAACTTTCTGCTTGTGTGCAATGCTATTTTCAGTTGTATGATGATACAACATAAATCAAAATCAAAGATTGATATGATATCCAATAGCTGCAGTGCATTATTCAGAATAATAAAATAGTGTTGCGTGCGTACAGGTTCGTTATGGATTGAATGCACAAGTTGTTAAAAAGTTTACAAAAATTTATTCTTTCCACAAGAAATAAATCAAAATGCTGAAATATTTCTTCAGAGATATTCGCACAATATCAAAATATCTCAAACGTTTAGCAAAACTCAATTCAAAACAGATAAAATAATTCTATCTCACAGCGAAATCGCTACAGCATAAAGTAAACAAACAGCAGTTCGCTTTAAACAGCTACAACTACAACAACAACAACAACCACCGAGATGAGGCGTTTCAATTCGGCTTTTATAAGCTTTTTAATTATCACTAGAACAATCTCAATTTTTCTATATTCTTCTGGATGGCAACAGTAATTATGAGATATTTGTTTATTAAACATTAAATGCATGCGCTCTTTTATTTTATTTTTTTTTCCGACGTAGCTTTCTCTTCAAAAATCGTCTGCGTTGCACGGGAAATATAAAGCAATTTTAATTGCAGTTCTAAATAAATAGCCAAATAAATGTGAAATTTGTAACAATAGCAATTAGAGTAGCTGGAGAAGATTAGATATAAGCGAAATTCCAGAAGCAAAGGTATGTCATATACATTAAGAGTTCTTAAAAAATTTCTCTTACTTCTAACTTTAGCATGTGTTAGCAATTGAAAATAAAATAATAAGATATTTGCAAAGCATAGCAACCATTGTGACATAAAATTTCCCAGCATTAAACGTACAACACGGGGGGAAGGCCAAGCAGAAAATGCACAGAGATAATGAAAACTACATGAAAGGAAGTAAAATGTAACAAAATTATATTTATTTTCTGCACGTAGTTCCTTACACTTATTTTTTGCATATAGTTTCTAGTAGCCAAATAGGGTAAAAAACAGACTATCTGACATTCAACTAACTGGAAAACTCAAGTAACTGGAATATTTTAGAATTTTAAAAGCTCTCCCCACTCCTTGAATTATAAGCAAATAAGAGACTTGTAAAGACATTGGAAAGCATGTATAGGACAATGCCATCAAATAGTGTGATTTAGCATCAATAAAGGATAAGCGCAACTTCACAACACAGTCATAAAAGCTTCTTTGCCTTGGTTATACTGGTTATTTAAATAATACTGTATTGAAAACATAAATGACAAAGAAAATGAGACTCATGTCATCAGTTTTCACCACTGAAAGAAGACTGAGGTCTTGGCCTCTGTAAGAGGAAGCTGGTGCATCCTGTCAATTTAAACTAAAGATAAACAACTCCTCACCTCCGGAATTGGACCTGCCTTTCTGTTTCTTTTTTATTGCCTTTCTGGCCATGTCTCTCCCTTAAGATAAATTAATTAGAAAATTAATATTATATTGTTATAATATTAATTCTAAATTGTTATTATTATATTCTAAATTGTTATTTTCCAACTGTGATGTAACAATTTAGAATAAGAAACAATTTTTAACTTTTTTTTAATTAAGGTTGAATTTTACAAAAACTAAATTTGCATTCTCAAAGAGGCTAGGACAGAGAACCCCAACCTTTTTGTACCTTACAGTATATTCCAGAATACCAGTAGGTTGATGGGCACATTTTTTTTTCCAAGGTAAATTTATAGATTGACATAGTTAATGGACATACCATATGAAAAATTTATTCCAAAAATATAATTTCAAGATCATGCTTTTATCTGCATTCTTATATAAAATAACTAATTAGCAAATAACAGACAAAAGTTTAAAAATTCCTTGGTAAAAAATTTTTCTGCCAAAAATATAATTCTCTAAGCCAATGTGATATTTCACAGTACATTTCATAGGCCGCTGCTTTATAATTAGAAGAGTCTGATGATATTCTTGCTCCTAAGCAGTTTAGGATGAGTGGAGATCTGTACTTCAATCTTGCAATATTTATTATTGAAAACGACTTACACAAATATGTGGAACCAAAAAATGATTTTATATTGAATGATGCTGTTTTCAATAACGGAAATTGGTTTCTGTTGACTGTCTGATACACTGGATTTTAAGAAAATGTCATTTTGAAGACCCAAAATTTCTAGCTCCAGTTCTGTTTCTTTCTTAATCGTTTTTCAAACTGGTCTTCAAGTAATTGAAGGTTGACAACAAACGAAGACAAATCAATTTTAAATTCGCCTATCACTCTTTTTTCCCACATTTGGGAAATGAAAAGTCACTTCATCTGCAGCTGTGGTATGTACCAGGAAAATTTTCCTTTTTAGTATTGAGATAATTTTTTAATTCTTCAACTAAATTTACGAATCTTGGAAGAACTTTCTTTTTACTGAGCCAATGTACTTCAGATGCAGAAGAATGAGATCAAAATCTTCAGGATTTCTAGTAGGACCTTGAAAAGGCAGTGTTGCAAAAGGGATGCTTGAACAAAGTTTCTATTTTTGTCACTATTTTCATGATGTGTCTGAAGAGCAATATTCTCCCATAGAAAGTTTCCTAGTGGATGATACAGTGATAGGACATAAAATTTGGAAAGGATTGATCTTTTTTAAAGAGAACAATAAATCCATTAATATTACCATTCATTGCTGGCACCCTATCAGTGGTCATCACTGTCAGCTTGTGCAGAGACATATTCATTGACCTTGCATATGCTGCAAATATATTCCAGACATCCTCACTTCTAGATCACCTTTTCATGAGTAATATTTCCAGTAAACCTTCTTTTACAATAAAGTTAAATATCAATTTCACCATAACTGTTAACTGCACAATATCACATCAAAAGACAAAAATCTATCCCCAAACCAACTTGCTACTGACTATTCTCATAATGCTGATTTTGCATGTAAATCCTATGCCATACAAGCTAAAATCAAAATTGATCCCAAACACCAACAATTCAACATTAATCGAATTAATACAAATCCTCACAGAAGTCAATAATATTTTTGGCAAGGGAAAACTCCATAAAACTATGAATATTTTTAAAGCTAATCTCCTCCAGATTAAAGCTGCAGAAAGCAGTTTTGACCTAACATTTAAGCTCTTCATGATCCTACAGGAAATTGACTTTAGTAAAAATTTAAGTCATTTTATTCATGCCCTTAAATTTAATTTTATACACACATTTTAGCTGTTCATGGCCTGATTAAATTATCTTCCTTAATTTATTTTAAATATAATGTATAACCCACATTCTTGTTTAAACTAATCTGAATATTCCCAACCCCCCACACCTTTTCTATTTTAGCAATCCCTTGAAAATTTACATGACATCCTGAAAAGAGTTCTCTACTTCTTCTCTCAATAAACAGCTGGTCTTAAAAATTCACAGTGTCCCACCAATCTGCTTCTTGCTAGCAACTTATGACTTCTTGATTTATTTCTTAAAGCATGCTCTGTATTTTCACTCAAAAATATATAACAAGTTATACTGCGATAGGGCCTCGTTAACAGGAACCCAAAACTGAACATTCCATTCAATCAAGCATGATACACTACCTGTAGACTCATCAAATTGTAGTAAGAACCAATCATGTATTTCCAAGTCATGCTTTAACTGAGTTTGAATGTCTTTTGAAATGGCATGTATTCATATTATCTGAAAACTTGTATTACTGACATAATTCCTCGTTTATGAGAAAATTTCACAATTAAGTAACTGACAACAATTAAAAATGCTTCTTTTACCAGTTTACCATCCTGGAATGGTTTATTCTTCTTTATAAGCATAGGAGAAATTTTGAAAGAAGCAATACTGGAATTTTTATATTTTACCACACGCTTGATGAAAACCGACTGCTGGGCAAACAGGTCTGATTTTAGCCGATTTATTTTCTTCTTTCTTATATCAGATTTAAGTGAATAAGTTGTATTAAAAATGGCATGAATTATCTGAAAATGATCTTCAACATTACGCTTTTCTGCTATTGCAACACTACTGCTGCAAAATAAACAAACACATTTATCTTTTACTTGGCAAAACAATATGATTCTTCCTAGTAAGCATTAAAATTATAGGTTCTTTTTTATTTCAGTCACTCATTTTGGGATTAAAACAACAAAGTACCAAAACGATGACATAGGAGACACATATGGTAAAAATATGAGCATATTAAGTGGCAATAAATTCAACAAGGCATTTAGGGAAATACCCACTAAATGGGGATTACACAATGTTACACACAATGCACATTGAGTCTGCACAGCACAACTTTTCTATTTAGGATACATTCTAACATGACTTTAAAAAGGTTGCACTGATGCCACATAAATTTCACTAGGTACAATTCAGAGGAATGGCTTTTGTTCTGCTTGTAGCTTTTAACACCATATCTCCAAACGTTTTTCATCAATATGCAAGTGCATCGTAGGACCATTTTCACATATTCTATTATAAGGCAAAATGCCTTTTATTTGAAAGAATACAACTGCACCTTTCTCATTACCTTAGTAAACTGAAAGCTGATAAAAATTTGCATCAAAAGAGTGATCAATATGTGCCTTCAATTTGCCTGTAGTATGTAAAATGTCTTTTTTGAAAGAACAGGTTGTCAGAGCAAGATGCTCAGGAGAGGGATTTTGTGGTTAAATCACCTTCAGTAAGTAATTGTAGCAGCCATGGTTTCTCCCATTAAGCCATGGTTTCTCCCATTAAGGCTGCTCATGAAAGAACCAGCACAATTATTCAATCAATCCATATTCTGTCAGAACATCTGAATTTTGAACATTAAGTAAAAGCAAAGATTTCATTACAAGATTGGTTCATATAATTTTGCATTGAAGTTTCATTATTTTAATTTATGTCACAATTTTAAAATTATAGCATCCATAGATGCTTATGTGCATATGCACCCATGCATGTTGCAATGCTCGTAAGAAGTATGAAAATGATCGAACCAGGACACTCTTATTTTAAAAGTGAATGAGATTCCTTTTTTCCTCAAATTAAAAAAAAATCATTTTGAAAAGAAATATAAATTCATGAAAAATAAGTGTCTTTCCAGGATATTCTTATTTTAAAAGTGATTCTTCTTCTTCTTTTTTTTTTTTTCAAATTAAAAAAAATTCATTTTGAAGAAAAATCATGAAGAAATTGATGACAATTTTATGTTAAAAGTGATCAAATTAAATAACTCCTTAAAGGGATAATTTATTCTTCCTAAAAATCGAAAGAAATCCAGGGGGTTTCCCACCCTGAAAAAATATAAAAACATTATTCTAATTCTTTTAATTTATAGACATATTGTCCATGTTTGATTCCTTTATAACGAAATACATAGTCTCCATCATTAATTTGATTTATTGCTTTATCAGAAAGTTCTCCATGTTTTTTGGAAAGATAATATTCTTTCGGTTCATTACCTATACATAATTTAATAATGACACAATCCCCATATTTTGAATGAATTTTTCTCAATGACATCACATCATAATGTTCAGGATCTAAATTTTTCAATTTTCAGGTTTTGGGATAAACTCAAAGTTTATTAAATTCCTTCATTTACATAGAATAATTTTTAAATGTCTTCACCAGATGGTCCACCGAGATCATTTATTTATTCACATAATTTCTATTTTTTTTAAAAATTATTAAAATCAATATTAAGTCTATTATTTACTGATAATTCTTCATCTTTTTTACCTTTTAAGATACATGTACCATGATAGAAATATGGTGGTATGGGAGAGTCCATGGGATCCATAGAAAATTCTATGGATTCCAATGTTTTAATTAATATCCATATATGATTCTTTTTATCAGTTACTACAAAAAAAGTGAATATCATGGTCAAATCCATTTTAAGTTTTAAATCTTCAGTAAAATAATAACTTTTAACCTTTTTAAATATTAAATTACCATTGTTATCTAATTTATTTTCAGTTAAAAAAAAATATAACTTTATCCACATATCTTTTATTAACAGCATCCATTTCATTAACAGGATTAGCCACATTTGTTATAATTTTATTATTTGCATTATTATTCTCTTTTGTCATTAATGTTATTGCATTCTTTTCTAAATATCTTTTATTAACCACATGCTTATCATGAAATGGATCTTTCACATTTCCGATCCGATTATCTTTCGCATCGGAGACATTTCTATCTTTTGAATGTAAATAATTATCCATTTCTTTTCTAATACTTTGATCCAATGATTGAATTTTTTCATCTCTTTCATTAACAAAATTTAAAAAACTGTCATCAATATTATATTTGTTTAAATCAACGATTTCCCTTAAATTTGCCAGTGCACTCAAAACATACATTTTTGTACTAACATCCTGATCGTCTATAGGATTTTTATAATTTAAAAGAAAATTTATTATCCATATCATAATTTCCATCATCAATTAATTTAAAAACCTTCTCCAGGAGGACCTGGTGGCCCACATTTTCTCTTATCATCAAAAGGTGGATAAACAACAAACATTTATTAGAAGTAAAATTATTTAAGAATCTAATGATATAGTTTCAATTGCTGTAATTTTTTGTTCTTTCATATTTAATTGGGTTTTCTTTTTTCTTCAACAATTAAATAAAATACATAACCTATAGCAGTTTCATGTTTTAATCTATAATGAAAGTTTAATGTTAAATTTCCTACAGTTATGTAATTTTCATGATGTGATAGATCAAAAGGAATAATAGGATATAATTTACCATATGATGTATAATCTATTGTACATCCTGTTTCTTTATTTCTATTCCTTGTAATCTCTAGAAAAACTTCATAGGGTTTATTCCACTCTTTATTGGAAAAATCCACAATATATTTTTCAGGTGGAATAACTTTTCCATTTACCGCAACCCAACACTCTTCCATATCTAAATGATCGAATATTAAATTATTTTTTTTTATAATTTTCATTTCTGTCTAAACATTGAGGAATAACAAATAATGTTAAAACTTCACTAGATGTAGTGTTTATAAGGTATTGATCCACTTTTAGCATTATCAATTACATTTGATTTATGAATGACATATTGATTCCGATGAATATCTATAGGTTTATTAACTACTAGTAATTGCTTATATAATATTTCTGCATTGTTTTTAAACTTAACACGAACTAAAATGAGAGATAAATCTTCAATTTCTATTTTATAATCAGGATCAGCAACATCCATATACATCATATTTTCATAATTTTTTTCTCTTTCAAATTCTATTTTTATTTGGAAACCTGATATTGCTTTCCTAAAATATTTTAAAAAGTCAAAAATTTAGTGGTAACCATATTGTAACAGATTGACTATCTTTTGTCATTTTCCATCTTTTATCAAATCCTTCATTATAGTTTTTATTTTCTTCAACTTTTAATTTATTAGTCATTTGAGCTGTTACAGATCCATCATCTTTAATGATATATTTTACTCGATGAGGACTACTACTCGTATAAAAAAACAAAACATATCAGTTGGTTGTGTTGTTGTATAATCAGGTGTATATTCACCAAGTCTTATAACTTGTTGTACAATAGGAAAATAACCACTAGTATGTTCAATGACTTTATTATTTATTGATAGTCTTTTACCAGCAAATAACCCTAATCCGCGATTTGCTGTAACATTATCTTTACCTATAAAATTTCCGTTTTTCTTTAGAATTTTCCATTATATTTGAATATAAGACTCTGAAAGTAATATTTTTGCGTCTATATTTTGGATAAAGAATTCATATTTACTAACTTTATTATAATCCTCATTTGTTTTTTCTATACCGTCAATTCTTTACTCTCTATATTATCATCGTAATGATAAAAGTTATCTGTTAAGTCATGATAATTTTCCATTTATTAGGAATGAAACTTTCACAGTTTTTTAAATCCTGATTCTTTTGAGAATATTATTCAATTTCTTGCATATATCATCATTATTCAATCTTCCTTTTATTACATCATCATCCTTATTTAATTTTACAGGTATTTGTTTTACTTCTTCTATACAATCTATATTCATTCATTTATTTATTAAGAGGAAAACAATATTTTTTATTTATCCAACTATTAAATTCACCAGGATATCATAATCATTTTACTAAATACTTATTTCCTTTTTTAATATTCTTTCAACCTTGTATGCATCATCTTTTGTACTATATTTTACCATTTCCTTTTCAAAAAATGTACTTTTAATTTCCTTATCATTTAAATCTTTTAATTTATAGCTAATTGGATTTGTCGACAATATTTTAGATACAATAAAAAGCTCTTCAGTGGTTATAGGTTCATAACCTCTTCTAAAGACAGTCTTATATACAGATATTCTTACTTTATCTCCTATTTTATATTTCGGTTTTGTAATGACTTTCGGTTCAAATAAATTTTTGTATACTTGAGATTCCTTTTCTTCTCGGCTAGCTTCTACAGGTGTCATTTTTATTGATCTATGATATGAATTGTTATAATTTTTAAGCAATTTAGATAATACATCCAGATAGCTTTCAGTATTATTTGCATGCAGATATTTTCTTATTTTTTCATTGATAGTTCTATTAAATTGCTCAACTATAGCACATTTTGTTTCTACATTTTTTGTTGTAAACCAATGTATATTATTATCTTTAAATACTTTTTGTGTTAATTAATGAATTCAGTACCTTTATCAGTCTGCATTTTTTTGGGAACTCTTTCTTTAAAGATTATTTTAAAAGCATTTGTCACTTCTTTACCTGTTTTTCTTTTAATGGGTATATCCCATGCATATTTACTGAAACAATCTATAACTGTTAATAAATAATTGACACCATCGTTATATTTACTACATTGTTTTATAAATAATAAATCTGCTTGCCATTGATCATCTATATGTTAAACATAAATTCTCCTTCTTTTAAATTTTCTAATTAAAGGTTTAAATCTAGTATAAACATGTTGTGAATGTAAAAATTCTTCAACATCTTTTTTAGAACATCCTGTTTTTCTTTTCAATTCATTAATTCCACAATAACCTGTTTCTAGATTATAATACGTAGACTCAAGGATCTTCAAGTCTTTTTTCTTAAAAAAACACTCTTTTTACTTTCACATTTTATGCAATTTTCTTTCCCCATTAATCTTCCATTTTTAGTTTCATGATAATTTTTAGTATTTGTTTTCTCTTTACACTTAAGACCTCCCATTCCAAATTTTTATTTAGCTTTAATAATTGGTTTAATGGTTCCTCTGGCTATTCTTTTTCCAAATGTTGGATCAGTTATATTATCTAAATTATTTATTAATTCTTCATCAGCTTCGTGTCTTTCTTTGGTATCTTTTGTTTTACTATAAGCAATGTCATGTTTTTTACATGCTTTAATAACTCTATTGATTCCAGGATCACCACGTTCTAATCTTTCTTTAAATTTTGTAAAAGGTCCACAATATCGATATCCTGGTAAATGCATTTCAGGCGGATTTAGTTTATCTTGTAACCATCCAACAAGATCTCCTCTACTAAGACCTATAATACCTTTTCTATTTATTTCTTTAAAAATATAAATATTTTTCTTCCACACCATTTATTATAATCGAAAAAATCTACTTTTCTAGAAAAAAATTTTCATTATAATTACTTGGTTTTTGTCTAAATAAAGCTAATACTTTTTGAGGTGATTTACCTTTATTTCTTTCTCGTATATATTTCATACAAAATAATCCACATTTTACAGATGTTAGTTTTTGTAAAAAACTCATTATGTCCAATATGTGCTTTTTTATTCGATTTAATAAGAAAAGCTAATATTTTTAGGAATTTAATCTTTTTAAAATTTTATATTGTTGTATATATATTCCCCAAATGGATCAAAATGTTCAATAAATTCATATTTTGGATCATTATAATAACAAACCCAATGTGTACCTGGAACTTTTGAAACATTCAAATTAATAATCCAATTTTCAAATTCTTGAATTTTTTCAGGTAATGAATCGGATGAATAAACTTCACTAAATCCTTTTTCATTTTTCATATATCGCTTTACGCGATATTCCTGCGTCAGTTATTTCTATGTTCCACATTTTTTTTAAACCATTTCCATAATCTTCAAAAGGTTGATAAATTCCATGTCCACATTTATCTAATGCTTTTTTAGTTCCCCAGGCTCCAATACCACTGACAGCACTTAAACCTAAAGATGTTAAAATAGGTAATAAGAATGGTAAAAAACCACCAAAAATATCCGGTTGTTCTTTCTTTAATTTATCCAAGGTATTCAAAAATGATAATAATCCTCCACCTTTTTCTAAAGCTGATTTTTTAATTTTTGTATGAGGTCCAGATCTGAATTTATACATTTTTAGTATTTCCAATATATTTATAAAGTTCATTTAAAATTGCTGGTTTAATTTTTTTTAATTTCCATAAATAATGAACCTACATCTTTTCTTTTACCATTATCAAGTTGATTGATTTGTGTTTTTGTTAAATATAAATCATAATTTGGAGTTTTAGATTTATTTATCTGTAAAATTATTTCTTCTCTTGCAGATTTCAATTTATTTATCTGACTATCACTCAAATATACTTTCTTTTTTATATAATTACTCATTTATTAGGACTTAAAAACTGATTAAAATATTGTTTTACATCTGCTTGTGACATATGGACCTTTTTTTAATAACATAGTTAACAATAAAATTATTTGATTAAATATTTTCTTAGGTCCCTTAGGGGTTATTTTATCTGTTAAATTTGATAAAATATCTAACTCATTTAAACCTTTTCCCGTCTTTTGTTGAAATTCTTTCCATTGAAGAATATTATTTAATTGTTTTATGTACAAATCCAAATGATCAAAAATGTGTCTACTAATATTTTTCATTTCTTCACAGTCTTCTCTGATAGATGGGTCTTTTGTTCTCTTAATAACAGACCCAGATGTTGCTAATTGTTGAGATTCTTCTTTTTTTCAAAATTTTTGTTTCATTTATCACATCTTTCAATGTTTCTATATTTTCATTAAAAAGTTCACTAGGTAATTTGAATCCTTTGTCTTGAATAAGTTTTTTTATCAATACCTGCATCAATAAAAGGATCTAATAATCATTTCCTTTAAGCTTAGTTTGTGTGCCTGTTTCTTGAAATAAATTATATTCAATTTCAGGTCTTGATGATTCTAAGGGAGGAAATGATATATTTTGTAAAGCATCTTAAATATTTCTGACAATGTTTGACATTTCATACTTCTCAATATTTTTGTAACAGGTTTATGAAATTTTTCCAATGCTTTTTGAATTCCTAATTTTTGTCTTATTTGATCATCTAATTGGTTTATCTAATCTTACTTTTTCAACTGATTGTTTTAATTCCTCGCTAAGTTTTTTTTTCACGTTCCATTTATTAGAAAGAATTTAATGACAGCAAAAAATAATTTTACATCAGTAAAAAATAATTTTACTCTGAAGTAAACGATAAATTTTTTCTAAGAAATTTTCATTTAACTTTCTTATTTTTTAAATTTAATAAATTTCCTTCTTCTACCAAAAAGTTGAACAATTTTACTACCAGGCTGATGAGTGTTTACAAATGTAAGAATTATTTTTGTTTAGTGATTATTAACTTGCATACCTTCAATTATACTGCAATGAATATAAATATCATCAGATAAGTATTCAATGTTTGCAGGAAGGGAACCAACTTGCTATCTTTCTTCATATATTTTTGGTTCAAATCCTAAAACTTTATGATAATTACTTTCAATTAAATCAATTTTATAATTTTCTTCTAACTTAATACTAAATTTATTTTCTTCTTCTATTTGTCCAATTTGAATAGGAGATACATATTTTAAAATTTTTCTTCTTTTTCCTTATGTGGTAAATTGGAGTACTCATTATTAAATAGAAAACTTCGAATGCGAATATTTAATCTAGCAAGAGTATAGAAACCATCGGGAATAACAAATTTATTCCATTCTTTACCATTCAAATATTTAAATTTATTATTTTTTATAAAATTCGCTAATGTTATCCCAAGAAACCTCAACACAAAATTCTTTCAAAGCAATTTTTGTAAAATGTAGGGGTGTCGAGAATTCTTCAGTAAACTTCTGGGAATTCTCTTTTCTTTTTAAAACAAATGTATTCATTTATAGGAGACTAAAAAAAAAATTCCAGATTTTTTTTGGTTTGTATGTCTTATTAATTTTATCATTTATGTTAAAATAATTATAAATTTCTTTCAGAATATATAAACAATTAATATTTTTTCTATAATAGGTAAAGTCAAAATTTTTCCAACATTTCGTCAGCCTCTTTTGTAAATTCTTTTTAATTTATTGAAATACACTCACTTCCAAAAGTAAAGCAAGGAGACGAAAAGGCTAATTTCCGGAAGCCAATCAGAATTGAAGAGGATGCAATTCCCTGCAGAGGTAAATGGAAGTATGCAAATATGTTAGGTAACAGCCAATCGCGCTTTCATGTCAAGAAATATGCAAAAAAGGCAGTCTTATAAGAAGACAGCTTTATGAAGGGTTACAGAAGTTGACTGTAAGTGCTGATTGAAGGTGTTTAAAACTTTCGTACAATTTGTTTTCAAGACAATTTGTTTCACGTGTTTCTACGACTTCCAGGAAACGAATGGAAGATTCTGAGCGCTGGCGTGCTGTGGGGCGCATTCAAGCAGGACAGTCGATTACAGATGTTGCTCTTTTCTTCGGCGTTCATCATTCCGTAATTTCACGTTTAAGGAAACAATTCCAAACCACACAGACAGTTGTCCGAAGGCCCGTAGCCGGTCGCCCTAGAGTTACAACACCAGCGGAAGATCGATATATTGCTATTGTAACCAAGCGGAATCGCAGAGCAACCTCCACACGTGTGACATCTATGGTTACAACGTCCATTGGTGAGGCGATATCTGCAGCTACTGTACGCCGAAGATCACATAGGAGTGGACTGTACGCCCGGGTACCTCGAGTTTGTGTTCCCCTATCCGTCCAATCAAGAGCGACACGATTACAGTGGTGTCGGGAACATGTCAATTGGAATGTGTCTGACTGGGGTAATGTCATGTTTACTGATGAGTCAAGATTTGCTCTGGATTTACAGATGACAAGCGCATAAGGATATGGCGTGAACAACGAACAGGCAATCAGTCCCAAAACATCACCGAACATCACGCATTCCGAGGCGGAAGCATTATGGCATGGGCAGGGATTTCGTTAGGATACCGCACCGACCTGCACATCTTTAAACGGGGTCTTTGATGGCTGTCCGGTATCGAGATGAGCAGTTGGCCATACTTTTGTTTTAATGGACGATAACGCACGTCCCCATAGAGCTGACATCGTCGACGACTATCTGGAGAGTGAAGGGATTGCGCGTAAGGCGTGGCCAGCATATTCGCTCGACCTTAATCCCATTGAAAATCTTTGGGATGCTCTCGGCTGTGCTGTATCGTTACGTTTCCCACCTCCAACCACTCTTATTGAGCTGAAAACAAGAATGGCAATTGCTTAATTCTGCAGTGGTTGACCACCTAATTGAAAACATGGTCACAAGGTGTGAACTTCGTATACAGATGAGGGGGGATTACATACCCTATTAATGTCCCTTTTTTTCATTTTATGCTGTTTATTTTCACTTTACACATAATTCTGTTTAAGTCTCCAGTATGTCATTATCTGATAACTTACAAAAATTTAATATTGTTTTCATTTCTGTATATAATTAATGATTTTGTTTTATGCATAAATATATATGCTACTTTCCTGCCGAATTTTGTGTCAATCATTGTTGATTTTTTTGCATTTTACATCTTCGTGCTTAACTTTTGGAAGTGAGTGTATGTTAATCTACCTTTGTATCTCTTTTTTAAAATACTTAAATCAGGAACATAATACATTTTTCCATCTTCGATTTCAATATTAATTTTTTTCTTATTTTGATATACTTTAATATATTCTTGTGGTTCACTATCTTTGGAAGAAGATTCAAAGTATACGGATTCTACAACTTCTACATTATCAAAAAAATTTGTATTCATTTAATTTAGCCTTTAAAAAATTGTTTGTAAATTGAAGTGACAAAATTGAAGTAAAATTGAAGTGACAAAATTATGCACACATTGTCAAATTAAAAAACCACTAGATGATTTTTATGAACATCGAAATCATGGTTCTTCCCTATAAATGGAGACGATCATGATGACGGTTAAAAAATTTAAAACAATACTATAAAAATAATAATATTCGTGGATATTCAAAATAAAAAAAAAATTATCTTATTCAATATATAACAGAGCAACTGAAAAGGAAGGAATATTTGAATTTATTTCCTTTCAGTGAAGATATATATTCAAAAATGAAAAAACCTAGAATATTAAAAATAAAATGTGATATTTGAGGTGAATATTTTAAAAAACCATATATAAAGAATCATCTACGATCAACAAGGCATAAAATGGTTTTATTTAATGATGAATCATATTTAAAATCACAAAAAAAGAGAACTTTTAGAGTATTGTAAAAGTTTTAATTTAAAAAATCTTGAACATTTGAACAAACCTGATCTTATTCAATATATAATAGATCATGCACAAAAAAGATATTTTTGAATTTATTTCCTTTTGAGAAAGATATATTTTCAGAACCAAAAAAACCTAGACCTCCTCAAATAAAATGTGACATTTGTGGTTGATATTATCAGTCAAAATACAGAAATCATCATTTAAGAAGTCTAAAACAGAGAAATGGTATTTTACTTAGTAAAGATGAAGTTCAAGAAGTTCAATCGAGTTAGAAGTCTAGATTGAAAACATATTGGATTCATAATATATACAATAGACTTTATATTCCAGATTTTTTAACTGAAAAAACTGATATTGTTAAAGATTTCATTAAAGATAGTTTAATGGATCATAAACATTTAAAAGCAAATTTAAAACTATATCGTTATTATAAAAAAATATTAACGATGCAGTTGAAAACCTTACAGAATTTCCATATAAAACAAAAAATTATATTATAGTAACGAATACAGATTTAAAAGAACTCTACGAAGAAGTGAGTTATAAAATAATAAAGAAGGCAGATGATTTTAAAGCTTCCGGTTCAGGTTGGAGTTTATATGAACTAAGATATCTAGAATTAGCAATAAACAAATACACTGCTCGACATTGAAAATGCAACACCAAGTAGGAGTGGTCAGAATATGATGAAATTTGGAAAAAAGAGAGCAGCAATAAGTGATCTTTATTTCAAATGATAGTCAGCGAGAACGGCGTCGGCTCAGTAGGATGTAGGACCACCGCAGACAGCGATGCACGAAGAAATACGTCTAGGCATAGAGTCAATAAGAGTGCGGATGGTGTCCTGAGGGATGGCTCTCCATTCCCTTTCAACCATTTGTCACAGTTCATCTTCTGAATGAGGCAGGGGCAGAGTTGCAAACGGCGTCTAATCACATCCCACACATGTTCGATTGGTGACAAGTCAGGAGAGTACGGTGGCCAGGGAAGCATCTGTACACCTTGCAGAGCATGTTGGCAGATGCGAGCACTGTGTGGTCGGGTGTATGAAAAATTGCATTAGGCAGTCCCTGAAGGTAGGGGATAGCCACCGGCCGCAGTACATTATCCAAGTATCGTTGGGCCGTCATAGTGCCCTGAATACGAACTAGAGGTGACTTGGAATCGTAGGCAATAGCACCCCAAACCATTATGCCCCGTTGTCGCACGGTGGGGCATTACACAGTTACTGCTGGATTAGATATGTCTCCACGTCAGTGCTACACACGTATGCGGCGACAGTCACTGGATAAACACAAGCGTGACTCATCTGAGACACGACATTTCGCCATTCTGTCATCCACATCGCTCCAGTCCGGCACTATTCTAAACGTTGGCATCTATGCTGTGGGGTCAATGGCAGTCTTCTTAACGGACGCCGTGAGTGCAGGCCACGTTCAACTAATCGACGGGAAATGATTCTCGTCGACACGGGAACATCCAGGGTATCTTGTATATGCTGCAGAATTGCGGTACAAGTGACTTGAGGGGGCGCCACAGCTTGTCGGCGGATGCGTCGATCCACGCGTGCTGATGTCGCTCTGGATGCACCTGTACCCTTCTTTCTTCCTACATTCCCTTGTTCCAACCGTGTTTGCCATAGCCGATGCGTCGTGCTCTCATCCATGTGGGTATCAGATGCGATTTGACATAAGGACAACCCGCCCGTCTGAGTCCGATCACCATACCCCTCGTAAAATCATCTATCTGCTGGAAGTGCCTTCGTTGACGGCGGCCTGGCATTCTCTCCTATCACACGTATCCTCCGGGACAAAAACCAACTTTCTTCGATAATTCGTTTGGCAGAAATAACCACACGAATATTGTCCATTCTGTACATTCCTTCCTTTATATCTTACTTCACGTGCGTCGAAGAGTTGCGCATTTCACATCATTCGCATAACTCAGTGACGTGCGTCTACTCTAACATTTTCATAAATTTCTGACCACTCCTTCTTGGTGTTGCATTTTCAATGTCGAGCAGTGAGCAATCCATCAAAAGGAAGTAGTTATATGGAATTAACAGAAATACTTAAATATAAAGTAGCCATTATAAACGTAAAAAATTATGATGATAAATGTTTCATGTGGTCTATTTTATGTGCAATCCATCCTGTGAAAATTCATCCAGAAAGAGTTTCAAATTATAAAAAATATGAAAAGGAATTAAATTTCAAAGGATTTGATTTTCCTGTCTTTAGATAAAATATCATGTTAAATGTCTTCCTTTAGATAAAATATCAAAATCTGAAAAACAGAATAATATATCTGTGAATGTATATGGATATGAGAAAAGAGAAATTTATATATTAAATTATACTCACAATAAATTAGGCAAACATGTAAATTTACTATATCTTAAGAATGATGAATATGATCATCATTGTTGGATTAAAAGTATTAACAGATTGTTAAGAACAGAGATGGGTGATCATCAATTATTTTGGTGTGATAGATGTTTATTAAAATTACCTTCGAAGCGAAAAATTTAAACAACATGAAAAAGAATGCAAAACCAATCAAGCATGTAAAATCAAAATGCCATTAAAAGATAAAATAAAATTTGAAAGTTATAATCGAGCCCTGAGATTACCATTTATCATTTATGCAGATTTTGAATGTTTATTAAAGAAAATAAGCACTTGTCAACCAAATCCTAGAGCTGGATATAGATACCATATATTACGTATTTATAATACTTTAACAAAAGAAGAAATAGATAATGGAAAATATAAACCTATTTTAAAAGATAAATATAATCTTAGTGATGAAAAAATTAATGAAATAGAATCAAATTTGAATAAACATTCTTATTCACTTGCTTATCAAAAACATCAAACAAGTGAATTCTGTTACTATACTAAATACAGTAATGACTATTTTAAACCACCAGTTTACTATAATGGAAGTGATGCTGTAGAAAAATTCATCACTATGTTTAAAAAAGATACTATTAAAACTGAAAAATTTATTGCGAATCAAAAAGAAAAATATAAAGATATTAAATATATGATAAATTTTGATGAAAATCATTTCAAAACAACTAATCAATGTCATATATATGAAAAAGACATTTTACCAGACTCTAAAAAAGTAATTGATCATTGTCATTTAACTGGAAATTATAGAGGTCCAGCACATGAATCATGTAATCTAAACTAAGAAGCTTTATACCTGCAGTTATTCATAATTTATCTGGATATGATATTTATTTATAAAAGAACTTGATTTCAATAAATGTAGATTAGATGTTATTCCTAATACAGAAGAAAACTATATATCTTTTTCTAAAAAAATTAGAAAATATTTAAAATTGAGACATAGATTCATTTAGATTTATGCCAAGAAGTCTAGATAATTTATCAAAATATTTAAGCGCAAATTCTTTGAAATCTGTTTTTAAAGAAACTGCAAAACCTTTTCCTGAAAATTTACTAGATTTAATAACAAGAAAAGGTGTTTATCCTTATGATTATATGGATTCTGAAGAAAGATATAAAGAAACTAAATTACCACCACAAGAATGTTTTTATAGTACATTAAATGAATGTGGTACATCTGATGATGATTACAAGCATGCTCAAAATGTATGGAAAGCTTTTAAAATTAAAAATTTAAGGCAACAAAACAGATATTTTAATATTCGCAGATATTTTTGAAAATTTTAGAGATGTTTGCTTAAAAACGTATAAATTAGATCCAGCTTGGTATTTCACAACATCTGGATTGTCATGGAATGCAATGTTAAAAAAGACAGAAATTGAATTAGATTTGATTAAAGATCCAAATATGATATTAATGATAGAAAAGGGAATAAGAGCTGGAGTTTCATGATATGCGAAAGCAAATAAAAAATATATGAGACTATGATTCTAATAAAGAATCAAATTATCTAATATATTTAGATGCTAATAATTTATTTGGCTGGGCTATGTCTCATTATTTACCTTATGGGGAATTTAAATGGGTAGAAGAATATGATCTTAATTGTCCAGATAATTCTGAAAAAGGATATATATCAGAAGCTGATTTAGAATATCTGAAAGAATTACATGATTATCATTCAGATTTACCTTTAGCTCCAGCAAAGCAAAAACCTGATGGATCTAAAACCGAAATATTATTAAAAACTGTGTATGATAAAACTAATTATGTTATACATTATAAAAGCTTGAAACAATGTTTAGAAATGGATTTAAAATTTAAAAAAGTTCATAGAGTTTTAGAATTCAAACAATCAGATTGGCTAAAAAAATACATCGATTTAAATACTGAAATGAGAAAAAATGCAACTAATGATTTTGAGAAAGAATTTTATAAATTAATGAATAATGCACCATATGGAAAAACCACTGAAAATGTTAGAAAAAGAATAAATATAAGATTATGCACTAATTATAATCAAGTTAAAAAATTTATTGCTAAAACTATTTAGTAAAAGTCTATCAGCCGTTCATATGAATAAAATAGAAATAACATTAGATAAACCGATTTCTATAAGAATGTGTATTTTAGATTTAGCAAAACATTTAATGTATTATTTTCATTATATTGTAATGAAACCTAAATATAAAGATCTTACACTTTATGTGGACACAGACTGTTTAACATATGATATTAAAACAGATGATTTTTATGAAGATATGAAAGGAATGATTGATTATTTTGATACATCAGAGTATCCTAAAGACAATAAATATAATAAACCGTTAAAAATAAAAAAGTATTAGGAAAAATGACAGATGAAAATCAAGGAAAACTGTTATCAGAGTTTGTTGGACCAAGATAAAAAATGTATGCGAATAAACCTGAAGATGAAATAGTTAAGAAATCAAAAGGAGTTAAGAAATGTGTAGTCAAACACACAATTTCATTTGAAGATTATGAAAAATGTTTATTAGAAAAAATCGATGTCTATAGATCAACGGTTCTTATTACAAATATGAATCATGAAGTATATTCTATAAAAATAAATAAATAAGCTTTATCATTTTTTGATGATAAAAGATATATTTTAGAAGATCGAATAAATACATTAGCTCTTCGTCATTTTCGATGTGACAACTTTGATCATAATAAATGTTACAAATTAAAGATTGTACTGAACTAGAAGAATTACCTGATCCTAATTAACATCCATTATTACCTCTACATTAATTCAAATTATTTATAGAAGGACCCTCTGATTGTAGTAAAACAAATTTATTATTAAATCTTATTAATGGTTTTGAAGAGCCAAAAGGTTTAAGATTAGATTTTGATGCATTATACATATGCGCAAATGAACCCAAATATTCTAAATTACAAGAAACATATACTTTCTTTGAAGATACTGAAAGGGATGATATCCTAAAAACTAAGCAATTAAAATATAAAAAAGAAATATTAAATTTTTACAATAAATATAAAAGAAGTAGTATTTTCATCATATTTAAATGTATTTATAACAGTTGATGATTTAGATCCTTTGCCTAAAAATCTTGTTGTTTATGATGATTGTGTAACAGAAAAAAATCAAAAAGATATTGAAGCTATGTTTATTAGAGGAAGAAAGAAAAACGCGTCTATTATTTATATATCATACAACTTTTATTTATCTCCTATCACTATTAGAAAAAATTGTAATTAATTTATATTTTTTAATACACAATCCAAAAAATTCAGCAAATAATAATAAATGTTGATGGTTATATCTCCAAAGAAGAAAAATATATTTTATACCACTTGCAGCATTAAGTTCAGGGATTGTTAAAGTCATTGAGAAAGTTTTAAATATTTTGGAAAGAAAAGAATACAAGTAATGTTACAATTTTTATAAACAACTATTAAATTTACGGAAAGCTAAATCAGTTACAGAAGAAATTTATCTACGAGAACATGATGTTATAAATATTTGAAAATTTTTTCCTGTTGAAAAATATGTAAAGCAATCAGAATTAAATGGATATAAATATATTTCCAAAGAATTTTCATCCTAATAAATAGATGTCAACTAGTCTGAAATTTCTAAAAGCACATCTTTAAGCGAAGACTTAATTAGAAATTTCGAAAATGTTATTGATTGGGAATTAATATCAAGATATCAAAAATTATCTGAACCTTTCATCATCGAATATAGAGATAGAATAGACTGGGATCATGTATCAGCTTATCAGAAATTACGTGTCATTTATGATTATGCATGAAAATCAAATCAAGTGGGATATTTATTATATCTAGATATCAAAAATTACCTGAAAAATTCATTTTAGATAATGAAGATAAAGTAAATTGGGATCAGAATATCAGACTTTAAGAAATAATTTTATTTTACAAAATTAAAAAAAAAAATATGAAATTAGTTTCTAGATATCAAATACTATCAAAAAATACTATTGAAGAACTAAATGATAGAGTTGATTGGGATGAAATCATGAAATACCAGATAATTAGCAAAGATTTTATAAACAAACATGAAGATAAAGTTGATTGGTGTAAACCTGAATTATATAAACAATTATCTGAAAATTTTATTAAAAGGCATAGTGAGAGAATTCATATTAAATTATTGGCACATATATGTGCGGCTCTAAATAGAAATTATATATCATAATTTTTTAGGAAATCATCAAAACCCCCTTCTAGAATGGTCATGTTAAAATAAAAATTTTTATATGTTTTTTAAAATTTTTTCACGATTTTATAAAATTTAGGAAAAACTAATTATATAGATATAGAAATTAGTCAATTTAAAATTCAAAAAGCTAGAGATATCAAAGTCAATATGAATAAAAAATATACATTCAGTTACGATAAAAGAAGAATTTTAGATAATTATGCTGCTGGACCTTTTGGATTAAAAATTTGACCCTTTGAATTAAAATCCAAAGGGTCAAATTTTTTACTAATAAATGGAAAATCAATTAAAAGAAGAATGTGATAATTTATGTCATCACAATTCAACTGAAACTCTCAATTATATACTTAATAAATATATGATATTGAAAATAGAAAAATTAAAAAAAATAATTGATATGATTTCCCATGATTTAGAAATGGTTTAGGAAAAAGTGAAGGAATATTGAATTCAAAAATCCTTAAAAAATTATTCTATATAAATGGAGGAATTTAATAAACTTAGAGTTTACCCAAAAACCTTAAAATTGAAAGATTTAGATACTGGACATTATGGTGTGATGTCATTGAAAAAATTCATTCAAAATATGGAGACTGTGTCATTATTAAATTATGTACAGATAATGAACCAAAAGAATATTGTCTTTCCAAAAAACATGGAGAACTTTCTGATAAATCAAATTAATGATGGAGACTATGTATTTCATTATAAAGGAGTCAAAGATGGACAATATGTCTATAAATTGAAAAAATTAGAAAAATGTTTTTATATTTTTTCAGGGTGGGAACCCCCTGGATTTCTTTCAATTTTTAGGAAGAATAAATTATCCCTTTAGGAGTTATTTAATTTGATCACTTTTAAAATAAAAGGGGGTATGAAACGTTCCCCCTTTGTCATAAAGTTTTTCATTTTTTTTTTAATTTGAGAGATAAAAGAATCATTTTTAAAATAAGAATGCCCTTTAAAGACACTCATTTTCATGAATTTATATTTCTTTTCAAAATAAATTTTTTTTAATTTGAGAGAAAAAGGAACCTTGTTCACTTTTAAAATAAGAATGTCCTGGTTCGATCATTTTCATACTTCTCTTGTATATGTGTAAAGGATATAATATACATATACTTTTTATATGTTATAATGCATGGATGTATATATATATACTAAAATGGTTCATCAGCTAATTCTGCATATAGAAAAGCAAGGACTTTTGTATAAGAGATTTCAATTGGTTTCAATATTCCTTTTCCCTGTTGACGTGGCACTGAAGTTGATTGAATTCCTATTCTATTGAGTTTTTTAAATTTCTTTAAATTTCATAAATTTTTGAATTGGGGTTTGCTTGTTTAAAAGTTCTGGTTTTACATTTTAAAAATTCTTTGTGGTATTTATAGGATTTTTTAAAAATTTATTAATTACGAATTTTAATTTTCGTCTTTGTTAAAAAGTAGTTCTAAATTTCTTACTCTATATCTTTTCTGATTTTTTTCAGCAGCTTAATGCACGAAAATACTAGGCATATTTATAGTTTGTCTTTAAAAAAAAGTTTTGTAATTATATATATATATATATATATAGTATGTTACTGCAGATAAGATGCCATTTTGATTGGAGCAGATTCATAAATACAGTCTTTATACTTGTGTTGCATAATTCTGGCATACGTTATGGTATAATTTTCTTTCAGTATAGTGTTAAGAGTAGAGAACTCAAATAGGTTTCATCATATTATGCTCCTTTATTTAAAAAAAAAAAAGGTAAAATAATAGTTAGACTGCTCATATAGTTTGTGCTGTGGTAGACAAAGCGCTATTTCTGACGATATTGCTCAAAGGTGGTTTGAGATGTTTAAGTGCAGAAATTTCAGCCTTGAAGATGATGTCTGCTCTGGACGACTATCCGCTGTACATATGGACCAATTAAAAGAAACTATCTTTGAAAATACACGTTATATGATTCAGAAATCATCAGATAGACTAAATATTCAAAAAAATAGATTATATGATAATTTGAAGAAGGCAAGGTATATAAGTCACTTCGGTGTACGGGTACCCCATATATAACTGAGCACAATATGTTTGCTTGGATATCTTCACATGATTCTTTGCTGAAATGAAATAAAGAAGCTCCTCTCTCTTTTCTTTTTTTTTGAAACAGCTCATTATTGAAGATGAAAAGTGGACATCAGACAATAATATTACAAGAAAAAATCATGTTGTAAGCCAAATGAGCTTTCTTTATTAATATCAAGTGGGGGAACTGTATCTGCCAAAAGTAATGCTTTGTGTATGGTGGGACTACAAAAGAACTGCGCATTATGTTGTTGCCACCAATCTGATGGTAAATTCAGAAAAATACTGTCTGCAAATGGCAATTTTAAAAGCAGAAATTGGAGCAACGTGCTCAAAACTGATCAATCATTGAAGTGTTGTCTTCTATCATAGAAATGCTTTGCTTCACATTGCAATGAATGTCAAAGACTTACTAGCTGCGATATTTTCTAGCACCGTCGATATTCACCAGATCTTTCCCATTGGATGTCTTCTCTTCAGGTCAATTCAAAAGTTTCTGAACCACCTGGAATTCAGTTCTTCGGAAAGTGTCAAACACCACCACAATAACCTCTTCATAAATAAACCTAATGATTTTTTTAGAAGTCGAAGAGATGGGAAAAAGTTCAGAACAAAATGGTCATTATGTGATTCAATGAAATTTTCTTATGTTTTTATATTGCTTCCTTTATGTTTATCATCAGAAACTGCAGAATTTTACAGATGACACAATATAAATATATCATTCCTTCTTTTTTCACAAAAACCTTCCTGTAAACAGTTAATACTGGTTTACAGGAAAGATGTTCCAAAGTGGTCTGTTTCTTAAAATAATAAGAGGAGGGATTAATAGATATCAGAAAAGAAGAAACTCCGAGTTTGACATTATATAACAGGGGTGGCCAAACTTCATATCATTGAGAGACATGTTGGAATTCAAGTAAGTTTGAGAACTGCAACTAGATTTTACAAAAGCCAAACATGCATATTTACATCATTTTAAAGGAAGTGAAGCAGGTTTCAGTTGGGAAAAAACATCCTACTCTAAACAATAATTCAATAACAGTTTGCCTCACTTTCTGGTAGGCACTTAGTAGTTTTAGTTTACCATATTTCATACATAGATTTTACTTGCACAACAGCCACACCTGTCACCTGTTAGAGCTGTGCTATAGGCACCCCTGTTACAGAGTATAAAATCTATACTACATACTTCCAGGTGTTGTTATTCTAGAAAGAAATGTTGATGAAATACTTAAGTATGCAAGATTTGCATGATAATCAAAATAGTTCTTCATTGTGCAAAATTAATTATGTAAAGACCCTAACAAAAAGTTACCACTAAAGTATATCTAACATTTTATCTTTCAAAAATCACCACTAAGTGTTGGTAAGAAGGTTAAAAATGAGTAAAATTTATTACCTGTCACATTTTTTAATATAACTGCCATCACTAGCATCAACAACATGCATACAAACAATTGGCTGTGTTAATAAAATATCAGATTTTATTTTATCACAGAAATGTATAGTTATTCTTAAGATGTCACCCTCTTCTTTATACAATTTTGTATTCTCTAAAAGAAAAACAAAGCACTCACATTAAAACAGAAATCATAAAAAAAGAAAATTTTAAATCACAGCACATACTATTAATACTCATAAGAAAATATACATTTTAAATAACAGAAAGACATAGAATCAGCAATTTTTTTTTTTTTTTTTTTTTCATTTTACAGTGACAAATAATGTACAGCCAGATCTAAAACTACATCAAAGAGTCTTATAAGGAAGGGGAGGAAAGCTATTTAAACAAAAAAGTAAATTTCACTTTTTACCAGATTTCATTCTCATGGTTTCAGTTTAGTATTATTGCATAAAATATAAATTTACTTGAAACATTTTAAACCAAAAGATTTCGTCTTCCTGGAAGCAACTGGGGAAAGGTGAAAAAATCACAATAATAATAGAACCATCTTTGTGTACAACAGCAGTGAGTGACTGGTGTTCTAATTTAACAAAATATAATTTGATACTTTTCTGTTAACACGCTGCCACTTACCACTAACCATAAATGTTAATCCAAAATCTAACTGGATGGGGGCAATCCTAAAAATATATAAAGCTGTAATTTCAGCAAAACATCATATAATGTAATATATGTAATGTTTAATGTGTTTACTGCTGAAACTGTACACAAGAACGAATTTGTGCAAGACAATTTTTTTTTTAAACTGAGAACATATTACTGTGAATATGAGAAATGCATTCATGCACAGCTTTTCATGATGCACTATAAGAAGCTACCACATTTGGTAACTGCACACATTTGGTAACAGCACACATTTGGTAACTGGTGCCCCATTAACATAAAAGTACTTCGATTTTTTTTAAAATTCAAGTTTTAGTAAATGATATTATTAGCCAATAAGTGTGGCGATAAATGGTCAAGGTTTCATTTTTAAAAAATTATAAAATAGCTAAAATATGAAGTTTAACATTTTACATTTGCCTTTAATTTTATATAACTTAAAATCCATAATTAAAACAAATGTTCCAAATTTTTACAGAAGACGAATTGAAGAAAAGAAAGTAGAGGCTTGAGACACCTATGTCATTTGCCATAGTGACAATTAGGTCATTCTCAACTTCTTAATTGTTACACAGCTTTTTATTTACGCACAGCTAGGATAATATGTAGGTTGACAGTAAAACAACCATCATAATATGACACAAATGGGAGAATATAGCAAACTAAAGCAAAGGGAGAAAAGGATAAAATTAAAATTAGTAAAAAATGCACTGATAATGGAAATTATCAACTATGTGCTGTTGCATCAGGGACAAAAGCAATACATTATGTATAATCAACCATTATTAGTTAGAGTATCGACTGTACGCCACGTGATGGCCCTCTCCTGATGACATGCTGCACAATGGATTTTTTTCATCTACTTTTCCCTAATTTTTTCCGTTTTGCTCCTTATTCACTTCATCAGATTCCCACATTTGCTTCATATTATGATGCTTATTTTACTGTCAACCTACATTTATGCCTCCAGTGTTACAAAACTCATATAATATGAACTATTATAATTACATTCTTTTATGGCATTTTGATCTACGTTAAAGTTTATTTCTATATTAAGACTTACAGAACATAACACTTTTTTCATCCACTTAAATATTCAATTTTAATTTTTCATATACATTATATAAGCATGCTAATATATACAAAATAATCAATAAAAGCCATGCACTTTTAATTTTAGTGCATTTAAAATGGCAATGAGTTACTAAGTACATTTGAATATGAAGTATCATTTAGTAGGCATATTTTTTACAGAAGTCTGACGATAGCATTATTTCTAAGGTAAAAGAAATTCTACGTCAGAAATGAGATGCATTGTTGATGGAACAAATCAAAAGGATCCACTTCATAACTTAATTTGCAAAAGGTATCTGACACTTTTAAAATAAGAGATTGTATTTAGCATTAGTCCTTTTGGCGACAAACTTTTGTCTCCAAGGCAGACCCGGCTTTGACGACCAGAAAAAATGGTGGATTGGCAACAAAACCCATTAAGGATAAATATATCTGGACTAAATAACAATCATAAAAAATAAACTCTTGTTTAGAGTACTGCAAAAAACAATCTAATTTTCAACACTTAGTACCGCTAAGATAAATTCTTGAAACAGTGCCATAAATGAATTGTATGCTATGAATAATGAAATTTACAAGGGGTTAATAAATACATTTAAAGCTAGTATATGTTACTTAGTTTCTCAGATTCTACTCTTGAAAGTAAATAAAAAAAAATGGTTCCAGTTGAAGTAATTCAAATTAAATTATCATAATGGGTAAATTTTGTACCAGAATTACAAATACTTTTTATGAATTAAACTATGTAAATGGTAATATTACTATTAAGAAGCATGTATTTTTTAATCACTCAATTTATTACAAGTAATTTATGATTATAATGATTATAATAAAGCTAAAATTATCATAACCAGTAAATTTTATACGAATGGTAATAATACACATCAACAATTGTCATTAATGGATGATTTCTATGAAAGATTCGAACAGTCGTTGGAATCCACTGGTGGTGGAGTGATAAATCACTAAGCACTGGTAGTTCAGGCTGGCTGTATGACAGTTTTTGTCGTTTTCCTTACATGTAACATGAATGAGCCAGTTTCTATTCAAAAGTCCTCTTCGAAGGCATCTCTCCTCTGCTAGCCTGCATATATATTTATTTTCTAGTCATAAATACTGTTCTCTCTTCTTAAAAACAGATCCCTACATTTTATTTGCCCTTTTACAATAACTATTAAGCAACAAAAAATAGCTTGTTTTAATAAAGAAAAACAAGTGTTTTTAATTATGAGTTAAATGAAATATTTTGAAAAGTAACATTACTTTTATTCTTCTACGCTATTAGCTTTATGTAGCTATCCACATCATTTTTATATGAAAGCTTTACATAGCAATGGTTTGTGATTATAATATTTGTAGTTACCTCACTTTTTTCATTCTGAAAACGTTTTTCCAACAGCAATTGAGTGATGTTTTTTAACACATGAAATTAACTGATTTCTTAGGAAATAAATCTTATTTCTGAAGTGAAGAAATTTATCTATAGGTTGAAAAATATGGTCAATATGTTTTCAAAATCCTGTTTAGTTTTGGACAGTACTTAAGTAAAATAAATAATTCGTATATGATAAAAAAAATTATTACTGTTTCATGTAGTGAATAATTAATCAGGAATTATGTACATTATTCACTTTCATTCTGGTTAATACTGAAAATCCAAATTTGGAAAATAATAAATAATTCTCTCCTCTAATGTTGTCAAATCGTTATAAGGTATATCTCCCACTTTTTTAGCGTGCCTTCGTGGTGTAATGGTCAGCACACTGAGCCGATATTTCAGAGGTCAGTGGTTCGATTCCCGGCGAAGGAATTGCATATTTTTCATGTCTCCTGCTTGTAATTAACCTAATGTCTCTACACTGGCGCCCGAACTAAAAGGGTTGTGGATGATGACTCTCCACACCCAGGATTAGGCAACTAGGTCCCCTAAAACCCTAGTCGCCCTTTAAAAAGGGGAGTATATAAGGTATATCTCCCACTTTCTTAGCGTGCCTTCGTGGTGTAATGGTCAGCACACTGAGCCGGTATTTCAGAGGTCCGTGGTTCGATTCCCGGCGAAGGAATTGCATATTTTTC